>JADRCH010000050.1:7147298-7214700 GCA_019843965.1 Rhynchomys soricoides
ATGCCCAGATGGATGGGTGGGATGAGGGGACTCTGGGCTGTGGTCCTGTAGACAGATGCCCAGATGGAAGGGTGGGATGAGGGTTGTGGTCCTGCCTCAAATGGCTTCTTGGGGAAGCCTCTCTGACTGCTCAGCTTAAGGAGCTAGATGGAATATCCACCCCTTTGTGGTGCAGACAGAGCCCTACAGAGGGAAAAGGGAAGGGAGCAGATGGGAGGTCTGTCCCTGGAGGTCTCCAGAACCTGTGCAAATGCCCAAGAGGGCACCTACCTACTCTGAGAACCTGTAAACAGGTAGCTCAAACCACTGAGGAGACCTCACTTTACCTACTTCGAGGACTGGATATGGACCTGCTGGGGCCATTTTTCTTCCCCTCAGATCACATGGACAGCACGGTATGGCAGTCAGGCTGGGGACATCCAGCCAGCTGAAGTGCAGCAGGAGGTAGTGGTCAGCTACTTGCCTCTCAGCCACATTGCTGCCCAGATCTACGACCTGTGGACAGGCATCCAGTGGGGGGCCCAGGTCTGCTTTGCAGATCCAGATGCCCTAAAGGTCAGTCTGTCTTCTTGACTTCCTATCCTGTGTGTGTCCAACCTGCGAGCAAAGGCACACCCAAGTGTGTGCTTGCACCTGTGGATGGGTTGCTGGCTCCCAGTGCACACAGTGCTCAGAATTCTTTCAGCAGCTAGCTGCACAGCCTGACTTAGAAGACCAAACAATTAGGGAAAGTCGTATAAACTGCCTTCTTCAGTCTCAAACACCAGAAAGCCATCACTTCCTCAGAGTATGACCCCAAGATGATCAGAGGGTAGGCTTAGCTCCCTGCACCTCAATCTCATAAAACTCTTGAGGAAAAGTTTCCAGAAACCACCTAGCTGTCCTCCCCAACATAGTGTTTTGGTAGCCTGGACAAAGTCACATGTTTATTCCTAAATCAAACTATGCTGGGGGAAGGAGGAGGCAGAATGTACTTGTTTGGCTGCTGCTGCTGCTGCTGGTGGTGGTGGTGTGTGTGTTATATGTGCTCATGTGCTCACCTGCATGCAAACCAGGTGAAGGCTAGAAGTCCACATAGGCTGCTTACTTCTATAATTCTCCACTTTTAAATTAAAAATATTAAAGATTTTAAAAAATTAAAAAAATGGTACTGATATACTATCATTCAGTTGTTGAGAAAAATGAACTCATGAACTTGGAAGGCCAATGGATGGGACTAGAGAAGATCATACTGAGTGAGGTAACTGAGTCCCAGAAAGGCAAACGTCACATGCTCTGTCTCTCATTGGAGTCTCCTGGCTCCAGATCTTCAGATGTGAGCACACAGCCTGCATTTACTACAGAAGACAGGAGAGTGAAAGGGACCATTGCCAGGAGAAGGGTACAGAGAGCCTAGAGAGAGACTGACAGGGCACCCGTTAGCTGATAGCAGAAATGAGAGGGGGCTCTTTAGGGAAGATAGATTAATAGTACAATTCCTTGTGGCTTTTCAGGTGTCATTATTTTACTCACCTTCTGCGTGTACCTCCCTCCCTCTTCCCTAAAGAGCCTCCCCTACTCCTTGTGGTTACTCCTATCTGTACCATAGTTTTTTAATTATCTGAATGTAGGATGTTTATATGAGGCAAAGCCCCCTACTGAGCCCAGAGTTCCCCATTTCAGATAGATTTTCAGTTATTGAGTCCCTGGGGCCCGCTCTCCAACATGGAGTTTCAGGCACATGTACAGTGACCGTCTCTTTAGATGGGTGCTGAATTCAAGTTTTCATGCTTTCCTGACTGAGACATCTCTGAAGCCCCTTTGTTTTGTTTTTAAGTAATTTAAAAATTACATTTATTTATTTGTTGTTTTTGTTTTTTTGAGATAAGTGTGTGTGTGTGTGTGTGTGTGTGTGTGTGTGTAGGGAGGGAGAGAGGGAAGGAGAGAGAGAGAGATCTGGCTGTCCTAGAACTTACTCTGTAGACCAGGCTGGCCTTGAAATCATGGAGATCCACTTGCTTCTGTCTCCCAAGCACTGGGTGGGATTAAAGGTGTGAACCACTGCTTGCTTGCTTGCTTGCTTTCTACTCACATGGAGTTCAGCGGGGGTCTTATCTGTTCATAGTGTACAGTGTGGGTGGAGGTCAGAGGACAACTGTCAGGGGTCAAGTGAATCCTTTCACCATGTGGGTTCTGATAATGAACTCGTGTGCTCAGGCTTGGCCACGGCCCCCTTTACCCTCTGAACTATCTTGCTGGCCCTTGTTTTCATTTGTTTCTTTTTGTTTTATACATGTTTGTTTATCTTGAGATGGGCTCTCATTAGATAGCTCAGGCTGTCTTTGAACTTGCTATATACCCAGCTTGGGCCTCAAATTCACCATTCTTCTGCTTCTGCCTCTTAGGTGCTGGAATTACAAACATGCAAAATGAGGTTATCATGTTTGAGTTAGACAGATGTAGAAAGATCTGAGGGATCAAGATGCTTCTCAAGCATCAAGCTAAAGCGGCTGGCAAAGGACCCCAAAGTTCTGTTAGTAGATGTGGGGATGCGGCTGTTGAACCACAGCCACTGGCATGTGCACAAACTGGATACAAGTACAAATGTACGTGTCCACAGAAGCATCTGTGTGTTGCATTAGCATTTACACTGAGAGGCTGTGTCTCCAGGCCTCGTACCACCTCTGCTTTTCTCTGGCCTTGAGCAGGGGACCCTGGTGAACACACTGAGGGAGGTGGAGCCCACATCCCATATGGGAGTGCCCCGTGTGTGGGAGAAGATCATGGAACGGATCCAGGAGGTGGCCGCTCAGTCTGGCTTCATCCGCCGCAAGATGCTTCTGTGGGCCATGTCAGTCACTTTGGAACAGAACCTCACCTGCCCTAGCGAGTAAGTCGGGGGCCAGGAGGCCTGGGAGGCACAGGGCTGGTTGATACATAGTAGGGAAGAAGAATCTGATAGGTAGCCTGGTTCCCGACAGCTTCCGTTTGAGGAGACCTGGTACAGAAGCCTGTCTACAACCGGGCTTGTACTGATACCCAATGCAGACATGATAGGGGTAGTTGGCATTTAGGGGCTTTGGTTGGGAGGACTGACTTGCTTCTTCTGAAGAATTCATCCTCCTAAGGAGGCCAGCTACTTGCCCTCAGTAGTGGCTTTAGAAGGGTTATCTTGGTTGGGATCTCTATAGCTGCTTTGAAGAGACACCCTGAGCACAGCCACTCTTATAAGGGAAAACATGTAATTGGGGCTGGCTTACAGTTTTAGAAGTTTAGTTCATTATCATCATGGCGGGAAGCATGGCAGCGTGCAGGCAGACATGGTGCTGGAGAAGGAGCTGAGAGCTCTACGTCTGGATCTGTAGGCACTGAAGGAGACTGCCACACTAGGCCTAGCTTGAGAGTATGAAACCTCAAAGCCAGCCTCCACAGTGACACATTTGCTCCAACAATGCCATACCTCCTAATTCTGTCACTCCTTATGGACCAAGCATTCAAACATGGGTCTTTGGGGGACATTCTTATTCAAACCACCACAGGGGGCTTCAGTGATGCGTGGTTGGCTACTCCAGCTCCCCAGCACCAATTTGACTACGCAGATCTCTCGCAAATCCCTTCTGATTGCCTATTATCATTACTTTGTGTTTTCTGAGACAGTCTTAATATGTAGCCCAGGCTACTTTAAAGTTCAGGATTCTCCTTCCCCAATCTTCCAGGTATTGGAATTACAGGTATAGACCATCTCATCCACCTCATGATTCCTTCCCAAGTTCCCACACAGTGCTATACAGATATCTACAGTCGAGATCTGGCCTTGTTTCAACATAAAAATGCTTTTCAAGTTGAGGATCTGGCTTGGAGTTAGAGCACTTACCTACAATCACGAAGCTCTGGGCTCAGAACTTTTGACTTTAAAGAGGGGAGGGACGAAGGTGGGAGGTTTCTATTATAGTAGTGCCCAGCTCTGTGAGAGATGTGGACATATCTGTTCACCTACAGCTTTATTCACACACATGAAAGGTGACTATGAAGCCAGGCCTGGGAGTGCAGGTCTGTAATCCCAGCACTCAGGAGGCTGAGGTCGAGGATCAAAAGTGAATGAAGGTTGGCTTCTGCCATGGAGCCAATTCAAGGCCCAAGTAAATTCTGAAAATTCATTAAAATAAATAAATAAATAAATAAACAAACAAACAAACAAACAGGGGTCTGAAGAGATGGCTCTGCCTGTTTGACTTCACAACTCATAACATATCTACATGCATTCAGGAACACTCACACCTACATTTGTACAAATTCATGTTACATACAAGCCCAATATCCAAAATACTTACAAAGAGCTCAGCATTAACAACAATTCACCAAAACAGACCACTTTGGTGACCATGCTGAGTGTGTACTCACAAGAGTGTGTTTGTTCTTCTTCCTGTGGACCATTCTTCTCCCTGACCCTCTCACAGTGACCTGAAGCCCTTCACAAGCAGACTGGCGGATTACCTAGTATTAGCCAGGGTCCGTCAGGCTCTGGGCTTTGCCAAGTGTCAGAAAAACTTCTACGGAGCAGCTCCAATGACGGCAGAGACACAGCGCTTCTTTCTGGGCCTCAACATCCGCCTATACGCAGGCTATGGCCTCAGCGAGAGCACAGGCCCCCACTTCATGTCCAGCCCCTACAACTATCGACTTTACAGGTAAGGTCTGAAGTTGGGACATACTGAGGGCTCAGATGTCCTTGATGAGACCCTTTGGTACCTTGGAGAACTGTTCCTCTTGCTCTCCCCTTCACTTTGGAGCCCTGGCCTCAAGTGTCAACTGTGCCATTTTGAGCCTCTTGCTTGCCCTGATGCATCTAGAAAGGCAGTCTTTGCCACAATGACATTTCCTATGGCTAAAGACACCTTAGATGCCCAGGCATCACTCCCTGGTAAAGGAACTTCCTTCTTCCACTTCCTCTGTAAGATAGGGAATGCTAGATTGTGTCTCAGGAGAGCTGTTGGACAGGCTCCCACTGGGGTGTGTGTGTGTGGGTACGGGTCAGGGCCAGGCAGTTGGGAGAGTAGTCGGGTGGGGGGATGATTTAAAGAGTGGTCCGTTGTGCTCCTCCCTCTGTATCTGGTATAACAGTGCTCCGGTTTCTACTGTTAGCAGTTTGGTTATCCATCCATGCATCCAGTGAAAACCCTTCAAGGGGCCCTACCTTACATGGCTAAGGTGCTCATTAAAATGCAGAAGCCTCAGCTTGGAAGATGGCTCAATCAGTAAGTGTTCATGACCCAAGCATGAGAATCTGTGTTCATATCTACTGCACTCATGTAGAAAGCCAGGAGTGAGGCCGAGGCAGGTGGTCCACTACGAGTTCAAGGCCAGCTTGGTCTACATAGTAAGTTTCAAGTAAGGCAGAAATATACGGTGAGGAACTGCCTTTTTATTATCATTATTCTCTCATATTCTACATCCCAGCTGGAGTTTCCCTCCCTCCGTCCCTCCCCTAATCTCTCTCCTTCATATTCCCTTTCCCCAAGACCCACCCTTACCTCCCCTCAGCGAAGAGCAGGCCTCCCAGGCACATCAACCAAATACAGCATGACAAGCTACAAGAAGACCAGGCATATAATATTCCATCAAGGCTGAATGGCCACCCAGTGGGAGGACAGGGTCCCACAAATAGGCAAAAAAGTCAGGGACGGCCCCATCCCACTGTTTTCATTCCCACTGGAACACCAAGCTAAAACAGTTTGTTTTTGTTGTTGTTTTTTGTTTGTTTTCAAGACAGGGTTTCTCTGTATAGCCCTGGCTGTCTTGGAACTCACTCTGTAGACCAGGCTGGCCTCTAACTCAGAAATCCGCCTGCCTCTGGCTCCCAAGGGTTGGGATTAAAGGCGTGCACCACCTCTGCTCAGCTGTAAGAACCTATCTTAAGTGCTATGGCTCATGCCTAATCCCTGTGCTGGGAATATAGAGACAGGGAGATCTCTAGAGCTCACTAGCCAGCCACTCTTACCAAAGGGGGAGCCCCAGTTTCAGTCAGAGATCCTGTCACAAAAAATAAATCAAGAGTGATAGAAGAAGACACACAACATTGACCTCTGGCCTACTAGTGTGTGTGTGCGCACACACACACATAGGCATACACACAAACACACACACAAGCATACACACATGAGCACACACAAGCACACATACACACAAGCATACACACAAACACACACACAAGCATGCACACATGAGCACACACAAGCACACATACACACAAGCATACACACAAACACACACACAAGCATGCACACATGAGCACACACAAGCACACATACATACACACACAGGCATACACACAAATATACACACAAGGATGCACACACATGAGCGCACAAGCATACGAGCACATATGCATAAACTTGTATGCACACAAGTGAACATGTACACAGGCATACATACCCACATATACACACCAAAACAAATAATAATGGTAACAGTAACAATAGTAGTAATACTAAGATAAAAGTAGTACTACCAAATTCTGAAAAAGACAGCCTAGAGAAATAGCTAAGAGGTTAAGAGCATGTACTGCCCTGGCAGAGTATCTAGTTCCAGTCCCAGCACCCATATTTGGTGGTTCTTAACCACACATATTTCTAGACCCGGGGGATCCAGTGCTCTCCTTTGGACACCACAGGTATCTGTGTGCATGCACAAGTGCACACACAATTATTTTTAAGTATTAGAAAGCTTATCTGAGAGGGGACCCCAACCACTAAAGAAGACTGAGCGTTTGGAGACCCTGGAGCCCTCCAGCAAGAGCTGACTCCGGACTTTTCCTGGCCTTGTTTCTTTTATCACCAGCTCCGGCAGGGTGGTACCCGGCTGCCGGGTGAAGCTGGTGAACCAGGATGCAGATGGCATTGGTGAGATCTGTCTGTGGGGCCGCACCATCTTCATGGGTTATCTGAATATGGAGGATAGAACATGTGAGGCCATTGATTCCGAAGGCTGGCTACACACAGGTGACATGGGCCGTCTGGATGCTGATGGCTTCCTCTATATCACCGGGCGTCTCAAAGGTGAGCTCCCCTGTCACAAAGAGGCACATAGGAACTGAAGTAAGTCCTGCTTCCAACACTGTTCACTGACACTGCACCCTGAGTGGTCACTGAGTGCTACATATCTCAATCAGTATCAGCTCCGGCCAAGTACGGTCACAAATAAATAGGGATGCTCAGAGAAGTTAGATAACTAGTCACCTAGATAATAAATGGGGGACCTGGAATTCACTTTCCCAGAAGAAACAAACAGGACTCCAGGAGACATGAAGGCACAAGTATTATATATTCTGATATAGAAACACAGACACTGTAGAGAGTAGAGCAGAGTGCATATGAAATTGAAAATAAAACATATGCGTGGAAAGATGTTTGTGTAGTGCCCATAGCCTCCAGGTCACTTCCACTTCATTTCTGGAACTTTCTCAGAAAGGGGTACAGCTTAATCTAGTTCCAACTGAAGTTGGTTCTGGTCCTTCAGAAATGCAGAAGGTACCACTGATGGGGCTGTACTGCAGGTGAGCCCGGCTGTAAAACCCTGGCTCTGGAACAGCAGGCAGCTGCTATGGGAACTGTGCTCGCTTCTACCCCTAGTGTTCACTTTTATAATGACAAGTGAGGAAACCTGGGCTCCAGCCCTGGGAGGAAAGGCCCTGCTTTTAGATCAGTGGTTCTCAACTTGGGGGTCAGGACCATCCTTCCACGGGGGTCCCATATCCAATATCTTGCATATGAGGTATTTACATTATGATTTATAACATAATTACATTTATGTACCATATATAATAAAATTACATCTATGAAGTAGCAGTGGAAGTAATTTATGGTCAGGAGTCACCACATCATGTATTAAAGGGTCACAGAATTAGGAAGGTACTGTTTTAGATGGTATGGTGAAAGGTAAGAATCCAGATAACCTTTTCTCCAAACCACAGCAGTGCTGCCCACCAAAAAGAAGCCATTTCTCACAGTCCTATAAGGTCAACGTTGAGACTGTTCTGTCCCAAGGCACAATGTCCCCTTGTGTAGCTTTAGACTGGCCCGGTGTCTGGTTCTGTGGATTCTGCAGCCTGGACTTCCTCTCCATGGTGACCTTGGACATTCCTTTCATTTGCATTTCCGTTTGAATTTTAGACTCACTGTGTCCGTGTGTGCAGCGGGTTGGCTTACATGACAATTCTCGTCTCCATGAGTCTGTAGATTAGTTTTGTGAGGTTGTACATCCTTCAGAGTTGAGCCTGCTAGTTCCTAAGTGTGCTGTTTCTACCCCTCTGTTTACTTAGGTCTTTGACTTTTCTCTCCATAGTGTGTTCTAGTTTTGTGTGTAGAGTTTTTGCATCCATTCACTTTAAGAATTTATGTGCTATGGTAAATAATGACATTTAAATTTTTACTATTTGTCCCAGAGATATAAAATGTAATTACTTGTTTTTTATATATTAGTCTTGGGTCAAATGACTTTTTTGTTGTTCTAGGGATTAAATATCGGTCTTTGAGCCAGCTAGGCACACACTCTACCATTGACCATATAGCCCAGACTTACTTTTTGCTTGAGGACACAGTCATACTCTGTTGCCCAGGCTGGCCTTGAACTTTTAATCTTCGTGCTTAAGCTTGCCAAGTAGCTGGGATTACCCATCAGGCCCTGCTTCAAATGATCTTAATGAGCTCACAGAGTGGTTCTTTTGGAGTCTTGTGTTTGTTTTGTTGTCTTTGTTTGCTCATTTATTAAACAGGGTTTTGCTAGGTAGCCCAAGATGGCCTAGAAGTCATAGCAATCCTTCTGCCTCAGGCTCCTGAGTGCCAGGATCACAGGTTTTGTGCCACATGCATGGCTGCTATTGATCTTTTGAAGTTCTGTGGAATGAACCCAGGCCATTGCCCACAGAAGGCAAGGACTCTACCACTAGGCTGCCTCTCCAACTCCCTGCGAGTTCCAGCATGTGTGTGCTTTTGAATTTCCTATGGACAAAATTATGTCATCTGTATATGACATTATCATGACTACACCTTCTCATTCAGGTTAGAACCTGTTCTTTCACAGTGTTGAACAGAAATGGTAGCAGTCCGGCTGGTTTTAACCACAAGCACCAACCACAAAAAGAAGAAAAACAATGTGTGGTGGAGCCAAGTCTTGTTTTTTGTTTTCTGATTTCAGTGCAGTATCATCAACATTTAAAGAAAACAAACAAACAAAAAACCCAACAATTGGTTTTTGTTTTGTTTTGTTTTGTTTTGTTTTTGTCTGTATAGCCCTGGCTGTCCTGAAACTCACTTTATAGACCAGGCTGGCCTCAAACTCACAGAGACCCACCTGCCCTGACTGGGACTAAAGGCATGTGCCAACCATGGCCTATCTTAAAAACATTTTTAAATTTTAACATTTTGTTTGCACGTGTATACCAGTACATGAACGCCATGCCTCGTGTGTGGAGGTCTGAAGATAGCTCTCAGGAGTCGGTTTTTTCACCTTCCACCTTCTTGGTTTTGCTTCACCGCTCAAGGACCCTAGGCTAACTACTCACAAGCTTCTGGATAATGCTTATCTCCACCCCCCATCTTAATCGTTGGGATTACACATGGGTTTTTCACATGGCCTGGGGAGTTGAACTTGGGTTATCATGCTTGCTCAGCTAGGATTTTCCCCTACCATGTCTATCCCAGGGCCAGTTCTCCATATTTAATTGTTAAGTATGTTTGATATAGATTTGTTACAGACATTCTTTATTAGATGTAGGAAGTTCCATTGCTCATTAGTTTTCCAAAAGGTTTTAACCACTTATTGAAAGAGTTGGTGGGACGAACAGAGAAAGGCAGGAGTGAGGCATGCCAAGGGAGAGTTACCAGCCAGGCTAGAATTGCCTCTTCATGTTCTCAGAATCTCTGTTTGTTTGTTTGTTTTCCTTCTCTGCCCTCTGCGATTCCAGACAAACCCCGACCTTTTGAACTCTTATGTGGATTCCTCTCTGGCCAGCTCATCCCCTCAATAACTCCCTTCTCTTCCATTGCTGGAATATTCTAAAACATTGCCCCAGAGCACCCAGTGCTTCCCACTTGCAAGGAGGCCTTGCCATGGCCATCTTGAGCCCTCTTCACTCTGGTTCACCCTCAGCTGCCAAAGGCTATGTGCTTCTACGCTATCCTGGGCGCTGCCTGTCAAACCGCTCTGCATGTTTCTCATCTGGGGCTACAGTTTCCTGTGTCCTGTAACCCCGCTGATCCTGTCAGCTCCTGCTCTGTGAGCTCCTCACTACTGAGCACTGCCTTGCTCTGCTCTGGGCCTGACCTCAGGCTGGACCTGGGCACAGAATGTGGACAGTGACCTTTTTTCAATTAGATAACATAGGACAAGAGACACTCTCACAAACGGGTCAAAGTTCAAATTTAGTGAATTTATTTTATATAATTTTATCTTATTACTTTTTTTTTCCCCCTAAAAGGTTACAGGTTTGCTCATGGGTTGGCTGGAGCTAGGGGAAAAGGGATACTTTTGAGCTCTTCTCTGCCTCGCCAGCAGCACGCAGCACAGTTTATGGAAATGCAGGATATGTGGGTCTACAAGGAAAGAATCTCTCGCAGAATCTTGTCCTGGGAGGTGGCTCTTCCTCGGAATGGGAAAGAAAGAAAGAAAGAAAGAAAGAAAGAAAGAAAGAAAGACAGGAAGGAAGGAAGGAAGGAAGGAGACAGACAGAGAGGGGGGAAGGAAAGGAAAGGAAAGGAAAGGAAAGGAAAGGAAAGGAAAGGAAAGGAAAGGAAAGGATGACCGCTCCTGGGTATGGTGGAGGAGAAAGTTTATTGGAGATATGAGGGAGAGCGGAGCCAGGGTCAGTGTCTAGAGTGGACAAACCCAGACTGAGCTGTGCTATGTGAGGAGAGGAGGGAGGGAAGAGGAAGGGAAGAGAGATGAATCAGGTACAGC
Source organism: Rhynchomys soricoides (assembly GCA_019843965.1). NCBI lineage: Eukaryota > Metazoa > Chordata > Mammalia > Rodentia > Muridae > Rhynchomys > Rhynchomys soricoides. The sequence continues at coordinate 7,158,231 of JADRCH010000050.1, forward strand.
AGCCAAGTGACCCAAAGGTACAAAGAGAGCAGGTAACCAAAATGGTCAGATTATATAGGAAGAGCAAGCCCAGCCCCTGGGCTGGAAAGTACAGGGTAGAAGCTGTGTATGCTAGCCAGGAGGCCCTGTAACAGGTAGGGACTACAGGATACAGGGAGAACCTGTCCAGGTCCACTTTGATGTGTTAAATAGGCATCCCAGCTGCCTGTCCCAGTTTGAAACCTGACATTAGGGTTTCCGGTTGCTCTTACATCCAGCACAGAATTCACTGGAAAAATTGTTGTGTTTTGTTTTGTTGAATTTATTGCTATCTAGCTTAGAAATCTATCATCACTCAGAACAGAAGCCTGTAACCTTGAATGATGTGTCTTGGCCCTCCCACAGAGAGGATAAATAGTGAACATAATGCTCTGGCTAGGTAAAGGATGTATGAGAATAGCTCAGAAGGAAGCAGTCAGGATGGGCTGGGGGGGGGGGGGGAGCTTCTTCAAAGAGGCGGCTGAGCCCTACCTGGAAGAACAAACGGGTGTGGCCATGCAAAAAAAGGAGAGAAGAGGTCTGCCCATAGCAGGGGAGGGAGGGTGTTGAGCGCTGGGGCCCAAAACTGAACTGGGTGTAAACCTTAGGTTTATTTCTTAGCACTATGTTGCAGTGAGTGAGTTACTAAACCCCTGGTCTCAGTTCCCTCTCTGCAAACGTAATGAGAGAAGCCTTCCTTAGAGGCTGGTTGTGAGAACTGAATAAACAGATGTGTGGAAAATCACCGGGGTGTGATGACCACCTTCAAAGTTACAGGAGGCTAAAACAGGGGAGAGAAATGCTGACTGAACAAGGGCAGAAACTAATGAGCACCATGGGAGGAGCAGCTTGAGCAGGGAGGACTCAGATAATGGGCCTAGGAATGGGAGATGTAGTAAGCTGTTGTCCTAGGGCTGCCAGAGGGCCATGCCCTGCTGCTTGGCTAAGAGATCATTTCCGGTACTGTGCTTACTGCTCAGGCCTCTCCAACTGTGGTCTAGGAGTATGGTTCAGCCAGGGCCTACCTTGCCTCCCCAGAATTAATCATCACTGCGGGCGGGGAGAATGTGCCCCCAGTGCCCATTGAGGAGGCCGTGAAGATGGAGCTGCCAATCATCAGCAGTGCCATGCTGATTGGGGACCAGAGGAAGTTCCTGTCCATGCTGCTAACCCTGAAGGTGTGTCATGGGCTCTTGCTCTGGAGCTGTAGCAGGAGGGTAGTCTGTGGTGTAGCTCAAGGTACATCTGGTATCCACAGCTTTATCCTGGCATTATGCAGCCAGTGCCATGTACTGGGTAGACGGAAATTCCTCTGCCACCTTAGGCTGCTGGGGTGATCCTTCCCACTTACCATTACATTCCAGCTTGCAAAAGTCTGGCTGCCCACCCACATGCTCAGGCCCCAGTATCACAGCCAGGCAGGAGAATGTCCCCTGTTGAACAGGAGCTAATGTCAATAAACTAAGGTCTGGCTCAGTCCACTGTTCCTTCCACTACTTCCTGGGGCTCAACCTTAGAAGCATTACTCTAAAACTTTGTCCACAGAATTCCCACCTGTTGCCTGTGACATCCTCCCAAACCAGAGCGTGGCTCTGCAGGGGAGGGATGGATCCTCATCTGCCTTCTTTTCAGTGCACACTGGACCCAGAAACGTCTGAGCCAACCGACAATCTGACAGAGCAAGCTGTGGAGTTCTGCCAGAGGGTGGGCAGCAAGGCGAGCACTGTATCCGAGATTGTGGGGCAGAGAGACGAGGCTGTGTATCAGGCCATCCACGAAGGGATTCAGAAGGTGAACGCCAATGCCGCAGCCCGGCCCTACCACATCCAGAAGTGGGCCATTCTCAAACGTGACTTCTCCATTTCAGGTGGAGAACTGGGTAAGTCTTCCTTTTCACTGTTCTTACGGCAGTGACAGGCAAGAGTCTGTTAGGAAGTAGCCATGCCAGCAGAAGGTGTTAGATAGGGTTTTGGACAGCATCAGTGCTGGGCACATAAGCCTCTGATTCTAATCAACCTGAAAAATAAGCAGGCACCTCCAGATCCACTGGATGTGACCACTTTGGATTAGAAATACTAAGAGTAAAAACGGCATCTGTCCTGGCTGGACAGATGCAGCTGTTTTTCCCTCTTGTCCTTTAAATAATAGCAAGTAACTCCTCACAAAGTATTTACAGTGTCTTTGGTTTCAAACATCTTCTAGAGCAACTTAGAAGCATACAGGAAAGCATACGTTGATCATGTGTAGATATATGTCATTTCACATACATAGAATACTGGACTTTGGTGCTGAGGGAGAGAGCTCCTGAAACTTGTGAACAGAGGGATGAGTGTATTATATATGTGCCAGAACTTATCAATATGAACAAGAAGATTATGCTAGTCAGAGCAGGCCAGGTGGCAGGCTCCTGTGCACACTCATGTAATTGACCACTTGAACTGGATGGGCAGGGCCAGAGGCTTCAGTTCCCCACTGGCTGCTTGCATATCCTAGCATGGCAGCTGGCCTACCCTGTAAGGAATGATCCTCCTGACAGAAACTGTGTTCGATTGCTACAATCATTTGCAGTTGATACTCTGCATCCACAGGTCCCACAACTGTGGATCTAATCAACATCAGATAAAAAACTTAAAAAGTTCATGAAGTTGTATAGAACACCCCCCCCCCCCCCCCCCCCCACTTTCTCCGCAGTCCTGGGATTGACTCTAGGGCCTCCAGAATGCCAGGCAAGAGCTATATCGTTGAGCAATCTCCCTGGTTCTCTTTTTAAATTTTGAGACAAGATCTTACTAAATTCCCCAGGTTGGCCTTGAACTCAGTGTAACTCAGGCCCTGAATTTGTGATCCTCTTGTCTCAGCCACCTGAGGAGCTGGGATTACAGGCCACTAAGACCTGATTATGCAAATGTTTTTTCATTATTGCTAAACACTAGTTTATTTATGTAGCATTTATACTGTATTTGGTATTCTGAGCAGTATAGAGATGGCTTAAAGACTATGGATTTTCATAGGCTTTGCACAAATACCACACAGTTTTATAAAAGAAGTTGGGCATTTCTTAGCTTAGCTATCTGTGGTGGTTTGAATAGGTTTGGCCTCCATAGACTCAAGTGTTTGAACTTATGGCCCATGGGGAGTGGCACTATTAGAAGGTGTAACCTTGTTGGAGGAAGTGTGTGACTATGGAGGTAGGCTTTGAAGTCTACTAGGCTCAAGTTCCGCCCAGTGTGGCACACAGTCCCCTTCTGCTGCCTTCGGATCAAGATGTAGAAGTCTCAGCTCCTCCAGCACCATGTCTGCCTGGATGCTGCCATGTTCCCCACCATGATGATATGGACTGAACCTCTGAACCTATAGACCAGCCCCAATTATATGTTTTCCTTTATGGGAGTTGCCCTGGTCATGATGTCTCTTTACAGCAATAGAAACCCTAAGACAGTATCTGAAAAGGTTTCTGGACCCGTACCCCTGTATTCTAAGAGATAAGAGTATGTTCCTTCAAGAGAGAATCATAATGGGGACAGATCAAGGCTGTATTTCATTATGTAATGGAAAGAAACAAGTCACTACTGCTCCTTGAAGTGACACCCCATCATATCCTCTGTAACCTGACCGCAGGCCAATCCTAGTTCACTAGTTCAGGGGGGTATAACGCTAATGGACTCTTGCCTTAGAGGCTGTACAGTGTATCCTGCTTCTCTGGCTTAGTACCTGACTTCTGGATCTCACATGTCTGTCTTAGTTACTTTTCTATTTCTGTGATAAAACATCATGACCAAGCCAACAAAAAGAAAATGGTCAATGGGCTTATAGTTCAGTTATGAGTCCATAGTAGCAGAGACAGCTGAGATAACTAGAAAATGGAAGAAATCTTTTGAAACTTCAAGCCCACCCCCACTGACACACTTCCTCTAAGGCTGTATAGCCTAATCCTTCCCAAACAGTTCCACCAACTGAGAAACCAGTTATTCAAACACATGACCCTACAGGAGTCATTCTCTTCCAAATGATACCTTTTCAAGGAACCAAACCTAGGCCACACTTACTTCTTTCAGTTTTCCTTTTAGGACCCACCATGAAATTGAAACGGCTCACAGTTCTGGAGAAGTACAAAGATATCATCGACTCCTTTTATCAAGAGCAAAAGCAGTAGTCAGGAGGCAGGCTTGTGGCTTCTGCTGGAGACCAGCCTGGCAAGCAACTTCCTGAGACCCAGGTGTCGCCCAGTGGGCACAGGAACCTGTGAAAAGCTGCTTTCACCCTTAGTTCAGGGCATAGCACTGACATCTCCAATGCCTTCACGTACAAGTGCAAATAGTTTCAATGCTAACCACTGCTCCTGTTCAGGTGTCAAGCAAGACCTAAAAAGAGAAGGACTACTCCCTTTGGCCTCAGGTCCAGGCAGATCTACAAGGTTCTAGTTCGTAGGTCTCCAGGGCTGGCTGTTGGAAAGGGAAAGGGATGGCAGTCCCATTACTAATGTGTGCTGCAGAGAAGCAGTCACAGCTCGCCTAATGGCCTGACTTAATTCTGGCTTCTTGGAAACTAGTACACTCTGCCACCTCACACACAAGAGGCTTGATGCTTAATAAACTGCTGCTGCCTATGTTACTGTATTTAATATGTAATTTTCAGTATTAAACCTTTTAACAGATCTGCAACAAGTACCTGATGTCTTTCGTCAATGGGCAGGTGGGACAGATCATTAACAGTTAACTCACACAACTTTAGTAGAACTTTAGTAGCCATTAGTACATCTTTAGTAGCCTACAAGGGTGCAGGATGGGGTCTGGTGGAAGCAGCCAACTCTATTACCACCTATTACAACAAGCTAAGCGAAAATGCCCTAAGGTACCTGACCAGGAAATAGGCAGAGAATGCAAACACCTCAGTCAGTTCTTAAGTTCTTTATTACTGTGAACCCAAAACCACTGGTAACCAGAACAATCCAGTAAGACAGGGAAAGCGGCAGTTTTTAAGTAAAATACACAGAAAATTGTAAGTCCAAATAAAAGCTTTTAAAAATGATCCAGACAGGGGCATTTGTTATTAAGAAATCCCCTAGTGACCAGGGTACATTATGCAAAGTCACAGGTTTGCAAACTAGTAGAGGGCTGAGGGAAGACAGCTCGGCTTTGGTGTGGGCAAAGGGTAGCTTCATGCTGTGGTGCAGAGGCTGTGGGAAGGGATGGGGGCAGAAACTAATGGTCAGAAGCTGGTAGCACAGGCCCCAGTTTAGCATGATTTGTGTAAGCTTGGGCTGAGTCAACTCCACCTCTGCAGTTAAGTCTTTAATGGTACTGCTGGGGCAGAGGGCAGTGACTGGTTGCTTTAGGGAAGTGAAGGGGCAGCCAGGCCTTTCAAGTGTCACCTGCAGCACTGGTTGGAGTGTGGCCACGTGGGAGGGCATCTGCAGTGGCTGGCTCCCCTGACGGCTCACGATGCTGACGATGTCTAGTGAGGAGGAATGATCTCCCTTATCTGAGAGCTCTTCCCCCAAAATAGTAAATCTCAAGGTAACAAAATAAATCAAATACACAGAGCATCTGGGGCTTTGACAAGGATTACCTATATATTAACAAAATTACATCATTCATTATGGATTTCTTGGAGCTTACATTTTTATTAATAGTAATTCATGTATAGGACAAATATCTTTATTTCCATATTTTTAAGAAATATACCATTTTTGCTGTGAATTTCCCAGTAAATTTCTTTTGTGCCCACTAGTCTTGGAATAATGTTCTCTTGTGCGATTGTTAAAACCCTGTTTTATTCCCAGTTTGTTTTTCATAAATCAAAAATCCAGGGCTTTTGTTAAAAAGTTAAATATCTTCTCTTATTAATTCTGTATCAGAATATTTACAGTTGAGGAAAAATTATTTTGCCTGAAGTGTAAAATGGGTTAACAATGATAAATGATACAGTTCACTTATAGTTTACAAAAAAAGGTTTACCAGACAGACAATAAATACAGCAAGCACTTGGGAAAATCCTTTGAATGAAGGCCTGGGGCCATCATGTGCATCCATTGCAAGGGTTTTGGTTTTTTGTTTTTTTTTTTAAAAAAAAAAGGCCAGATTTGAAAATGTACTCTGTCAAGAAGCAAGCAAACCAATGGTGGGTGCTCTCAAGGAGGATTACAGAGTATCCTTCTGGAGTGACTGACTGACTGCAGCAAATCCACCAGCAGAAATGCTAATCTAAGTCTTTTACTCTACGACAGATTTCTTCTGTGAAGTCAGAGCACTTCGAGTTGCCTCCCAGATCTTTTGTTAAGCTCTGAGAACAGAAAGAGAAAAATAAACATCCATCACCACACTAAATTAAAGCCTGGGGAAACCCCATCAAGTGTGTACCCTGAAACACTCCCAAGTCAAGCATGATGGTGCACTGCTACAACCCCAGCACTGAGGGGCTGAAGCAGAAAGATTCTTGCACACTCAAAGCCAGCCTGGTCTATACATTGAATTCCAGGCCATCCAGTACTAGATAGCAAGACCTTGCCTGTCTTAAAACAAAACAAAACAGTAAAGAAAGAACTGAAATGGCTGCTCCATTGAGGGGAAGGCTCTTATTGTAGATAAGGAAGAGAAAGTTCCAGAGGCACCTGGAAGAGTCCAGAGCAGAGGGGAAAAGAAACGTACTGGTCATGGCCAGGGTTATCTCTGAGAGAAGTGAGAGAGCAAGAGATACAGGATGAGAGAGAGAAGGGGGGGTAAGTAGCACAATAAGGGGTGGCAGAGGTACCTGGGAGGAAGGAGGCCAGGAGGTGAAGGGCCAGGGTGCTCCCATGGGGGCTTTGAGAGGTATAGCAAGTACTTGTGAGTGGGCTGAGGGACTCTGATACGTAACTACAGGAGCATGTTAGTGCGATCCAAGTCCTTCGCAAGCTCCTGGGGAATGAATGCTGGCTTTTATCTGACCTCCAAAAATCCTTCTATAGTGCATCTTGGGCTCATTACTGCCGGGATATATAGAGACCCAAGAAACACCTCTCAGAGAATAAGATGCCTTAGCGAACAGGAAGGTTTTCCAAAATTTCCCCTTTGCTCAAACTATTAACCAAGAAAACACTGATTGGTTGTGGATAGTTAAATGAAGCAGATCTAAGCATAAAGTCTGTGGGGAAACTTTAAAGCTAAAAAAAGAAAAAGACCGTAAGGCATATTTGATCTGTATTTGGAGGCAAGCAGCATGGAAACACTTACATGGCTGACTCCTAACTTTCCACTTTAGGAGGAGAAGCTCTAGTGCCACCAATCTGATTTTAACAACTCCTTCTCTTTACTGCAAACAGACACCAGTATGCTAATTCCCCCTTGTAGCTACATCCTGCAGAACTGAGAGATCCTGCTCAGCTCTAGACTGTTACTTTCCAAACACAGGCTTAGTATATATAACAAGAGCTCCTGCCCTCTAAAGTGCTGTCAGGCTGTTAAAAACATGTTTTCATTTCTTGTATTTCGGCCATAAGAAGTAATCCTAAACTGTAACTTTCAGAAAGGACCAGCTTTGAGGCACTATGTTAAGAATACTTGACCAGAGGAGTACCCTCATACAGGCAAAAGGGAAGGCAGAAGTGGGAATGGGGGGTGTGTGGCAGAGGGGTAACCAGGAAGCGGGATATCACTTGAGATATAAACGAATGGAATGAGGAATGATTAATAATAATAAAAGAAAAAAAAAAAAAAAGACTACTTGACCAGATTGTAGAGCTAACACCAGTCTAGCTGAGTGGGCCTGTGCCCGCCTCTGGCTCTCACACTTTCTGCTGTGTTCTGATGCCCGTTAGTGCTCTTATTCTTTCAGAGGAAATATTTGGATCGTTACCCCCTACCCCCAAAGGCATACATGCACATAAGCCCTCCTCAAGTTCAATCAGGGAATGCACCTTAAGACTCTATGTTTCAGGATCTAGGAGGCATAGGCAGGCAGATCCCTGTGAGTTTGAGACCAGCCTGGTCTACAGAGCGAGTTATAGGACAACCTAAGTCTACACAAAGAAACCCTATCTCAAAAACCAATTAAAAATAAAAAACCCTGTTTAACATCAAATCTTTCTAGGCTCTGTTCTCTTTCCACAGAAGAAACACATTTCCACCAGTTTGCAGTTGTCTATATTTACAGATACCTTTCCATCCTTAATTGTAGCAAAACACGCAGCCTCGATTTTTGCTGCATGTTCAAAAAGTCCCATGTGGCGCAGCATCATCACAGCACTAAGCAGGAGGGCCGTGGGATTGGCCATGTCTTTGCCTGCAATGTCCGGTGCTGTTCCATGAACCTGTGATGGCATCAGAAGACAGAGTGAGCAGAAGGGAGACAGGAACAGGCAACTTTGGTCTTAGCATGTGCCCAGCATGCACCGAGTTCTGTGCTCAATCCCCAACACCAACAAAAATGAAAAGGCAAAGCGGCCATCTGGAAAAACTGAGGTCTCCAACAGCTCTCTGCCAATGAAAAACTATAGACTGGAAGCTGCTGTGTGCAGTCATTGACACAGATCTTAAAGATAACGTGAAGCTGTGAAGAGGTGAGGAGCTGATTTTTAAGTGCAAAAGTATGGGTCGAAATTAGGATGACGGCTGGGTGAGGAAAACACACTGGCTGCACAAGTCTGAATCTCTAAAACCCACATAGGAGCTGGACATGCAGCAGAAGCAGCTGTGATCCCAGTGCCCCAACAGAGAGGCCGGGGTGGAGACAGTGGGGAGCACGTGGGCCAGCAAGCCTGGGATCACAGCAGAAAAAACAGAGACCATGTCTCAAGGTGAGAAGAAAGAAGAAACACTCCAATCTCCACATACATAAGCATGACACACACACACCCCCAGTGTGTGTATCTGTCTCTTACACACACACACACACACACACACACACACACACACTCACCATATAAGTTCATCATACACATAAACAAAAAATTGTGTGTCAATAATAGTTTTCAGGAACTTTTGGTAAAACATTTTAAAGTGAAGGAAGGCACAGAGGCCAGAGGATCTCCAGTTTGAGATATGTATATGCTAGACATGGTGACACATGACTTTAATAAGTCATGGTGACACATGACTAGCACTGAGGGAAGCAGAGGTAGGTGGATCTCTAAATTTGAGGCCAGTCTAGTCTACATAGCAAATTCTATGCCAGGCTTAGGATTTGGAGAGCAGGTCACAAAAATTAAAACAAATACAATAAAAAGTAAAGTCTAATTTCCTAGGCAATTCGAAAAGCTGCAGATATGGGCAAAGCGCTCCATGAAGCCAAAGGCCTCACAAAGCACATATAAACTGGCTGAGAAGAGACAAGGAAAGAAAATGCAAACCGTAATCAAGGGCCAGTGCCAGGTGGATGACGAACTCTAGGAATCAGGCTCCTAGAGAGACAGGGGGCTGATGGGAAAGGGTGGCCTGAGATGGGACACCTGAAAAGCTGAAAGCACACACCTACAATCCCAAAGCCAGAGGCGGAGGAAGGAGGCTCATGAGCTTGATGCCAGCATGGGCTATACAAGGAGACACTCTGTGCAGGTGTCAGGGTCCTTACCGATTCAAAGATGGCAACACCATTGGCTCCAATATTGCCACTTGGAGTCACACCAAGACCCCCGATCAGTCCTGCACACAGATCACTGAGGACAGAAAAGGGCATTTTGAAAAAGAAAGCAATTCACCCAGCACTTAGTTAGACTTAAGTGTTTAAATATCATCGTCCCCTCCCTGAGGAAAGCAGAGTTCCTTGGACAAGTGGCTCATTCCAGGCTTCAGGGTCAGAAATGGAGAGGAACTGGAGCAGCTTACTGTGCCAGGACATTAGGCAAGGCTCAAAAGGCAAGCCAAGTCCCAGGGACACAGAAGCCATGGACAGGAGGCACCAAGCCCAGTCAAGACAACCTGAGCCAGTGAAGATCTCACCAATGAATAAAGCAGAAAACCAGGAGTACACATACCGATATAGATAGACAATTGACTACACAGCTGAGGCTCTGCCTCAAAAATTAAACAATTAAAAAAAAAAAAAAAAAAACTAACCCAGCATAGTTTCCTCAGATAATGTATAAAACTCCATAGTTAAAAGCCTGTGTACAGACTCCAAGAAAGAAAAGCTTTCACTTCTCAACAGAACATCACAAAAGGTATGTGGAAGGAAGGACGGGCTTAGAAAGTCAACATTTCCCAACATCCCACGGGGGTAGGAGGGAGGGATCCAAAAAGGGCAGGAATGATAGAGGAAGAGGTGGCAAAACGCCAACACTGAGGACTGAAGAACTGAGCACATGGGGCTTCCCTGTGCCACTACTGTAAGGTTTTTGTCAGTTCGAGATTATGTCAATAGTGACTGGGCCTGGGGGTGGAGCCCACAATAGTTTACCACAAACCTCAGCACAAAGGGGTGGGAAGAGAGCTACCAATCTAGCTAGCTGTGCATGTAACAAAATACACTGAAATAACACTGGATGTAGCTCATCTATTGGAGCAGATGCTTATAATACATTACTGAAATTAAATTATAATAGCTTATAATACATTACTGAAAACATAGAGCCACGATTCACTTTAGGATGTTTATGTGTAAACTATAGGCCAAAACTAAAAAGGGCACAGTGAACTTACCTAAGGATGTCTCCATATAAATTTGGCATGACGAGAACATCGAACTGGGACGGGTCTTGTACCATCTACAAGGAGTAACAGGTGTGTATTTATCAATCATAGTCTGTATACCGTGGATACATAAGACACGCCATGAAAAACAACCATAAGCACTGGCGCATACTTACATTTAAACACACAGTATCAAGGTACATCTCATTAAATTTAATATCTTTACAATTCTCCGCAACTTCCCTGCATTTTTGCAGAAAGAGCCCATCTGACATCCTCCTGTATTTAATGAAATAAATAGATGAACTGTTAAAAATGAAGCACAGAATCAAATCAAAGTAAATTAAATTCAAGTACATTAAGTCCCAAGGGGCTAAGAGATGGCTCACTGAAGTGCTTAAAGGCCAGGGTTCAGATCCCTAGCACCCATGGAAAGGCTGGGATACCAGTGTTGGGGGTGCAGACAAGCGATCTCCAGAACCCACTGGACAGCCATGCATTCAAGCAGTGAACTCCAGGCCAGTGAGAGACCCTGTCTCACAAAAGGTAGACACTGTTCCTAAGGATGACACCTATAGTTGTCCACCATACACATGCACACATACCTGTGTGCGTGCACACATACCCACACCACCACCACCACCACACGCATACACACCACACATACAGAGGTGTGTGTTTATGGAAAGAAAAGCCTGGTGTGGTAACATGGTAGCACAGTAGCAAACGCCTTTATCCCAGCACTAATAGGCAGAAGCAGGTGGATGTTCATAAGTTCTAAGCCAGACAGGGCTACAGAGTGAGACCCATCTCAAAAATAAGACAAAATGAACAAATACGTTCCAGAATCCAAAACTCCTGGTTTCAATTACAGTAGAATTATTTCTTGGACAGCTAATAAATTGGGAATTGAAAAGTTTTCAGGTAATTATGGATGCACAAAAGTGTAAAGATATTCCGGGTGTTGTTGGCATACGACTTTGATCACAGCACTCAGGAGGCAGAGGAAGGCAGATCTGAGTCCGAGGCCAGTCTGGTCTACAGAATGAATTTCAGGACAGCCAGGGCTACACAAAAACCGTATCTGGAAAAAACCAAACCAAACCAAAACAGAAGTGTAAAGACATGGAACAGTTTACTCATCATAGAGAAGACTAGATTTTTGAAGCATTACCCACCAAGAACTAAGAAATATTTAATTTTTCTTTTTCTTTTGAGACAGGGTCTCAAGCAGCTCAGGATGGCCTTGAACTTGACATGTAGCTAAGGCTGGCAAATATGAACCCATGCATGGGCTGCTACAAAAATTGCTTTAAGGTTAACTTTTAGATAAATTGTTTACTACTGTGCAGGTTCAGTCCTTTCTGAGGTTAGGAAAGCTGTGTCTTTGTCCAGTCAGAGGAGCCTTTAATACTCTGGGCTTGAGAACCTGAAATGTCAGAGAAACACTTCTGCCCGTATCTGCTCTATTTTAAGCCCCTGAGTACATGGCACTTGAGAAAACACTCTTGCTCTCCCACCTGGGAAATATGAACTACCGTGTGGCCTCTGCTAGCCTGTCTTTCTCCAGCTTCCTTCTGACAGCTCAGCCCCCTTAACTCCCAGGACTTGAAATCCTGGCCCCTTCATTTGTCCCTATCATCTTCCCAATGAAGTCCCAAAGGAGAAAATGCCACTCTGGTCAGTACACGGTTCTTTTCCAAGTTCTGGGTCTCAGAGATCCAACTGGAGACTAAGTCCTGGGAGCTCCATCCCCACAGCAAAGCAAGTCAGCCTGGACCTCTTGGGACTCACATAATGTTGGCTTTGTGCACAGCTGTGACGTTGCTCCGGTGGTTGTTCCGAGCATACTCAAAGGCAAACTCAGCAATGCGCTTGCTTGCTTCTTCGGTGATGAGCTTGATGCTCTGCACAACCCCATCAACGATCTGAAAGAGAAGGAGCCATGCTTCACTGGAAGGGGTATGGCAACAAGCCAGCTTCAGAGTAGAGAGCACATTATTGTGGCAGTCTGAACAGGGAGATAAGCATAACAAGCCTGCTATACAGTGGCCAACAGAGATGGTCACCAGTCAAGGACACACTTGTGAAGTGGGAGCTCAAACTGTAGAGGGCAAACTCCCAAGTCTATACCAGGCCTATACCCCAATGATAGCAGGCCAGGTTCTTCCTCTCGTTTGAGTAGCCAGCCAGAGACCCACAGCACTAAAACAAACACACACCAACTCCTCACAGAGAGGACACTGGTCTGTCATTGGGAAGTATTTCAACTGAGAATTTGAACAAGTGCCTAAAATGCACCGAAGCAAATCTCATAGGAAACAAAACCATCTCTGAACCAGGTATGGAAGCACATGTCCTTAATCCCAGCACGAGGGAAGCAGAGAAGGCAGGTTCTATGAATTTGAGACCAGCCTGGTCTATATAGTAAGTTCTGGAACAGCCAGGGCTTAGAAACCCTGTCTCAAAACACACACAAAAAAAACAAGCACTTCCCAAAACATCATCAACAATAAAACCTCTCACAAACAAACAACAAACAAAACAAAATTCTCTGAGATGAACATACCACATGCTCAATTCCACTGTATTCTCCTTCCGTGTTCTCTCGGATGGTAACAATATTTACATCTGTGTAAGGGGTTTTATAACCTTCAATTGAGACACATGGCCGGACATTGGCATAAAGGTCAAATGTCTTACGAAGCAACAGATTCATAGATGGATGGCCAGCTGCTATGGGGGTCTTTAGTGGGCCTGTAGAAAAGAACAATCAGATGACAACAGGGTACACGGTCTCACCGGGAACCTACAAACCTCCATGGCTCCTGAAATTTGTGTTCTGCCTTCTGCTACACTCCCTCTCAGACCCAAGGAGGAACACATCCTCTAGGGAGGGTTCTGGCTATGATTGTATTACCTGTCTTGAGGCCCTCTGAGGACCCAGGTTCTTAGCCTCCTCTAAACCTCACCACCATGAGGGACATTTACAAAGGAGGTGGTGGGTAATCCCAGTGTAGGAACTTGGTCTAAGCTTACCAGCCAGTGGCTTTCTGAAGATAAGCTTCAAACTTGGATCTGAACATGGTTTTAAAGCCTGTACCAAATGTTAACTATTCCGAATAGTGGCTTTAAGCATAAAATAACAAAAACATTACAAATCGGCTGAAAGGTAAATGGAGCTGGAGATAACAGACATGGTAAAGTTGGGATTAGCCAGAGGTACTTTAACGTTTTTACTAGAGTTTTAAACAAATGTTCTAAATAAGAAACAACAGTCTCAGGCCAAGAATAGTTCCATGCTAGAGCAAAGGAAGGAAGGAGGGAGGGAAGGAAGGAAGGAAGGGAGCCTGCCTGCCCCTAGAGATGAATGCCTGTAATTCTAGCACTCAGAAGGCTAAAGCGAAGAATCTCAAGTTAAAAAAAGTTCTAGGCCAGCTGGATTATACTGTGAGACCCAGTCTCAAAAACACAAATATTTAATAAATAAATAAAGTACCTTAACACAATGAACACTTCATAAAGGAGGTCCTCATTTTTGATAGACCGTCAGACTGTATTTGGCTGCATGCATGCATTCTCAAACTATGACGCCTAGAATCATAAAGGAGGTCCTCACTTTTGATAGACCGTCAGACTGTATTTGGCTGCATTCATGCATTCTCAAACTATGATGCCTAGAATCATAAAGGAGGTCCTCACTTTTGATAGATCGTCAGACTGTATTTGGCTGCATGCATGCATTCTCAAACTATGACGTCTAGAATCATAAAGGAGGTCCTCACTTTTGATAGACCGTCAGAATGTATTTGGCTGCATGCATGCATTCTCAAACTATGACACCTAGAATCAACCATAGCTCCTCTCCACTGTACCTTTCAAGCCCATCTTGTTCTTATCCATGGACTCCTTGGCTTCTGGAGGGATCATCCACTTTCCTCCTGGTCCTTGAATGGCTGTGACATTCCGCTCCTCCCACTGAATAGGTGCCTAGAAGCCACACAGCAGCACAGTGAACAGGACAGACTTAATACTGACCCTGAGACTACAATGGTGGCTCATCAAGAGTGGATACGACTAATGTCCACACATAGGAAAGATATGTCCCTTAAGGTCCCGAAAGTTCCTGACAGTAAGCGATTCTCACTAGTGTGCCCAAAGGGGTCTCTGCATTACCCTGGCCCAGTCAGTCATCACACCCAGCTGCCACCTGTTCGTTTATTTTCCTCACGAGGACTCTTAAGGTGACTATAATTAGATTGGCATAAGAAGTGGAGATATAAGGTGCACAGAAATGATTCATAGCACTGATTTGTGGCTGAACCTTGAAAACAAAACGCTAGGAGCAAAAAGAGTCTACTGATATGAACAAGGTAGCAAATCTACAAGGGAAGCAGATGACTGCCTGGGCTAGGGGCTGGGGGCTGGGGTGGGTGGGCAGGGGGAGAAGAACCTCGAGTGACCACTATGGGCTATGGGCTATCTTTTTTGGTCATAAAATTGTTCTGAATTAAGACTGTGTGGATGACTACACAACTCTGAATATACTAAAAATTATTGGACTAGATTACGCTCATTTTCAGATACCTTTTTTTGTGTCACAATGAAATGTGTGGAAGTTAAGGGTCAACTTTGCTGTTGGTTTTCACCTTCCTCCTTGTTAGAAACAGGGTCTCTTGCTGTTTGCTCTTTTGTATGCTGGGCTAACTGGCCTGCAGACTTCCGGAGGCTCTCCTGCCTCTGCCTCCCATCTGGCAATAGGAACATTGGGATTGCAGACACAATCCGGCTGGGTGCTGGGGATCCGAACTCAGGTCCTCATACCTGCACAGCAAGCACTTTATCCACTGAGCCATCTCCCCAGCCCTAGACTGCAGTTTTAATGAGTGATTTGAATAGTATGTGAATTATACCTTAGTAAAGCTGCCTAAAGAACAAGAAACACCCATGAAGGTACTAGTTTAAGGTATTAACTAGTGTTCCTTCCTCCCTCCCTCCACCCTTCGTATGAGAACTAACATAAGATAGCTAGCAGACTGTGCAGAACTAAACAGAGAGCAGAGACAATGATGTGGACCTTGTTCACAACTCTTTCTTTCAAAATCACCTATATAAATGCCAAAGCATTTTCTCAGGAAGTCACAAGAAGGCAGATGAGTGGGTATGCAGAGTTTAAAGCACCCCGAGTACTGGGGGGCTATTTTGATTATGTAATAAGTAACACACACCAACTATCGGCACTGGCAGTGACAGACAGCAGTGAGCCAGTCACCTGGCACTCGGAAGACCGAGACAAGAACACTACAAATTCAAGGCCAGCCTGAGCTGCACATTAAGTTCTAAACTGAGACCAGCCCAGGTTGGGGAGATGGTCAGGGGGTTTAGATCATTTGTTGTTCTTACAGAGAATCCACAGTTAAATTTCCTGCACCACATGGAAGCTCACAACCATCTGTAACTTCAGTTGTAGGGGATTTGACACACTCTTCTGGCCTTCAAAGGCCATGTGGTATACATACACACATGCAGGCAAAACACACACACAAAATAAAATAAAACTTAAAAAAAAAAAAAAGTAAGTAGATAAAACAACAATCTTGGTTTTGGGAGACAGTATCACCAAGCTGGTCTGGAACTTACTGTGTAGCCAAAGCTGGCCTTGAACTCACAGAGATTTGCCTGTCTCTGCTTCCCAAGTGCTGGGATTAAGGTCTGGACAACCACACTCAGCTTTGAAATAATTTCATTGCATTTATTCATTTCTGTGCACACAGATCGTGTGCGGGTGCAGGTACCATTGTGTTTGTGGACATCAGAAGACAGTAGGGAATAGATTTTCTCTACACCATGTAGGAGCAGGTAATCAAACTCAGGTCATTAGGCTGGGCAGGGGTCTACACTCACTGAGTCAACTTACTAGCCCTTGATTTATTTATTTTTTTTTTTAAGTAGAAAATCTGTGGAAATTAGTAACAGCACCTACAGATTATAAAGTCTCTGTGGAATATCCTTAAAAGAATTTTAACAACACTTACTTTGGCAGCATCAAAAATCTTCATAACTGAGGCTGAAATTTCTGGGCCAATTCCATCTCCAGGAATTAAAGTTACTGTCTGAACCTGAATATGAGAAATCATTGAAGAAAACAGTAAGAATTGGTTTTAATTTTTTTTTAAAGAGAGTATTGCTCACAGAGAAACTCACTTTCCCAGGCTATGTCTGAAAGATCCAAATGCTTTAAAGAAACAGCAAACCTCCCACTGTGATCTTGACAGAGGCAGAACCTAACTCCACAACATTCCAGGGCTCTGCTCTCAACTGAATTTGGAAATTTAAATAGTAACGCAAATGATGTTCTTCAACAAAACAAAAATAAACTACCAAGTACACTTCCTGACCTGCACTTCTTTTCAGACAAATGTCAACAACTGGCTGATTCAAGTCTGCAAATTCCAAGCCAACAAAACAGTTCAGCAGTGTTCCCTAACTACAGCTCGTCACAAAAGCCCCAGCTTTCCTGGCTGTGGAAGCCTAGGGACGTCCTAGGAAACAGGCACATAAAACTCCAACGTGTTTCCAGGATTTTAGAGGTCGGTTCTGACCCTCCAAGAAAAATCAGACTTCATTTTTGAGAGCTTCCAGGTCCCTCAGTTCGTCTACAAAACTGGCACCATCCTGAGATCTAAGTGAGTCCGGTGTCAACAGCAACCAATAACATGGTTCTAGCTCCTTTAACTCTATTTTTAAAACTTCACTAATTGAAGGGGAAGAGTAAGATAAGTATAATTAAAACACACTGTACACATGTATGAAATTCTCAAAGAAGTAATAAAAATATTTTTTAAATCATAAACTCATTTGTTTTAATCACTAATTCAACTTTCCCTGGTCCTCTGCTTTATAATGACACCTGGGCAGGTTAACTAATTATTTCTCAAGTTTTATATAAGGCTGAATCAATTTTTTAAAAAAAAAAAAATATATATATATATATCTTCTTTATTTCTTTTGAAATGACCTCATTGACCAGGCTAATATATTTTTAAGAATCGGTAGCCTAATGGTTAAATGCCAGCAGAGAGCCATGGCTGTCTTGCCCACTTCCAGAATGTGCTACATTTTTCTTTTTCTTTTATTTGCTCTGGTGCTAAGGATGAACTCAGGGCCATGTGCATGCGAGGCAAGTGTCCAAACAGAGCTGCATCCCCAGTCCTTCTTGCTTTGTATTTTGAGTCAGTTCTATGTTTTCCAAGCTGGCCTTAAACTCTCTCTGGAGCCCAGTAGGCCCTGTACTTTTTTTGATCCTCCTGCCTCAGCCTCCTGAGCAGTTGAGATCACCGACACGTACCATCAGGTCCAGCTTCAGAATGGGTCTGAAATGTCGGTGTGGCCGTTCTTGAGCTTAAAGTGCAAGCCCTTATTCTTTACTTTTAAAAATCTGATTAGCTCTTGAGAATTCCGTACCCCATGTCTTGACCACATTCACCTCCCTCCACCTCTCCCCAGACTCACCTCCTCCTTTCCCACCCACCTAACTTGGTGTCCTTTTTCTTCTTTTTTACCCAAGACCAATTTGTAGTGCTCAAACATTCTTGAACATGTGGAGTGGTCATTTGACCAGGGCCTACACTCCAATTAGAGAAAACAGACTCCCTCTCCCAGCAGCTAACACCTGCCAATCACGTCCAAGCTGGAGGTGGGATTTTGTGCCCAACACCCCTTTCCAAGCTGGGATTTAGTCTGCTTTGGGCTTGCATGGGTCTTCTGCATACATTCAACTGCTCTGAGCTCTTATCTGCAGTTTGGCATAAGCAGGCCCAAAGGCACCTTCTTCCTGTTCTCCCACAGGTGATGTCATCTGGGAACCTACTTTTCTTCTCCAGAACAGACAGCAAATAGAGGGAGAAATAGACTATAGTCTCTTCAGTTCCTCATGGCATAAAACATCACATGGGAGTACAGGAATGAAGGAATTATAAAATCCAAATCAGATTCTATAAAAAGGGCATAAAATAAGAAATAGGAAGTCACTGATACACAGTCTTGGAATGTTCCAAAAATGTGCCATCAGCTCTTCAAGCACAGGACTCTAAAGCCAGGAGTTCCAAAAGCAGCTTTAACGAGCACTAGGTGATCCACTAACATGGAGTCTACAGACTGCATAAGAAAGTGGCGGCCTGTAGGGCCCATACAAGCACAAGATCTTCATAGTTGGTGACCAATCTACTGTTTTTAGGGAAGCTCAGAAAACAAAAATGCAGAGCAGGTTTTTGAAGCTTCTCAACAATTTTCTCTCAACTTGCATTTATTTATTTATTTATTTATTTATTTTTTGGATTTTTTTTTTTTTTTTTTTTTGAGACAGGGTTTCTCTGTGTAGCCCTGGCTGTCCTGGAACTCACTCTGTAGACCAGGCTGGCCTCAAACTCAGAAATCCGCCTGCCTCTGCCTTCCGAGTGCTGGGATTAAAGGCGTGCGCCACCACTGCCCGGCTTCTTGCACTTATTTTTGAAAAAAATAAAACCCCTAAGTGTCTTAAGACACTAATGAGATTATAAAATAAAGTGACAGGCTCAGGGTAACTTCTATTTTTATCATGGCCCCTTGAAGATATTAGTAGGACAAGCTTACATAGCCATATGTAACAGGAAAACGACAAGAGATTTGTGTATTTGTCTGACGATAATTTTAGTATACAATAGACGTGTGGTTAATTCCCTCTAGTTTAAATAAACAAAGATGGAATGTTAAGTAATAAATGCATTGGAGCATCTTTCTTGAGAAACTTCTAAAAGGAAAAAATAAAAGACATAATTATACTCACACCACCAGCAAAACCTCTTGTCACCTGTTTTGTGTTGTGCAGTGCACCCAGCAGCCGAGAAACCTGCATTAATATCAACAGAGAAATGTTACACACAGAACTCACAGCTCAATACTTGAGCTATTTCTCATAGTTTTCCTTGGAAGAGTTGGGAAAACTGGAGGGGTTTTGTTGTTGCTGTTTTGTTTTGAACTTGGAGAGTTCCCAGGAATACTGTCTCAAATATTATTAGCTCAATGCGCTGACCTGCTCAGACTTGAAACCCTAGACTGAAATTCTGTATTTTTTTCTTTCTTTGGGCGTTTGTGTGGGCATGTGTGGTAATTAGTGTGTATACGCACATGTGTGCACACATGTGAAAGTCAGAGGTGCATACCAGGTGTCCTCCTCTTAGTTTTTGAGATAGGGGAGCTTACCAATTTAAGAAGACTTGGCCAGTGAGCTCCAAGCATCCTCCTGCCTCAGCCTCATTAATGCTGGAATTACAGGCATGTGCCACCACCCAGTTTTTTGGTTTGTTTTTATGTAGGTGCAGGAAATGTGAATTCAGGTCATCACACTTGCAAGATAAGCATTTTACAGACTAAGCCAATTCCCTAGTCTCAGCACTAAAGATTTTGAAATCTTTTTGATAGTTTTGAAATTGAGTTTATAAATGTAAATTGTCAAAAGACTTGGAAGATGAAATGAAATGATACTTTTTTGTTTCAAACCTTATTTTTTCTCTAACGCCCTGGTTAGTTTTGTTAATACTCTTGACCACCAGAGAATGCCATGTGCTCTAAGAAAATTTTCACCAGATTTAAAGCCCTGGGGTCCTTAAGAAACCCAGGGCAAGACTCCTCCCCAAACTTATTCTGTAGATAGAAGGGCAAAGACCAGGGAACTATCTAAGATCAAAGTGACCACCAATCAGCAAATTACTGAGCTCTTTCTAAAGCTTATTATTATATATGCCATCTCTCCAGCAACCAATCAGAAAGTTAGGAACAATTTTTCCTGGACTAATAGAAGACCTGTGATCTCAGCTACTCAGTAAACTGAGGCAGGAGGTTCCAAGTTCAAGGCCTGTCTGGGCTACAGGGAATCCTCAAGACCAGCAACAACAATAAGACCGTATCTCAAAAAAATAAGGAAGGTTGGGGACATAGCTCAGGGGCCTAGCATGCACATGCCCAGTGCTGCCAAGAGTGGGGAGGGACGGGGAGGGACTCCGGATGTCTGAGTCAGTCATACACCAACTCTTTTGAGAATATTAGTAACAGTTTATGCTAAACCTAAGATAGTTTATTAGCACTAGTGATGTTAATGCCTCAGGGTTCCTGTGTAGCCCTGGCTATCCTGGAACTCATTCTGTAGACCAGGCTGGCCTCAAATTCATAGAGATGCGCCTACCTCTGGCCCCCAAGTGCTGGGATTAAAGACAAACAGCACCACCTCCTGGCTCACAGAATATTTTATTTAGTTCTTCTAGTAGGATAGGCAATAGAGTTATTACTTTTACTTGTGTTGTTTTATCTATATTATTATTTTTTTGAGAATACAAAATGATATAAAAAAGGAAAATATGTCACCCAATAAACCCAACAATCCTACCACTCAAAGACATTAACATTAATATTTTTTTCTGATAGCCACTAGCATATGTACATATTTTAAAAGGTACTTCAAACTTTAGCTAAGTGCCATGATGTATGCTTTTAATCCTAGCACTTGAGAAGCCAAAGTAGACAAATTTCTTTGAGTTTGGAGGTTAGCCTGGTCTATATAGTGAGTGCTAGGCTACATAGTGAGACCCAGACTCAAAGCAAAAGCTGTTTCAAATGTAATAGCTCAGTCCTCCAGAAATGGTACAAAATCTTATTACAATAAAATGAAAACAAATAATTCAGTACACAGACCAAAGGTACTCAAATTCACTAAAAAATTTAATGTAATTTTTTCATGCTAGATACAAGAGCAAGGAGACAGGTGTTTCTTATTTTTTCCAGCCCTCATGGCTGGGGCTTGTAAGCCCAGGTACTGGGGAGGCAAAAGAAGGAGGGTTGGAATTCAAGGCCAGCCAGGCAGTGCTGGTGCACATCTTTAATCTCAGCCAGCACTTGAGAGGCAGAGGTTAGGGAATGAGCCATGCACAGACCTGGAAGATCTGGAAGAGCATTCTATGCAGAGTCTATGCTTTTTGTTTTGGGGTAACAAAAGGCCCAAACAGGGAGTGGAAATGAGCACAGACCATAGGGAACCTGTAAAGCAATGCATGGTTTCTCAAGTTCCAGGGAGTCAGTGTATACAGAGGAGAGCCAGGTGTGGGAGCACAGCAGGGAATTCTCTGAGTTCTAGGCCAGCCAAGGCTACACAAGGGAACCATCCCAAAAAACAGAAAACAAACAAAACTCAAGCCTGCCGCACTGCCCTACAAAGTGAGTTTAAAGTCAGCCTGGGTAATTTATTGAGACTAGATCTTAGATTAAAAATGGAGAGAAAGAAAGGTGCTGAGGATAGAGCTCAGTGGTAGAGTACCCCTTGTCACCAGGCTCCAGGCCCAGCACTACAACGATAAATAAACATCCCTAGACATGCAAGCCACTTATGGTTTGTCTGCTACTGAATCTACAGTGCCTGGTACCCTGCCTGCCTTGTAGTTGATACTCAATAAGTCCCTTCTAAAACAACCCAAGCCATTCTCAATCCTGTAACTGAGGATTCCCAGGACTGTCTTCTAACAAGCCAGTATTCCCCACGTTCTCATCTCTCCTCTGTGATCTTGGACTATAAAATAAAACACTGACAAAGTCCATTCAAAGAGAAGTTCACATGACACACTGTCTTTTACTTTACAATATACTTGGGAATCATTTTACCTCTATAAAACCCAAGGAGACGAGTTCCTGATCTTGATTTCAGGCCCTTAACCCTGTGGCTCCTCACTGCCTTTTTACCTTCACATTCCAACCAAAACCAAGAGATGCTGTGTAGTAGGTAAGCCAGGAACTGGCTCATCATCTTTGGAGCCTGGAAAACCTCTAAAACCTTCACTTTCTCTGCAAATGACCCTTTTTTAAAAGAAACAAATAAAACTTTAATGGACACTAGGTGTGGTGGCTCACAACTCTAATTCTAGGTCTTGGAAGGTGGTGGAAGTAGGAAGATCAGGAGTTCAAGGTCAGCCTTATAGCCTCAGCTAGACTATTTGAGACACTGTTTCAAACAGAACAAAGCCCTGAAGGAAGCCCAGTATGATGAAAATCCAAATACCATTTGGTACTTCCAGCAGGAGTTACCTCAGGAGCCCCTTCTAAGGCCCTAATCCCTTGAGAGAGACTGAACCAAAGCCTGGGCCACTCTGCCAAAGGTCACACAGGCAATCAAGGCCCAGGGGAGCCTCTTCTGACCTTATGTCCAATAACTTCTAACTCTTGTGGATTTTTCTTACAGAGCTAAAGGGAAAAACAATTTCCCAGCACACTCTTTACTACATAGCTTTATTTAGTCCCTCCCCTGAAGGCTGACTATACCTAACAACATGGATCTGGTAGAGTGTGTAAGCCCAGACATTAAAGGACTGACCTGTTGCCACACCTTTAAAACCACATGTGGCCTAACAGCATCTCAAGCAAATGTGGGTCTGAATACAGTGACAAAGTAGACTCTGGTCACTGAGCTTTTTTAAGACTAGTTCCTGATGTCCTAGAACCACTGTCTGCCTGACAACTGCCAAGACAGATGTATCATTAGCTAGGAAAGCTTCAGGTTTGCATGCCCTTTTACATGGACTAGGTGCTTTCATGCAGAAAAAAACTGTGACACAAGTACAGGTATCTTACAGGTGGGCTCACAGACATTAAATAATTTGCACAGGGCACACAACTGGTCAATGGCTTTGTCAGGATTTAAAACTAAGACTCCTAAATTGAATTATTAGTAAGCAATAGTGTTATCTCCAAACCTCTCTTTAAAGGAGGGGGACAATACCAAATTTTATTTAAAATTTTGCATTGCTTATAGCAGGTGGTCTAGGGAACCACCCTCCATAGCATCAGATGACCTACGGCCTGGTCAGTACTATATCCATAGTTAGCTAAGTGACCTTGGCCACTGGATAGACAGAAAGGAAATGAAAATCAAAGTATTCGGGTTTCTCTCAAAGATGAAAATGACCTCGTATACGACCTTGAGCAAGTTTGTCTTCAGGGGCAGGTTAGCTCCAGCAGGAAACGAAAAAGACTGCATATGTAACCTGAAGCGCCTTCCAGCTCTGGTACATTAACTATCAGGGAGAACTAAAGAGCCCCAGATCGCAGGGTTCCCAACAACAGCCGGTGAAAGGACGATGCTGCGGTCTCCCAGAATGTTCAGATTGTAATTCCAAGGAGCTTGATACTTACTCTAAAGGTGGAATTCCTAACAGGGCACCAGGCATCAGACTAGGAAGAGTTCCAAGAGAGAGAAAAATCTGGCTGGCCGGACGGCCCGGGATTCCCTCACCTCGAAAAACCTCTCGCGCCCGGCGTTTACCGGGTCAAACGCTGAGGGATCAGGGAGGGGCGACCTGGGCACGCTGCCCCGAGACCTGCAGGTGACAGGGCCGCGGGGCCTAGGGGGCCTTTCTGTGACCCTCAGAGGCTCCGCGCGAGGCCTGTGCTCCTATCTTGGAGGAGACTGGTGGGGACACCCGGAGCAGTACCCGGAGCTGCCTTGACCTTGA
The DNA here is from genome assembly GCA_019843965.1 of Rhynchomys soricoides. Classification (NCBI taxonomy): domain Eukaryota; kingdom Metazoa; phylum Chordata; class Mammalia; order Rodentia; family Muridae; genus Rhynchomys; species Rhynchomys soricoides. The sequence goes on from JADRCH010000050.1 coordinate 7,182,382, forward strand.
CGCCGTCCCCGCCCGGCGCGGCAGTCCCGGCTCAGGGCTAGCCACGTTCCGCGTGCCGGCCACATTCCCCAAAACACTCCCCGCAGGCCATGAGCCGCCTGCGCGCGCTCGCCTCCGCCATCCATGAGGCGGGACCACAGCCTACTCTCCCTGCTCGCCCGCGAGCTTGCTGCCCTGTAGCACTCACCTTGGACACCCACGCGGACCCGGCCATCGCATCCACTTCCCTCACCGGGGCGACAGCGGCAACACCAGGGCGCATGCGCGTAACCGGCGCCCCCCAAGCCCGCCCCGCACGGCCCCGCCCCGAAGCTCCGCGTGACCCCGCCCCTAGCTCGGGTCTCGGCTTAGCTCACCGCCGGCTCGGTACCCCGCTGCATAGCTGCCGCTAGCTGACCAATCACCGCCCTAATCTTTTGATGACGCGCGGACCGTGCCCAACTGCGACCCGGAAGCCTCCTCCCCCTTCTCCTGCTTCATTCATTGAGTAGCTGTTCGGATGAAGTATTTTATTTCCTACCTATTAAGGGTCAATCAGCCTTCTTTCTTTGGGCGATAGTGCGCCCTTTAAAACTTTGCAACCCCACTGAGAAATATTTTACTTATTTCCAGAGACTGGTTCGTTTTGTTGCGTTTCTTGAGACAGTATCATGGAGCTTCAAATTGACTATGTAGCTGAGGCCGGGTTTGAACCCTGGACGGCCGGGGTTTCCTCTTTTCTTGTCTCTACTTCCCAAGTGCAGGGACTATAGACATGTACCATCACGCCTAACTTGGTTTTTACTTTTTATTTTTTGATTTTTCGAGACAAGGTTTCTCTGCATAGCCTCTGCTATCCTGGAACTCACTCCGTACACCAGGCTGGCCTCAAACCCACAGAGCTCAGCCTGCCTCTTCCACCGGAGTTCTGGGATTAAATATGTGTTCCACATAGCTGGGCAATGGTGGCGCACGCTTTTAGTCCCAGCTCTTGGGAGGCAGAGATAGGCAGATTCAAGTTCAAGGCCAGCCTGGTTTACAGAGTGAGTTCCAGGACAGCCAGGGCTATACAGAGAAACCCTGTCTTGAAAAACCAAAAAAAAAAATAAAAGATGTGTTCCACCACCATCTGGCTGATTTTTTTTTTTAATAGCTTTACTGGAGTATAATTTAAATGTAAAATATACTCAATTTTGCTCAGAAGTTAAAAGCATTTATTAGTCTTGCAGAGGACCCAGATTTAGTTCCCAGCACCCACATGATGGCTCACAACTGTCTGTAACTCCATGTGTAGAGGATCCAGTACCCTCTTCAGGCCTCACAGGTCACCAGATACCGATAAGGTGCACGCACCTATATGCAGACAAAACACTCATATACATAAAATAGCCAAATATTTTAAAAAGTACTTGATGTAAATGTACAATCTGAAGTTTGTAGTAAATGTAAATGTTTGCATAAAGTAGATTCAGAAAACACAGCTCTTGGGCTGGGGAAATGGCCCAGTGGGCTAGGTGCTTACTTCAAAAGCACGAGGACCTGAATTCAATACCCAGCACCCATGAAAAGAGTCAGGAAAGAGAGTCAGCATCTATAACCCTAACAATGAAAACCCAGAACTAGGTGGATCCTGCTGCCATTCGCCAGCCAGTCTAGCTGATATGATGAGTCCCAAGTTTAGTGGGAGACCCTCTATCAAAAACTAAGGTAAGAATACCTGCCATGAATCAATCAATCTCTCTCTCTCTCTCTCTCTCTCTCTCTCTCTCTCTCATATGCACACACACACACACACATACACACTCACATTCACACACTATAGTTCTTACCTCAAAAAGAACAAGAGAGGGTTTATTCTGGCCAAATATAAGTAACTAAGACCAGGAAACACAGGTTTAGATTACCCCAGTTTCCATGTTTCAACGTGGTGAAAACAGTGTGTGAGTTAAAAGGAATGTTAAAAGAAAAAATACTGAGAAAAGTAAATCAGAGTTTGCAAGCTAGGAGTGGTGGTGCACACCTTTAATCCCAACTCTCAGGAGACAGAGGCAGTTGGATCTGAGTTTGAGGCCAACCTGGTCTACAAAGCTAGTTTCAGGACAGCCAGAGCTACACAAAGAAACCTTGTTGCAGGATGTTTGATCATACTGTGAACTCTGAGACTATGTTGTTACTGGGAACACCTTTTTCTAGTTGTGGTGCAGCTCAACCTTAACGTACACCTTTAATCCCTCTGGCTGGAATGATTTAGTATACACTTTTAATCCCAAATAATGAATGAAGGTAAAGTTAGTTTGTAGAAGGAAGCACCCATGCTTGAAAGGGATGTCTATTAAGTTGCAAAGTATTAAATCAGAGAAAGATTTGACAGAATAGGTTATGCCCAACTCTCACGAGAAGAGAAGAAAAGGAATCTATGGGGGGGGGGGAGGCAGTGCAGAGAGAGAGGAGGGAGGAGAGTTTTACAGAAACAGGTTGAAAAGAGAAAAAGCTAGACACTGGTAAAGATAGAACGAGCCAGAGAATAAGAAGAAACCAGAAGATTAGAACAGATTGATAGAGTTAGTTTGAAGTCAAGCAGGGCAATTCAGGAGAGGCAGAGAGAAGCCAGATTGAATCAGTTAGCATGGAGAGTTTTGAGCCAGAACAGCTGAGTTGACCACCCAGCCAGAGATCAGAAAGAACTAGAAAGGGTGATCTTTTTTTTTTTTTTTTTTTTTTTTTGGATTGGATATTTTCATTATTTACATTTCAAATGTTATCCCCTTTCTTGGTTTCCCCCTATCCCATCCCCCTTCCCCCTGTTTCTATGAGTGTGTTCTCCTATCCACCCATATTGGTTCTTCCTATGGGGTTGCAAACACCTTCAGCTCCTTCAGTCCTTTCTCTAATTCCTCCATTGGGGACCCCGAGCTCAGACCAATGGTTGGCCTTGAGCATCTGCCTCTGTATTTGTAGGGCTCTGGCAGAGCCTCTCAAGAGACAGCTATATCAGGCTCCTAGAAAGGTTGATCTTATTCAGCAGTAAGTCTCAGAGGCTGAAAACATACTAGGCCTAGGTTAGATTGCCTAGACTAGATTGTATGAAGGATAGAAACTTCCAGGTCTAGACCTGGGTTAGTAGACTGAGGCACTAGGCCTTAGAGATGACAGTTATATCAGGCAAATAAAAGTTACTTTAACAACAACAATAACACACTGCCTATGAGAAGTGAAGCTCACCAGATAAGGGAAGACTTGGTCTTAGTCTTAGAAGGCACTAACTGGTACCCACAAAGCAGTCCCTGGGACAAAGGACTAAACTGAGTAAGCTCTCCAGGGTAGTGAAGGCTATGACAGTCTCAGAGATAGGCCACATAGAGACAGCTTTCCAGAGTTTCCAGGATCTTGTCTCCCTTAGAGCAAAAACTGAGAGGAGGTACAGTAAGGAATTAGGAGACAGTTTCATGACACTCAAGAGGGAGATATCTGGTTTCTCAGAGTCACCTTTCCAGGATTTTCTCTGTGGGCATAAAATTTATCCTAAACCTGGAGGACATACAAGCTTACATATGTTAGTTTCAACAAAGGTTACTGTACTGGTTACAGTCTCTTTGCTTATAAAACACCCTGACAAAAGCAAACTAATGAAGGAAGGTTCATTTTGGCTCAGGGCTCTAGGGTCAGGGAAGTCATGATGGCCGGACCTCAAGGCAGCTTGTCACATGGTGTCCACCAGGACAAGGTGGAGGTGGATGCAGGTGCTCAGCTCTTTCTCTTTTTTAAGTCAGTCCAGCAGTTAGGATGAGCTTTTTCACATCAAGTAATCCTACCTAGATAACCCCTCACAGTCATAACCTGAGGCTTGTCTCCTAGGTAATTAATTCTGGAACCTATCAGCCATTATCGTGACTTGAAAAGATTGATTGATTCCAGTTAGAAGGTGACATGTTCTCTGCAGATGATTTATTTTTCTTTCAACATAAAGCCCAGTTTGGTATTTATTGACTCACGCCTAGATAGTATACAGTTTAAACAGGTCAGACCTTTGAGGATTGTTTGATAGATCGATTTTTAACATTCTTTCTTTCTTGATGCGATATTTCTAAGTCTTTTCTTTGTTCTCTTTCTCCTTCCTGGTCTGACCTGACTTCATAGGATCTTGGTAAAATCAGGTAACTCAGACCTAATACTAAACCCAGATAGGCTTCTTCAAGGAGATAAAACCCACACTTGTTTCCCAAGAGCTCTTAGCTGGAATCTAGGGTAATTAAACTGGGTCTCCTGGAAGCCCCTCTGGAAAGGGTTCTGTCCCCACAGAAGTCATCCACCCCCCCCCAAAGAGTGATGAATCCAAGTGGAGAAGGAGTACCAGCAACTGTCCTGAGATAAAGTGAACCCCAGCTAAATCTATGGCCTTGACAAGGGGACAGAATCTTATCAACTCCATCCGGTGCCCTTCCCTGCAGTCAACCTCCTCCCTGCAGCAGATCCATCCTGAAGTGTTCTCTCACCACCACTCTCATGGCTGACTGGCTTGTGCCCAGATGGTTCCCTTCTAGTACTTTCTTCCAGCATTATTTGTGCTCATGAGTGTATACTAGTGTGGTGTGTGTGTGTGTGTGTGTGTGTGTGTGTGTGTATACATGTAAAGGTCAGAAAATAACCTCAGGCGCCATTTGTCTTAGTCTGGGTCTCTACTCCTGCACAAACATCATGACCAAGAAGCAAGTTGGGGAGGAAAGGGTTTATTGAGCTTACACTTCCACACTGCTGTTCATCATCAAAGGAAGTCAGGACTGGAACTCAGGTCAGGAAGCAGGAGCTGTTGCAGAGGCCATGAAGGGATGTTACTTACTATCTTTCCTTCCCCTGCCTTGCTCAGCTTGCTTTCTTATGGAACCCAAGACTACCAGCCTAGGATGGCATCACCACAATGGGCCCTCCCTCCCTGATCACTAATTGAGAAAATGCCTTACAGTTGGATCTCATGGAAGCATTTCCTCAACTGAAGCTCCTTTCTCTGTGATAACTCCAGCTGGTGACAAGTTGACACACAAAACCAACCAGTACACCATTTCTCAAGCACTGTTATCTTAGTTACTGTTCTATTGCTATGGTGAAACACCATGACCATAGCAACTTATAAAAGAAAGCATTCAATTGGGAGCTTACTTACAGTTTTGGAGGGTTAGTCCTTTATTATTATGGCAGGGAGAGTAGCTGCAGTCAAGATAGTCATGGTGCTGGAGAAGGAGCTGAGAGCTTACATCCTAATCCAAAGGCAGGAGGCAGGGAGAAACTTCAAACTTTGGGAAACCCCAAAGCCACCCCAAATGACACACCTCCTCCAACAGAGCCATACCTTCTAATTCTTTCTAAATAGGCCTCTGCTCAGTCCTGCTTGGCCATGGAAGGTATGGAAGCATGGTTCCTGCTCCTGGAGCAGAGCCAGCAGGGCGTGGGCCTCCACAGTGTTGATGGTTGCTGTGGGCATAAGGCTTGTTTGTATAGTAATGTGCATATTTTCATGCTCCTCCTTTGAGGAATGTCCTCTCTGCCAAGGTTAATGACTTTATGTTAATCAGAGACAGCCTGAGTCTGGAAGTTGAGCATATGTCTAATGTCTCAGCAAATGGAGGAACACTGTGACCTTCAGGACAGCACTTAAGGCTGTGGAAAAGAACTTTGAAAACATGAGTTCAAAATACATAATTTCTCAACTATGCAAAATATAAAGATGCAATTTGAATTTTATAAGGGGCTTCATGAACCTAAAAAAATAGAGGCAACTGCACTATGAGCCAGCTTGTCAGAAAGATACAAAGACAGTCATATACAAAGGGAATAGATTCCTGAGTTCAAGATCAGCCTGAGATAAAGTGAATTTAGGTCCAGGCATGGTCAGAATGGTAATTTCAGGATGGGATCCCACCCAGCTAAGTTTACAAAGGCAGGCAGATCTCTGAATTCTTTTTTTTTTTAAGATTTATTTATTTATGTACTTGAGTACACTGTAGCTGCTTTCGGATACACCAGAAGAGGGCATCAGATCCCATTACAGATGTTTGTGAGCCACCATGTGGTTGCTGGGAATTGAACTCAGGATCTCTAGAAGAGCAGTCAGTGTTTTTAACCGCTGAGCCATCTCTCCAGCCCCAGATCTCTGAATTCTTTTGCAATGCTAAAAAAAAAAAAAAAAAAAAAAAAAAAAAAAAAAAAAAAGAACTTGCTTAGGAAATGCACTTAGGAAAATGTTCTTTTCCTAATAGTCAAGGGGTTAACTAAAGTCATAGAATGCTAATTTGTGGGATGGTCAAGAGGAAACCTGAAGTAAATGACTGAATTTATATACAAATTTAAAAACTGGGCTTTGGTCTTCGTGAGACGGGCAAGTGTTGAGTTAAATGGTGGTGAGTGGGAGAGTGTTCCTCGTCCTACAGAAAGTTTGACCATGCTCATCCCACCACACCACTGGTCGAGTGTCAGGCTGTGAAAAGCAGAGGAACACCACCCAGGGGTGGGGGTCCTAGGACCGTACCCAGCCGGCTCCGTCTGGTTCTCAGGCTCTTGGGCATCCCAGCTCTGCTGGATGCCCCAGAAGAGCTGAGAATAGAGCGACTGATAGTCACAGACCTATGGAGGAGAGCTTCAGCCTCGTGTCAGGAGCCTGGGGCCTAGGAACATGGCAAAACGCCTACCGTCCCTTGTAAGGTTATCCCTATTGGGTCCCGAGGTTTTAAACCTTAGCTCAACCAGAAACCAGGCTGCCTTTTACGGTCTCACAGGTGAGCAGAGAGCAATAGCAGTTCTTGTTTAGACTATTTTCTAGAAATCTGAGCTGTCTGGAGAGCAAGCACAGCTCTTCAAGAACTTTTTCTAACATGATTCCTGACCTTGATTGGAAATCTCAAGAATTTCTTAGAGAGCTAACACATCTCTTGTAGAATTTTTTTTCTAGCAGCTATCCAGAGAGAACTGCTTGGAGAGCGAACATAGCTCTTTTAGAATTCTTTTCTCGAAAATCCAAGAATTTTTATAACAGCTTTTCAGATTCTGGTCAGAAAACCCAGGAGCTATCCAGAGAGTTTTTAGAATTTTTCCTAGCAGAGAGAGCCGTCTCAATCACAGAGAGATGTCTGGAGCAGAAGCTAGCTGTCTTCATCAGAGAGAGCTGTCTGGAGCAGACTACAGAGCCAAGAGCTATCTACAGAGGGTTGTATAGGAAGCAGTCTCTGGCAGAACATGGGCTGACAGCTAGGGCCCACGATTTGACTTTAAGTTGTTTGTTTCACAGCTCCCAGATGCCCCTTCTCTCAAGACCGACCCCACCAACACCACCAAGCAGAGGCAGGTCCTTGACAGGCCACCAACTGGGAACATAGCATTCAAACGTATGAGCCTAAGGGGCCATTTACATATGAACCACCGTAACTGTCCACATTTTTTAAAGGCAGGTTTCCCAACAGGCCCGGAACTCCTCAAGTAGGTGATAGTGACTTGTCAGCAGCCTCAAGGATATTTGTCTGCTTTTGTCTCTTCAGCTGGAATTACAGGTTTTAGTTTTGTTTTTGTTTTTCAGTTTCAATAAGTAGCTCTGGCTGGCCTGGAACTAGTTATGTGGTGTTGTGCCCAGATTGTAAAAACCCCAAAGAGACCACCAGGAATCACAACCTGATGTAATTGCACGAGGGTCTTTATTCAAGCTCGAGCTCGTGCCACCAACCTTCCTGATGGAACAGGAAGGAGAGTGAACCCCAAGGTTTAAGTGAAGGGGGTTTATAAAGGAAAAAACAGCAAGCCTTGGCATTTCATGAGAGGGTAAAGGAACGCCATCCTTCAAGCCTGATAACGTTTGTTCAGACAGTGGGGCAGAACCATGAGCTGGAAAGGGACCTTCCTGACCTGGGAAGAAGTAACTCACTACGTTATCAGAAGCTGGTGTATTTTACAAACTGGTCACAGCTGTCTGAGAACACAGCTGTCTGGGCTTTCCTATAGCCCAAGAGTGGGCTTTTTAATCACATCACAGATATTAGCTCCTGCTTCCTTCAAGGGCAGGAGACATCTGCACTGGAAAAATGCTGGTTGTTAATCAGGGGAGGGAATAAAATACTAACTGATCTGGCTCCAAGCAGGGACAGGAGAGTGCAGGATTTGATGCACAGAGATGGGGGCAGGTTTCCCATGTCTCTTCAGTAGAACAGGCTGGCCTTGAACTCATAGAGATCCACCTGCCTCTATTTTCCAAGTGCTGGGATTAAAGGCATGTGACACCTTGCCCAGCTTTAAAAAATTAATTTATTATTATTGGGGGGGGGGCAGGGTACATATGTGAGGTCAGAGCACAACTAACTGAACTTCTATAGGGGTGTTAATCTCAGCTGATCAGATTTATACTACAAGGTTTTTAAAATAGTTTATTTGTTTTTATTTTATATACATTGGTATTCTGCCTACAAATATGTCTGTGCAAGAGTTTTGGATCCCTTGGAACTGGAATTACAGACTGTTGTGAGCTGCCATGTTGTCATGTGAGTGCTGGGAATTGAACCAGGTTCTTTGGAAAAACAGCCAATGCTCTTAACCACTGAGCCGTCTCTTCAGCTCCCCACAAGGTCTTTATCTTGGTTGCTGGCCTTTCTCCCCCCCCCCCCCCATCTTTATTCTTTTTCTATGTATTAATTAATTCACATACTTATTTGCTTTTTCAAAACATTATTTATGCATATAGATATTGTGTGTGTGTGTGTGTGTGTGTGTGTGTGTGTGAGATGTTCATGCCTAGTGTCCATGAAGGCCAAAAAAGGGCATTGGAGTTACACACAGTTGTCAGCCACCATGTGGGTTCTGGGAACTGAACCCAGGACCTCTGGAAGACCAACTAGTGTTCTTACTGCTGAGCCATCTCTCCAACCCTCGCTCCCTCCCTCCCTTCCTCCCTCGCTTCCTCCCTCCCTCCCTCCCTCCCTTCCTCCTTTCTACAGGTTGTGGGCTAGAACTCAGGTCCTCATGGTTACAAGGTAAGCACTTTACCTACGGAGCTATCTCTTCAGCTCTGACTGGAGTTCTCAATGCCTTTGAAGAGTGATTCTCCTTTGTTCTCCCGTAGTCAGTGTATTTTGTCAGCTTATTTTCCATCACTCACTCCAGGGTCAAAGACCAGAGGTACCAGCCAAGTAGGTATGCTGGCTGTTCCCCAAATGTCTCCCACATGTCACCCTCTGCACTTAGGCTCTTGCCATTCTGTCCCCTCTGCCCTTGTATCCTTCTGCCCCATTCTTGACTGCTGAAGTCTCAGCCACTTGTCAAAGCTCAGCCATGATGTTGGTTTCTTTGGGATGCCTCCAAGATCTTTCCAGTGTCCCTTCTACTCAGAACACTAAACACATGACTCCCAGCCTGAGAAACTTACCACCTTCTTCCCCACTGTGTATACCATCAAGCCCCAAAGCCATTTCTTACTCACTTTCTCAAGCAGAGACTAATTCACCAAGATATTAGTTGTACCATGATTGCAATAAGCTCTTATACCTCAATGCTTAGTCACCAGGGAAAGGAACTCTTTGATAGGATTAGAAGGATTAGGGGGTGTGGCCTTGTGGAGGAAGTATGTAACTGTGGGTGGACTTTTAGGGACCACTCCAGTGCTATGCTTGTTGCCATGTTCCCCAACATGATGATGATGGACTAACCCTCTAGAACTGTAAGTAAATATCAGCTAAATGCTTTCTTTTATTTATTAAAGACACCATGCCTTGGTCATAACTCTTGTCTCATTTAAAAGAAAAAAGAAAAAAAAAACAAACAAGAACAACAAAACAAAACAACAACAAAAATAGTTGGCTTGGAGAGGTGGCTCAGCAATTAAAAGCACCTACTGCTCTTCCTGAGGACTAGGGTTCAGATCCCAGCACCAACATGGTGGTTCTCAACCATCTGCAACTCTAGTTCCAAGAAATCTGACTCCTTCTGAATTCTATGGGCAGCAAGGAAACATGTAGTATACACATGTGAGCAAAAATGTGCATAAAATGAAAATAGTAAATGTAAAACAAATTTTTAAGAGGGAGCTGCAGAGATCGTTCTGGGTTGAGAGCACTGACTACTCTTCCAGAGGACCAGAATTTGATTTACAGCATCCACATGTTCAATAAACCAATGTTCTCCTCTGGCCTCTGAAAGCATCAGGCACATACATGTATACAAAATACCCAAACACATAAATAAAATAAAATAAAATAAGAATAAGAATATCATCAATGAAACATACATCCTTGTCTTAGGGCTTCTAACTATCGATGTGCTAAAACTCCACAACCTGGAGCAACTTGAAGGAAAAGGGTTTATTTGGATTGTACTTCCACATCTCTGTTTATCCTCAAAAGAAGTCAGGGCAGGAACTCACACAGGGCAGAAACCTGGAGGCAGGAGCTGATGCAGAGGCCACAGAGGAGTGCTGCTTACTGGCTTGCTCCCCATGGCTTGCTCAGCCTGCTTTCTTATAGCATTCAGAATCATAAGGCCAGGGAAGGCACCACTCGACAATGGGCTGGGCCCTCTCCCATCAATCACTAATTAAGAAAATGCCCTATAGGCTTGCCTCCAGCCCAATCTTATAGAGGCAATTTCTCAATTAAGGTTCCCTCCCCTCAGATAATTCTAGCTTGTTTCAAGTTAACATAAAACTATCTAGCACAACCCCTATCTCAGTTTTAGGGTGAAAATCCAACAAGTTTGAAGAAAGACATTAAGTACAGCAGCAAATAAGCAGCCAAAGGATCTGAGCAACCAGTTCACAGCCAACAACACAGATAGAAGCTTAAACCATACCCAACCTTATTTTGCTCAGGTGCATGCATATCAAGAAAACCATGGAAACTTTTTAACCCCTTTATTCTTAGGGAAGGACTTAAGACTCTAAGGTCATACAATATTCCAACTAATGGTGAAACTGTGACACCCAAGGTTGTGGCCGACCTTGAGGAATTGCCACAAGCTTCTTTGAGAAAATAGTTTAGCAATGTGTCTCCAGAGTCGATGCGCAGTCTCACCCTTTCTCCTAGTTAGAGCCGTTCCTGGGCATTCATCTCTTGCAAAATTTTAGTAGGAGAAACTATCAAAATATTCATAGTAGGGTTTTCTTTATTTTTCAAAAAAAATTTTTTTGGGGGAAACATAGACTGTATCAGTTATTTGTGACAAAACACCCAACAAAAGTAGCTTTTAAGAAAATAAAGGTTTATTTTAACTCGAGATTTGAGGGTATGTTCCATCATTACAGGGAAAGCATGGACCTGGAGGCAGCTGGTCACACTGTGTCCATAGAGGCTAGGGAGTTGCTCAGCATTTCAGAGCACTGGCTGCTCTTCCAGAGGAATCAGGTTCTATCCCAGCACCCACATAGTGGCTCAGTCATCTGTAACTCCAGTCCCAGGAGATCTGATGCCCTCTTCTGGTCTCCTTGGGCACACACATAGTAGATATACACACCTACAATAAAAATAAATGAGTAAAATAAATCATTTTTAAAAAGAAGAGCAGAGAGTAATGCATATTCATGTTCAACTAGCTTTTTCCTTTTTGTGCAGTCCAAGATCCCAGCCTGGTTTACACAGCAAGTTTCAGGACAGTGGAGGTCACATAGTGAAACCTTATTTCCAAAAAAAAAAAAAAAAAAAAAAAGGAGGGGGCGGGGTCCATGCTTAAAGCATATTGAGGGACACAATGTATTATGGTTGAGAAGGCATGGGAGTGGGTGGTAATGTGTTGTCAGGAACAGGTGGCAGCTGCCTATACCCTTCAGTAGTCAAAAAACAGAGAGAGGTGGATGCTGATGATTGGCTTGCTCTTCCCCTCCCCCTGTATATCCCATCTAAGCCCCACCTATGGGACAATGTCACTCACATTCATGTCTGGGTCTCTCTTCAGTAGCAGGAGCAAAGATCAAAGTGAATGACAGTCAGATAGTATCTGGGGAAATAAAGGACTGAGGATCACAGGGCCTGATGGGAAGGGGGGGGGTAGGGCGCAGAGTCCAAATCCTCACATGTGTATCATCATAAGAGGCGTGGACTCTGTCCTGGGGGAGTATTGGGACATCATCTGAAAAATCACATGTTTTACTTATGAATGCATTATTTTGCTTAATGAATCCTGGCCAAATGATTTGCCCTGTGAGGTATCTGGGGGACAGTATCTCTGTGGTTGCCCAGTAACAAGCTGTGGACAGGCAGTTTATGGGAGCTGTTCAAACTGCATTGACCTTAACTATCTCTCATATTGCTTACACTGTGGAACCTGGCTTTGCTCTGTCTGCCAAGCCCACAGGTCAAGGGTTTAGGATGGTATGCAAACAGCAATAAAACTTACCTCAAAGCAGATAATGAATCTCAGGTCTTGACTTTCCCTAGAGTTTCTGAGTCCATGGCCTCAAGTGTAATGGTGTGAGCCTGGCTTGGTGACATAGGCTCATGATTCCAGTTATTTGGAAGACTGAAGGATTAGGTTCACAAGTTTGGATCCTTCTTAAACTATATAGTTAGTTTAAGCAAGCCTGGGGAACTTAGTGAGAGTCTGTTTCAAAACAAAAAGTATGGGTCTAGGTAGATGGTTACACAGTTAAAAAGCACTGGCTGCTTTTTAGAGGACCTGGGTTTGATTTCCAGCACCCACATGGCCTCTCACGGTCATCTGTAACTGCCTCCATGATGCTAAGCTGACATGTGCTACACAGATATACACACAAGCAAGACATCTACGCTCATAAGAAAGAAAAATAATTTTAAAGCAAAAATCAAAAGCCGGGGGGCTGGAGAGATGGCTCAGCGGTTAAGAGCTCCGGTTAAGAGCTCCGACTGCTCTTCCGAAGGTCGTTGAATTCAAATCCCAGAAACCACATGATGGCTCACAACCATCCGTAATGAGATCTGATGCCTTTTTCTGGTGTGTCTGAAGAACAGCTACAGTGTACTCACATATAATAAATAAAATAAATCTTAAAAAAAAACAAAACAACAACAAAAACCAGCCGAGAGTAGGGTGGTGTTAGCATTCCTTCTAAGTTCTGCAACAGCCCGGGGTAGGCCTGACTCACTATAAAAGGGGCTGCTTGCCTCACAGCCCGGGTAGGCCTGACTCACTATAAAAGGGGCTGCTTGCCTCACAGCCCGGGTAGCCTGACTCACTATAAAAGGGGCTGCCTTGCCTCGCCTCAGGCTCTTACTCTCCTACTCTCTTACCCTCTCTGTCCCTTCTCTCCCCATTCCCCTCCCCCTCCACGTGTTCCCTGCCTGCCTTCTCTCTCTCTCTCCCTTTCTCTCTGTCTCCTCCCTCCTCAACTCCCCTTCCCATGCACTAAATAAACTCTATTCCATACTATATCCATCATATGGCTGGTCCCTCGGGGGGAAGGATGCCTCAGCATGGGCCTGCAGAGGCACCCCTTTCCACTTCACCATACCGTGCCTCGACCAAACATATCCTGGCTCTTTCTTCCTTTTTTTTTTTTTTTTTTTTTTATAAAATGCAACAGATGGGGCTTGGAATATAGTTCAGTAGCAGAGTACTAGTCTAGCATGTGTGATGTTCTAGGCTCTGTACTCAAACCAACTGAATACATAAAGTAATGGAATGAACACTTGAAAGTCTATTCCCCATTTCCACAGTATCTAGGGTTGACAGAACCTGTTGCCATTTACAAAGATCTGGCATCTATTTTCAGTGAAGGTGTCATGGCAAGAGTAGGCAAGCCCCAGGCAAAAACGGGCTTTAGTTCTCAGGCATTCTCTAGATGTGTGAACGTGAATGGTATAAAACAGTTATCAAATACACAAAAGGCTCTGCAGAGTTAGTGATTAATGGAAATGGTGCCGTCTAACATCAAAAGATGCTTGGAGCCAGGTGTGGCGCCACACACTCACAATCCAAGCATGTAGAAGGTAGAGACTAGAAGACAGGCGTTCAAGTCCAGCCTGGGCTATGAGACACTGTCTCTAAAACACAAAATAAGGGCTAGCAAGATGTCAGTGAGCAATTGCCCACAAGTCTGAAGATGTTGGGTCCTTGTAGCCCTCTATAGCTGCAACGATTTCCTTACTCCCAAGCCTCTTACCCTATGGTGACTGTCTGCAGGCTTCACTGTAGGCAGGGAAAAACAATCCAGAAAGAGATAAGAATGAAATTCTGCCCGGTTTTATTGTAATCATCGATGGAGGAACCAGGACTTCTAGAGTCTGGCCCAGATCATTTTACTTTAGCTATATTTAAGCACAGCACAACTTTGGAAGAAAAAACCAACATAGTCAAGTAACAATTACCTCAGCTTCAGGAGTGCAACAAAGCCTAAGACGTGATTACACTGAAGTTCTTTGAAAAGTACACATGGCTTCATCCATAAGATAAAGCCATTCTTGTTGACTTCAGTGCTCAAGATGAAGATCTAGGGAGAATGACCTAGGTAAACACAATGCCTGTGGGAGTCAGGATTGGCCTGGCCCTAAGATAACGTTGACTTAGCTTAGGCTGTTGTAAAATACAAATGATATCACTCATAAGTCTGAATTTTATGGTCTAAGAGCAATGCCCAAGATTTAGGAGGGAAGGATCTGAGATAAGTCAATTCTGGATGATATGGGCGGAGCCTTTCTCATCGGACAGCCAATGATCACCAGGTGGTAAACCTCCATCATTCCTGGCATTCCAGGAAATGCAGCTGTGCACCTCCTTCCATTGAAGGGGTAAACTGTGTGTTTAACCTTCCTGCTTCTCCAGTGCTTATTTGTGTACACAAGGCCTTTTTGCCTTCAACATCACCCCACCTCTATAAAGAGTTGCAGCCAGATAATCCCCCTGGGAGACCCCTTGATTTCATTCAGGAGAGAGGCTGTTCCTTGCAGTATACAATAATAAACACAGTCTGTTGGAGGTCAGACTCTGGTCTCTTTCTGTCTTATGGCTCTACTCTGCCTCAGAAACCCAATGACTGGGATCACACTTTAAATAGTTATTTCTTAGAAGAACTCTCTAACACCCATATAATCCCATCATCCTCTTGGGAAGCCAAAGCAGGAGGATCATAAGTTCAAGATGTCACTGGGCTACAGAGAGAGTGAGTTCAAAGACAGCCGACTTAGTGAGCTCTGTCTCAAAAAGAAAGAAAAAGAGGTGGTGGTGGCTGGGGTGCAGTTCAGTGATAGAATGCTTGCTTATCCATTTCAGAGGCCCTGGGTTCAACGCCCAGTACCACAGAAAGAAGAAACGAAGAGACAGAAAGAACTTATACCTTATGGTCTTTACTCAGACCCTTTGTAATACCCCAAATTAACCTGTAAGCTCCACACTGCCCAGGGAACTTTCCTGGAATGCTGGGAGTTGTAGTTCTTGGAAAATAATAAAAGCTTCATCCATGGGGGAAGTTCGCTGGCCTGTGGGTTTGTGTTTATAAAACCTTGTAACACAATGTCTTGGGGTCACTGAGCTGGAAGTTCCTGGGAGTGGTCCTGACCAAAGTCCATCTTGGTCAGTATTTAATAAAGCTTGCTTCAAATCTGGCTAAGATGGTGAGAGTGCTTTGTTTTGTTTTTTGTTTTTTTTCCTCTTATGAATGTCAGGATCAACAACACCTTTTACCTTTTGTCAAATTCAAGCCTAGGCTAGTTGCTGACAATGTTTTTCCTTCCAAATTTTAAATTCATTGTGAGAATTAGAAATGAAAAAACAAATAAACAAACAAAAGGCTAACATTTCAAAAGTATTTACAAATTGCCAGGTACCACTACAGCATCCTCAACCCCTACTCCAGGGTCTACTGTCCCACCCCTCCACTGTCTTCCTGTGACACAGCAGTGACAAGACTGCCACTGACTAGGAGAATGGAGCCCTTAACAGTAGAAGCTCTATGTTCTATTTCCTGCCACGGACAGTGTGCATAGGAAAGAATTGGGGTTCAGATCTGTTTTATTTCTTTTGAGACAAGGTCTCACTACGTGGTTCAGGCTGGCATGGAACTCCCTGTCCTCCTGTTGAAGCTTCCTAAATGCCAGATTACCAGCAAAGCCCAGATTTAAACACACATTAGTCTGGTGTGGTAGTTTGCACCTGTAATCTTAACACTTAGGGACAGATGCAGGTCAGTTGCCACAAGTCCCAGGCTGGCCTGGGCTACATAGTGAGCTCCTGTCTCAGAATCAGTCAATCAATCAATCCACCCATCAACATTTGTGGCCCTGTGTGCCTTCTCTGAGACCATTTCTTTATCTATTAAATAGGAAAGTAACCTCTGACTCCACAGACTGATGAAGCGCTTACGAGGCGATTATATTCAGTTGATGTAAAGTCTGAGATGGTTCTGTACACCAGGTATATACTCAGTCTTCCTTCTTCTAAGCAACAACCCGTCCTCCTTAGGGCCTGTCCTGAACATCTGGAATGACCAGGGCACAAGGCATAGAGGCTGGAGTTAGAGCCTTCCTTGTGTCTGGGTGGGTGGCATTGGGCCAGTCACCTTGCCTCTAGCTTGCAGTTGGCCTGTCACTCAGGATTTGTATCCCTTGGCCTTCCTCACAATATCTTAGCTGGGAAGAGAGAGCTTCAATTAGGACAATGAAAATAGCAGGGGGGATTTTAAAAGGAAACTTCCAACTCTTGTTTGCTTTCTGCATTTCCTGTGAGAGCTTTTTAGAGGTCCTGGCTTTTCTACCTAGAATGTGTGGTATGCAAATGAGCAGCATGTTAGTAATTACTCAAGAATGTCGCAGAACAGGATCTGAACACACAGAATCCTGGCTTGCTCCTGGACACTTAAGACAGGGAAAACATTTGTAATAGTAACTGTAGTTTGGCAAAGGCTTCTATTTCCCCGACTAACTTTTGAGAAACGGAAGTGCAGGCAGAGAGTCTCTTAAAGGTACCTACCTGAGGCACAGCAGACCCTACTTCTTTCCTACAGCTAAGGTCTCCCTTGTTTACACTGAGTGCAAGAGAGTGAGGTGGCCTTTGAAGGCTGTTCAATAGTTCCTTGGGCTGCTTAATTGCTTCCTGAAGACCCCACAGCTACTGACTGTAATGCCCTCAGGAACATTTGCAGTTCCTGTAGGGTGGCCTGTCTGTTCTTTGTGATCTTTGCTGCACTCACTAGGGGTTGACAGAATAAAGCCCCAACCAGTTATGAAAACCCACAAACCTTCATGAAGCCCTCTGACAAGCTTTGATGGCTCCCTTAACAAGCCACAGCCTAAGCAGGAGCAGAGGTTCAGGTGTGGTCCAGCAGCTAGGAACTAGGAACTTGTCAGATGCTCACAACCTCAGCAACCAAATCAGAAACTCTGGGGTACAACTTCCCTTGTGATTTAGAGTGGAGAGCCTAAGAAACAAAGTACACCTTGAAGACCTTTTTTTTGTTTTGTTTTTCTAGACAGGGTTCTCTGTGTAGCCCTGGCTGTCCTAGAACTCACTCTGTAGACCAGGCTGGCCTTGAACTCAGAAATCCGCCGGTCTCTGCCTCCCAAGTGCTAGGATTAAAGGCATGTGCCACCACTGCCAGGCCCCCCCCCCTCTTTTTTTTAATTTAATTTTTTACTTATTTACTTCACATCTTGCTCACTGCACCCCCCCTCGCTGGTCACCCCCTCAAACAGTCTTTCCCCATCCCCTCTTCGCCTTCTCCTCTGAGTGGGTGCCCCTCCCAGGTATACCACCACCACCGCTACCCCGTGGCACTTCAAGTCTCTGTGATGTATATGTGTGTATGTATGTGTATGTATGTGTGTGTATGTGTGTGTATGTGTGTGTATGTGTGTGTGTATGTGTGTATGTGTGTGTGAGTGTGTGTATATATGTATGTATGTAGGTAGGTATGTAGGTATGTATATGTATATGTATATATCTCTTCACCAGTTGTGCTTTCTGCTCAGACCAGTCAGGGTCTTTTAATCATGCAGCTTCTCTTGGAAGTGCTGAGGACATTCTCAACTCACACCAGCAGTAGGGACTAGGGGGCTCACATCTGTAATTACAGAACTCAACAGAACTCAGAAATAGGAGGGTTGTGAGCTCAAAGCTAGCCTGATCTACATGGCAAAGCTCTATCTCAAAAAAATAAAAATAATAAAAAAGCAAATTACCTAGAACAACCTTCACCAAGAACTGCCTGTTGAGACGCCTGTCTCAACGATTATAGCAACAAAACCAGCCTGTACCTATTCTTTCAGCCAAGCTTTGATTATAAGAAAAAAAGTGTGAGGCTGGAGAGATGGCTTCCAGAGGACCCGAGTTCAGTTCTAGCCCCCATAGCAGGCCCCTCAAAACTACCTGTAACTCTAGCTCCAGGGGACTTCATTCC
Source organism: Rhynchomys soricoides (assembly GCA_019843965.1). Taxonomy (NCBI): domain Eukaryota; kingdom Metazoa; phylum Chordata; class Mammalia; order Rodentia; family Muridae; genus Rhynchomys; species Rhynchomys soricoides. Next base: position 7,200,680 of record JADRCH010000050.1, read on the forward strand.
CTCTTCTGACTGCACACACTGTACTTATGTGCACACCCCACATAATTTAAAAATAATAATTTAAAAAGAAGTAAAGGGTTTGGTGAAGAAGTAACAGCACTCAGGGCTGGAGAGTGAGAAGCTCAGCTGTTAAGAGCGCTTGCTGCTCTTTCACAAGACCTGAGTTTGTTTCCCAAGTACTCGTTATCTCCCAGATTATAGCTGATGTAACTCCAGCTCCAGAGAATCTAACATTCTTTTCTGGTCTCCACTGACTTCCACATACACATGGTAGACATATAACATACATAAAAATAAATCTTAAAAAAGATTTATTTTTTTTTAAAGTTTTTCTTAGTTTTATTAAAAACTAAGAGTAGAAGAACAGTGACTCATGGCCCCTAAAGTGATGTAAGCCAGGCAAAACTGGGTAATGTTGGTGTATAGGTCTTATTTGTTTGTTTGGCGGTGCTAGGGACTGAACCCAGGACCTCATGCATGCCAGGCTAGCTCTCTGCCACTATACTACTTCCCAGATAATTACTTTCAGTTACTGTATTTTGGTTTCTGAGATAAGGTCTCTCGAGCTACAGGTTTCCCTGAAACAGCTGAGTAGCTAAGGATAATCTGGAACTTCTGATTTTTCTGCCTCTATGTCTGAGTGCTGGGATTACAGGAGACCACACTCATGTAGCTAATCTCAGCTTTGGCAGCCCATGATGGAGTTACCTTCTAGCAGAGCCACCAGGAGCCTTTGACTCAGGTTTCACGAAGTCTGGTTGCCCAAAGTATAGACAGTAAGGACAACCTTATTGCTAGTAGCCTTCCTTGTGGGCCACTGATAGGCCCTAGGGTTGCCAGGACTCCTGAATTTCCATGTTCCTGGGGGGCGGGGGGGCTTTTTCCAGTGGTCACCTTGATAGTGTGGCTGAAGATAGCCAATTATTTGCCTTGGTTAGCCTCCTTTGCCCTGCCTGCATTATTAAATTTCTTGAAGGCCTTACGTAGCAGAGTGGCTGTAGGGACTGATCTGGTTACTTTCCTTAATGTCTTAAACCAACTGGGTAGTATAACCCATTGTTACCAGAGCCCATTCCTCTGCTGAGGTAGAGTCTGCATTCGTCTATGTTTCCTTTTTTAAAAAGTTATTTTATGGTATGAGTGTTTGCCTGCGTGTGTGTCTGTGTACTGCATCCATCCAGTACCCACAGAGGCCAGAAGAGGGCATCCGACCCATTAGATCCCTGGTAGATTACAGACAATTGTGGACTGCCCTGTAGGTGAGGGGGAATCAAACCCGGGTTTTCTGAAACAAAACAAAACAAAACAAACCCACCCCCAAACAAACAAACAAACCTGCAAGTGTCGATATAAATGTTTGGGTTTTGGTTTTTCGAGACAGGGTTTCTCTGTGTAGCCCTGGCTGTCCTGGAACTCACTCTGTAGACCAGGCTGTCCATGAACTCAAAAATTTGCCTGCCTGTGCCTCCCAGAGCTGGGATTAAAGGTGTGTGCCACCACATCTGGCTTAGGGCTTTGGTTGGTTTTTGTTTGTTTGTTTGTTTGTTTGTTTTTGTAAAGGTTCCCATGCCCAGTTGATTATACAGTGAATAAATCTGTATGGTTGTCTGCCCTAAATTTGTCTTTATGACAAATTAGTGTTCAGGTTCAGACTGACACTCTAAAAGGGTTTTATTTCTCTTACAACTGATTTAATTAAAATCCCAAGAAAGTATTCTGGTTTCTGTCACATTTTTCTGGATGTAGTAAGTTCTTTGGATTTTCTCAAGTAGCAAAGGAAGCCAGGCACACCTTTCCTCCTCCTGAGATGCCTCCATACCCTGGGTCAAAAGCCAGGTGCTTGCTAGGCTTGAAGCCTTTACACTACAACCTCCTCCCCAACCCCCACTCTGCCCCTATTTTTTCTTTTCCCTGCTGGGGATGGAGCCCAGGGTCTCCTGAATATTTTGGGAGCATTCTATGGCAGCTCCATCTCCCACTCTCCAAGAGGATTTCAGAGGTCTTTGTCTCAGACCTGCTCCTCTGTGAAGGGGCTGGTAAAGGAGTGCTTGTCCAAGGTAAGCACAGGCTGCAGAAGCTGGTCCTATCTAGATCCTTTTGTAACCAGCAAGGCAGAAATGCATACATTCTACATTCTAAAGAGACACTTGTATCTCTCCATCTGCCTATCAGATTGCTGAAACAATGGACCTCTAAGAGATAGAAATTTCCACAGAAATCTCATCAAGGGGGGAAGGAAAATGCATTATGGGTTAGCCAGGGGGAACTTGTCTCCTGGAAAGGAATTGTTTCCCCATTCTTTTTCTGTCCCCCCCCTCTCCCCCTTCAATGTCTTATTATATAGATCTGGCTAGCTTAGAACTCACTTATCTCACTTATGTAGACCAGGCTGGCCTGGAAGTCATAGAGATCCACCTGCTTCTGACTCCTGGAAAGAAACTGCAATATTGGGTTAGTAGTAACCAGGACCATATCTTGACCAGGAAAGCTTAGGTTTAGGACTCCAGAGTCAGACTTGGGGGTTCCTGAATTTCTTTGTTTCTCTTCCCAATGTGGTCACTTTTCAACTTTCAATTTGGCTTTTTAAAAAACCGGCTTTTTGAGGATGGACCTGACTTGGGTGATCCCACAAGCTCAATAACACACCTATTCTCAGTCTAGGATCAGAGACCGGAGGCTTGTGCCTGTTCTACCACACTAATCCATGGGATTTTCTGTCTCACAATCACCAGGACCGAACCGGGCTGCCAGTCAGAGTGCTAGTTGGAACGGGAGGCACACTCAGTCCCCAGGAGTCAGGTGGCCCTCTGAGGCCACCGCTTGGCCATCCCAGTGTGCTGCAGCAGCATCAACTAAGCAGGCCTCTGTCCTGGGGAGAAGTCACCTCCCAGATCGCTCAAGACAGGTCTAAGGCCCCGCCTCCTTCCCCCAGGCTGCTCCTCCGCCCCAATTCCGCCTCTGGCTCCGCCCCTGTCTTAGGCCCGCCCCCGGCTCCGGCCCCGCCTTCGCCTCCAAGCCCCTGCATCCCTCCCACTGGACTGCGGGACCTAGTGGAGCGGGCCACGCTAGGCTGGCAACGCTGCCCGCTCCCGGGCTGGCAAGGGCCGCGGGCGCCGGGCTCGGGGCTCCAGAAGCTGCCGATGGGAAGCAGCACTCGAAAGGTCGAGAGAGGACGCCGCGGCCACCCATACCACCGTGGTCACCATGGGGAACAAGCAGACCATCTTCACCGAAGAGCAACTGGACAACTACCAGGTGAAGCCGGCGCGCCGCGGCCCCTGTAGTCCTTTCTGTCCTTTTCCCAGGCCTCGCAAAAGCGGACTCACCGACGTTCAAACTCTACCGCTGCCATCAGCGCGCAGCGGCACCTTAGGTGGATGACTTCCCCTCCATGAGCCTCAGTTTCCATGGCCCGGGAATGTGAGAATATTCCAGTTAGAGTATTCTGTCAGACGCGTCTCATCCACCCCTCTTCTATTCCTTATTCCTGCACTCCCAGGCTGGACCTCAGCCATTCCTTCCAGCCCACTGGGCATGACCCCCATCCCAGAAAGGTCTTGGAGTAGGGGGAGGACAAGAAGCCCCAAATTCAGTTACAGGTTGGGGTGTGTTGTTTATTTGTTATAACTGGAGGAAGGAGGCTACACACCCACATCTCTTAACCTATTTTGTGATCCTAGTAGCCCTTTCACCCCGGATTCTTCCAAGTTCAGCGCTAGCTGTCAATATCAGTGATCTCAAAGCCCCCAGCCATGTGAAAACTGTTCTGTAGGTATAGGAGGGAACCTTGTCTCCTGGCCGGCCCAGAGTTAGCTCACCATGTAATGTCTTCTGTCTTTCAAGGCACAGTTGTGGAGTCTTCTTTGTATCTTCTAAACAGATTGGTTAGGAGTGTTATGTCACTTGTATTCCTACCTTAGACGTGTGCAACCTTCGTGAATATTCAGTTAGCGTGGAGTGGTTACCTCCGGTGTGACCCAAATGATAGCGTTTGTATTGAGAAGAGCCCTAGTGGACAGGGGAGGGCAATAGCTCTTGCTTTTAGAAGGTTCAGAAACAGGGCACAATTTGCATAGGACCTTGGGAAATCAGGATTTTCCCCAGAAAGTTCTGGAAGGAGGTGTTTTAAGTGGAGGTAGATGCAGGCAAGCAGCCCAAACCCAGGAAAGAAGAGTGGTCTGGGGATGGTGGGGAGCCTGCCTGCCCACTCAGACCAGCCTGGCATTGGGTTACTAGTCAGACCCAATCCACTGTTGAGTTCTGATCCTTTGCCAGGGCCCAGCTAGACCCTGCCAGGGAAAGGAGAGCCATGAAACATGAGAGCCCCACATCTCCTTCCCTCTGGCTCTCTAGCATGCCCAACCAGGGTTGGGTGGGGGCCCCAGAGTTACATCCCCCTTTCCAAGTAACTCTGGGTTTCCTGGAACTTCATAGCCTGATGGTCTAACCTCCCAGAAGCAAGATGCCCCACTTCCTGCTCTCCAGATGCCCCTGCGGATGCCCAAAGTTTCAGCTACTGCCCTGGCACAGCACACCCATTCCCTCATCCTTTCACGTGCCCACACAGGGCCCGTTGCTCCTTCCAGCCATTCCAGCTCTTTGCTTTAGCCCATGTCTTCAATTAAGAACAAGCCCTATGTATGACTCAGCCTACTTTGCATCTCACCTTGAGATCCCCTCGTCCATCAAGACTGGCCAGCCCTCCAAAGTCTCCTGGGGACAGAGGTCTAACTGGGGCTTCCTCCCCTCCAGCCACGGTCCTGTGGTCTTATCTTTTGTCTCCCATCTCTTCTTTCTCTCCTTCCATCCACCACTTCCTCTTCCCTCCTCCCTTCATCTTTCTTTTAAGAGACCGCATATGCCTCACTATAGTTGGATTGTCTGTGTACTAGCCAGGCCCCTATAGGAAGCCCTAAGAAGGCATCCATTGGACCTGGATGAATGAGCAGACATAAACACTGTGCCCAGCTCTAGAAGGGAGCTTTCTAAAACAGTTGCCTTCTCTCCAGGTCATTCTGGTGTCTTGGGACGACTGAACAGCAGAACAGGGCTCTTCCTAGTCTGGTCTGGGTTCAGCTGGTCTCTAACGTCAGTTCTTTCTTTGTTTTTATAAAATTAGATTTATTCATTTTATGTGTGAGTATTTTCATGCATGTATATGATCCTGTGTGTCTGTTGCCCATGGAGGCCAGAAGAGGGCATTGGGCCCCTGGGACTTAGGCTAGATGGTTGGAAACCACCGTCTGGGCATTGGGAATTGAACCTAGGTGTTGTGTAAGGATGACAGCTGCTCTTAACCATTGAGCCATCTCTCCAGCCCCCAACTTCACTTCTGACTTCAAGTCCCAGGCACCTGCAGGGCTTCCAGTCAGGTTGGTGCTGTTGTCTCAGCTTCTCAGCAACAGGCTGTCTAGGCCTCACATCTTCAGGAAGGGTTCCTTGACCTCACCCAGGGATTACACAGTGGGTCTGTGACATGCATCCCTCTCTGGTCCTTCCTCTGGCCACTGAATGGTTCCTACCTGGTAATGCTGCTGTCTGCACTCCTCTCTTCCCGTGAAGCATTTTCTAGGCACAGAAGAGACTTGTGAGGAAAAAGGAAAGAAGGGGGGAAGGAGGAAAGGAAGACAAACATGTCTATCATACAGTTCAAGGAGGGCAAAGAACTCCATATAGGGATTCTGAAGTCCTGGGTTCAAGTTGTAGTTGGGCAGTTGACACTGTGGGAGCTAACAAGTTGATGCTCTCTCCTGGGCTCAGGTTCTACTTCTGTGGTGGGAATCCTTCCTAATCCAGCTAGGCTTATGTCATAAGGCTGTCAACTCAGGCCGTTCTGGAGCCTCACCTCCAGCCATCTGGTGATTGGTAGGGCCATTCCCAGGCTGGACTGGCAGAGCCAGAGAGGAGTCCCGTCTCCTTTACATGGCACAGACAGTGGCTTGGCTCTTGACCACTGCTGTAGGCAGGCCAAATAGATAAGAAGCAACTCTTGAGTTGAGAGGGGAGGAAAGGGATGAGAAGGATGGAGGGGGGAATTGATGGTACATACATTGGAGGGAGAATTAAATTTTGGAAATTACCTTCAGGCTTCTACTAGTAACTAGAAGATCCAGCCTGGCCTGTTTGGTGCTTCCAGAATCCTGATCCCAATTCTCCCAGTCCAGCCCCCCCACCCCACCCCCAGACACAGTTTTCACGTTTGTAAGACAGGGAAATAGCACTGGGGTGGTGCCAAAGATGAAATGAAATTGGCAGTTTACAATCCTCCATGCATGGTGCATGGTAATTGTGTACTGGCTGTGAGGTGGTTCTCAGCCTGGTCTGTACTTTAGAATCACTGAGTGATGGGGTGAAGTGGGAGCCCTGGGAGATTGAACCTAAAGCTTTCTATATGCTAGGCACTCTATTACCATTAAGGTATATCTCCATGCCTAGTCTTTTGTTATAATATTTTTAGACAGTATCTCACTAAATAGTTGAGGCAGGTCTTGAACTTATGACTCTTCTTCCATAGCCTTCTAAAAATTTGGGATTATAGGCCTGTTTAGAAGGGTTGAGTGGCTCTAAAGGCCACTGGTGCCTGGGAGGACATGGGGATGTCACGTGTCATTGGGCTGAGGGGTGGCAAGGTCCAGGTATTTTAAACTGCTCCTCAGGTGGCACTGCCCTGGAGATGTTCTCTTGCTAGTAGGAATCAGCACACTGGCGGGGGGGGGGGGGGGGGGGGATGCTTATAAAATACAACTTCCCACCCAGAGTTTTAGAGTCTACATTTCTACCATATTTCCAGGAGGCTGCTGCTATGGCTTGGGCACCATTCTTTAAAGAACAGTGTCCAGAAGGTGAGTCTAGTTGTGCTCAGATGGCCAGGATACATGGGAAAATGGCTTTTGCAAGCAGCACTCTTGAGGGGTCTGTATATGTAGGAGGAATTCTACTCTGGGTGTGTGTAAGTGGAACACAGTGAGACTGGAGCCAGGACTCCCTCTCTCCTATTCCAGTTCTGTGACCGTGCTTCCAGATTAGTTAGCAGAGCCCTGGCCATTTCCACTTGGTTCCTTCAGATGCAGAGCTAGCCCTCTAGATAGGGAGAGTGCTCCTGAAATGCTTTGTCAGGCTGCCTTTTCGGCCTGCTCTCCGTCTCTGAGAACATCTGAGGAACCAACCCATATGCCCTCAGCTTACCTGACTCTTAGCCCTGTCAGACAGGGAGTTTTCTGTTTGTTGGTCAGGATGGAGCTGCTTCTTCCTAGCCTAAGCTTTTCCTGACTACTACAGAGGAGACATTGCCAAAAGCAAAGTTGATCCCTCCAGGAGAAGCCCCTGAGTTCCCGAGATGGGCACAGCCGCATGGAGTCCTTCATCTGTCTCTGAGTAGACAGCAGGTAGCTTGGAAAGACAGGCTCACTAGGCTTGATGGGAACCTAGAAATTGCACCCATCTTCCTCTTTGCCTACACAAAGGCAGCAAGGAAAACCCTAGCTACTGTGCACATACTGTAGGCATCCTCTTTGGCCCATCTCAGTGTGCAGTCCTGCCACCCTGGTGTCTAGCAGCTCCAGGTCTTCCAGAGCCAGCCTGGCTGTTGGTACACCCTGGGCTGTGTCCATATGCCCCCTCATCAGAGCAGTTCTGCTTAGCAAAAGGCCCCAGGAAGCCATGTGGGCCCTGGGCTCTGCAGAGTCTGGGGCTTTCTTCCTTTGTGCAAGGCAGAAGAGCTAGACAGCAGGAGATGGAAAAGCCTTGCTTTGGTGGACATTTTAAGTCTTGTTGGGCTGCTTTCCCTTCCTCTATCCTCCATCTGACATAGTAGCTATTATCTAAGACTCCAGGCCATGAACAGATGTACCTCAGGCAGCCGGAAGGTCCTTTAAGAGTCCAGATGCTACCTGTCCACTCCCCTCTGCTGGGTTCTGCCCCCATACCTCAAGCCCTCCATCTTTCTCCAGCCTCCTCAGTGTGATATCCCTTGTCCTTTCGACCCGTGACCACAGACCATATGCCTGGAACCGTAAGTTCCCAGACTCGGGACTGCTGCCCATGACTACTCAGGATGTCCACTTTATGCCCACCCACATGACCCAGTGGTCTCTTGCCCCTGGCAGTGAGCCAAGGCACCCTGTTGATCCTCTCTATACTGGTCTCTAGAACTGTCTATTAGCTACCCCCCCACTCTCCCACAATGTATCCCCTTGGCCTTCAAATCTACTATGGCCACTTGTGTTCTTCTTTGCCCAGTACCCCCAAGAGTGCCACCCAGTCTCACCCCACCTATGCATCACTGTCCTGGGCCCTGTTGGCAGGGGCTGTGGATCAAAAGTTTTTGGAAGCATCTTCTGGACCTAGAATTGGCTGTTCCTTCTGGAGAGGAATGGGGAGGAGCAGTGGGCACTTTTCTGCTTTGGGTCCAGGGCTGATGGGTGGGGCCCCATAGCGGTAAAGTTCTAAGAGAACACCATTTGTGTATTCCCTCCACAGGACTGCACTTTCTTCAATAAGAAGGACATCCTCAAGTAAGTGTGGTTTCTTGTCTATCTCTCTGGGGCTAGGGCCGTGGTAGGAATTGGGTCTTTTAGGACTTACTATCCTAGGGACCCCCATCTTTTAAGCTAGGGCCTCTAATATTTCTCTGGCTTCAGTGCCTGTCACTCCTGGGATGTCCAAAAGCCAAAGGCATGCCCACCATGCCTGAGCTGTTTACCAGGGGTCTCCAGGACAACCCCTCTCCTTGTGACCCAAGGTGGAGATCCTGAACAGGAGAGACTGCAGTGTTTCCAGTCTTAGACCAGTGAGCAGCTATTACAGGATGCTAGGAAACCTGCAGCCATTGCTGGCCCCCTCTACCTAGGCTATCCGGTGTCACTAAAAGCCAGCAAAGTCTCAGGATCAGTTTCCCTGGAGATCGATGCTCAGGCTAGGGCTACAGCCTGGTGCAGCCTCCCCAGAGAGTTGTGCTGGCGTTTTTTCACTCCCCTGACCACTCTGTGTGTACAGTGCTCCTCTTCCAGACGACTATCTACCTTGTCACTTGGGTGGACACAGGCTACCCCATTTTCACCTTTTAGGGTGTCAGATCCCTTAAGACTGGGTCTCAGGCCCGAGCTCTCCTCCTACATCCACAGCCCTGGAGCTCTATGGCCTCAGCGAGGTTTGGCCCTCTGGAGCCTTGCTTTCTGGGGTTCTGGTTCCACTATCAAGAGGCAGTAGTCAAAGGTGCAGTACCTGACCACTGGAACTATCCTGAGTGTGTCCTCACTGAGGATTTCCAGTGCTGACTCTGACCTTCCAGAGTTCTTGGGACAAGCCCTCTTTTCAGTAGGAATTCCATAGGAATGTTTTATTGAGGTGCACATTCAAAGCCCCTGAGCCCCAGCTTCGTAATACTGATTCTGGGCTGCTTGTGCTCCGAGGCTCACGGCGCTTCTATTCTGATCCAATTCCTTGCCACCCCAGCACTTATTATGCTCTTAAAGCCAGTCAAAGCTTGTAGATTCACAGGCTCAGTAGGTAGCTCCCTCTGGGGCTGAATTCAGATGTCTTCGCCTATGCCTGACACCAGGGCATGGTGCCTGTTGGCCACCAGTGATAAAGGATGGAAGGACTGGCCACAGGAGGATGTTCCAGGCTGGCAAGATGCCAAGACAAAGGCACAGACCTGTATCTCCTTTTTACCCCCTCCCAACCCCACACTGCCATGTACTAGTCTCTATTGAGATCAGCAAGGTTACCCTTGGGAAAGAATGGCTCAAAACCAGGCCAAGAGTTGGGGCTAGTCTGACAGGCCTTTGGGGGTATCTCTGGAAAATGAAGGGGACTTAGGCAAAGGTCCCTGGGTCTTGACAGCCACACTAGAGAAAGAACAAAGTGTCAGATCCCCTCGTGGGTGAGGGAACCTCCCAGGTATCAAGACACCCTGCCTGAGCAGTTTCCTGTCCTGTTTCTGGGTGTCACTCCCAGCAGAGGCCCATGTCACTGACCCCTGCAGCCTTGTCAGCGCAGCCCCTCTCCATTGCTCACATCTCAGTGAGGTTCAGAGATAGTAAGGAGCAAAGACGACCAGCAGTGCCCAGCAGGTCAGTGGCAGAACCAGCCTGGCCAGACCCTGCTCCCATTGGTCTGCCCCCCTCCTTCCCTACCTGCCAGCTGCTTGTTTCCTTGGTAAGCTGCACCCTGAGTACTGACCAGATGGCAGGGAGGAAACTTGAGCAGGAGGTTCTTTTGTCAGTGTGATTCGGATCACAGATAACCATGATCCCCTACTCAACTGCTCCCCCTGCCTACAAGCCCTGTAGATCTCAGTACTCTCTAGGCTCAGCTCTTCTATCCCAGCATGGAGGTGGGTGGGCAGCCTGCCCCACCTGTTATGGTTTGTATATGCTCAGCCTAGGGAGTGGCACTAATAGAAGGTGTAGCCCTGTTGGAGTAGGTGTGGCCTTGTTGGAGTAGGTGTGTCACTATGGCTGTGGGCTATATGACCCTCATCCTAGCTGCCTGGAAGTCAGTCTTCCACTAGCAACCTTTCAGATGAAGATGTAGAACTCTCAGCTCCTCCTGCACCATGCCTTCCTGGACACTGCCATGATGATAATGGACTGAACCTCTGAACCTGTAAGGCAGCCCCAATTAAATGTTGTCCTTTATAAGAGTTGCCTTGGTCATGGTGTCTGCTCACAGTAGTAAACCCCTAACTAAGACACCACCCATCTTCCCATCTTTTTCAGCTTCCATGCTTCCTGTGGGTAAGAGCTTAGTCCTTCAGCTCCCTTGTCCTCAGTTACACTTGGTTCCTGAGCAAGTGAACGGGAATCCTGTCCCTTCCAGCCAAAGACAAGCTTGTCTAGTTGACACCCTGAGGAGTCTGCTAAGGAATTACTTTATTATTTATTTTCTTAACCTTTTAAAAAATGTATGTAATCTATATTAATTCCTTTTTATTTATCTTTATTGTACATGAGGTGTCTGAAACTTAACTGCCTGCAGGGCCAGCCTGCACCATGAGTAAAGGAAGTGGGCCAATCCTTGGATCATTGCTGCAGAAATAACTGCTCCCAGCCCCAGCAGGATCACCAAAACAAATGTACCGTGTAAAAATCTGTCTGTTTGTAAATGTTGGCAAATAGATTTGAAAATTTAATTTAATTCTTTCTCTTCTAAAAATATAATATATTTAAAAATCCCATGTGAGAGCCAGGCATTCATGTGGGCTAGGAATCCATTTTTCTCCTAATGATTCCAAATGCTGCATATGCATAGCATAGGCTACATCTCACTAATACTTGGGTTCAGCTCGTCTCAGGCTGGTGCCAGTGTCTCTTCTGTTTGTCTGTCTGTCTGTGTTTTCTTACAGTGGTGGGGAACACAGGGGGCAGGTGGTTAAGACAAGATCTTGCCATAGAGAGTTGGCTGGTTTCAAACCCCTGCAGTACCTCTGTTCCATTCTTTGGGTTCTGGGATGAGAGCTTGGCTTTGCCCCTCCCTTTCTCTCTCCTTCTCAGTCTCCCTCCTCCTTTTCCTCTTTGTCTGTTTATTTATTGTGGTTTTTGGAGTTGGGCTATGTTGGGTTTTGGTTTGTTAGTTGATATTTTGATTTTGAGACGGGGTCACCCTGTATAGCTCAGGCTGGCTTTGAACTTGGACTCCTCTTCCTCCTTCAGCCTCCTTAGTGGTCGGAAGGGTTCTAGGAACTTCAAAACCACCCATGGGGCTTCCGCATCTGCTCTCATGCAGCTAGAGCAGCACACGGGTCATTTCTGGTTCTCGGGCTTCGACAGGACACAGATGTAGACATCTTTCTTTTCTTTTTCTTTTCAACTCCGTGCTCTTTATTGGGGGAAGCAGTGACAGAGATGTAGATTCATTCATTCATTCATTCTTTCTTTCTTTAGACATTTTCCTCCCTCAGTGATTTGGGTTTTCAGATTTTTTATGGCATTGCTTGAAAATTCCCAGCATCATTCTAGATATTTTACTTTTTAAAATTTTAATGTTTTTAGAGGTTTATTTCTTTTATCTTATATACATCGAGTGTGTTTTCCTGCATGTATGCATATGTACCACATACATGCCTGCTGCCTGCAGACATCAGCAGAGGGGATCAGAAGAGGATGTGTGATCCCTAGAGTTAGAGTACAGGTTGTTATGAGCCACAGTGTGGGTGCTAAGAACTGAGCCCAGGTCCTCAGCAAGAACAACGAGTGCTCTTAATGGCCGAGCTTTCGCTCCAGCCCCATTTTATTTATTTATTTATTTATTTATTTATCTATTTATTTATCTATCTATTTATTTATTTTTAAGTGTGTGTGTGTGTGTGTGTGTGTACATGCAATGCATGTGTGCATGTCTGAGGAGGTCAGAGGTGTCATATCCTCTGGAGCTGGAGTCATTTTTTTTTTTTTTTTTTTTTGGTTTTTCGAGATAGGGTTTCTCTGTGTAGCCCTGGCTGTCCTGGAACTCACTCTAGACCAGGCTGGCCTCGAACTCAAAGATTCACCTGCCTCAGCCTCCTGAGTGCTGGGATTAAAGATGTGCGCTCTCCTACCCCACCCCTCCCGCTGCATAGGTACACGTGTATGTGTGGGTACACCACTATGTTTGGGTACGCATGTATGTGTATGCATGTGGAGGCCAGAAAAGAACCTCAGATGTTGTTCAAGCACTCCCCTTTGTGTTTTGAGACAAGTTTCTCAATGACCTGGACTTTACCAAGTAGGTAAGGCTGGCTGACCTGCCCTACTGCCTGTCTCCTACTCCCCAGCACTGGGATTCAAAGCATACATGCCCGGGATGGAGAGATGTCTCAGAGGTTCAGAGCACTTGTTCTGACAGCAGACCCAGGTTCAGTTTCCAGTAATCCCACAGTGGCTCACAACTATCCCTAAGTGTGTATGTGGTGCACACTTATGAAGGCAAAACACTCATACAGGTAAAATAGAATAAATTCATCTTCAAAAAATTAAATAAATACAATGTTAAGATTTTTAAAAACAAAAAACCCAAGGCTATATGTCACTGTGCCTGGCCCCTCCCTCCCTCCCTCCCTCCCTCCCTCCCTCTCTCCCTCCCTCCCTTCCTTCCTTTCTTCCTTTCTTTCTAAACATAGTTTCTGGGGATTGAACTCAGACCCTTCCCTAACTTTACTGACTGAGCCTCAGCCTAACAGAGAGTTTTATGAACACAAGTGTGGAAAATGATAGACTGGTTCCAGTTTCTGGCTGAAAATTATTCTCTGCAGTGACTCCATTTACCCAAGGTCACCCCACTAGCTAGTGAGAGGTTTAGGTGCATTTCCAACTCAACCTGGCTTGAAGCTCCTGTTGCAGCAACCTCCACAACTTTGGGGGCACATACTAATGTCCAGAGGCATGCAGCATCACCCCTAGCACAGGGGGAGGGGAGTAGATGTTAAAGTCTAGTCCAAAATGTAACCAGAAACACAATGGACCTGTTAAAGGTGAACAAAATAGCCAAGTGTGGCAACCTCAGCTTGGAGAGGCTTCAGGCTGCCAAAGCGAGAGTCTTGCAAGGCCTGGCTACATGGTGAGACCCTGTCAACCCCCACCTCCTCCAAAAAGCACATGAATTGCAAAATATAAATTTTGTTGCAAGGACTTTTATAAAAATGAAGGGCAATATTCCTCAATGCAGGAGGTAACAGAAAATCCTCTTGCGGGAATCCTACCTTTTATCTGGCCATCCTGGTGTCTTCTGACCCTCTCTCACACAAACAATAGGATTTGGGAGTTTCTCCTGTCTGCTCTATCCCTTGTGACCTTAGGTCTTTTGATGGAGATGTGTTCCTGGAGAGGAACAAAATCAGGTCAGGGTGAGGGGAGAGGAAGAGAAGGAGAGAAAGGATGAGAGAAACAGGGAGGTGGGAGACAGTCACCCAGCTGGGGGACAGGGAGGAAGTATGGGTGGAATAATGGTGCTGGTGCTTGCGTGTGTGTGGGGTGTGTGTGAGTGTGTGTGTGAGTGTGTGGGGTGTGTGTGAGTGTGTGTGTGAGTGTGTGTGTGAGTGTGTG
>JADRCH010000050.1:7215100-7262400 GCA_019843965.1 Rhynchomys soricoides
GGGGGGGTGAGTGGATGTGTAGGAAACAAGGAGGACTTGGGTAGTTGGGTCATCAGCACAGGAATTTGCCAGAACCTGCTTCCCCTCCAAGCTGTGCCTATCAGACAGAGCAGACAGCCTCTATTGGCCCCTCACTAGATCCTGGATAAGGCCCTAGACAGGGTGGCACTGTGTCACTAGGACTCAGAGTTGGCAGCCTCTAGTGCTTTTCCTCTGCTTCTCTCAAAGGCTTCATGCACGGTTCTATGAGCTGGCTCCCAACCTCGTCCCGATGGACTACAGGAAGAGTCCCATCGTCCATGTGCCCATGAGCCTCATCATTCAGATGCCAGAGCTCCGGGTAGGTGAGAGGCTGCTGCTGGTGGGTCAGAACATGGGGAATCCATATCTGGGTAGAGAGTAGAGACCCAGATCCAGACTGCAACCTGGCTCTAGCCATTGTGAATGTGGTGCCCTGAATGGGCCACTGAAGCTCTCTGTGCCTCAGTTTCCCAATATACACGTTGCATAAATGAGTTATGGAAAGGTGTGGGGCTTGGTAGGTGTCCTGTGGATTTGTGGCTGCCCACTGCCCAGCCAGTGGCCTGTGTCCACTTGCATGTCCCTATGTGGAATAGCCTGTGTTGTACTCAGCAAGCCTTAGTCTGTTCTTTTAGATAATTTTTCTTTCTTTCCCCTGTCTGGTCATGGATTCTTGGTCATCTCTAATGACACATTTCAGACTTGAACTTCCTAGGAGTCCTTTTAGAATGTTCATTTGGATTTGGGCTATGTGGGATCTGCTCAGCCAGCTCCCAGGAAGGCTGTCGTACAGGTCCTCAAGCCACCTACACATGGAAAGTTTCTTAAGTTCTTCAATGTGGGATATAGAAGGTCACTCCCACGGCAAGAAAGCACTGGGCACAATTCCACAGTGCTGTGCTGTGGGACTTGGTAGGCCAGGGATGTAAGAGAGCTACATGGCATTGCCTTGGGATTGTATCTTGACTCTGTCCTGAGAGATGATGAGTACAGGCTTAGCCCTAGAAATCACTGCCTGTCTTCAAGGGAGTGGGAGACCAGGCTGAGTGTCATGGAGAATGTGAGGCACTGCAGGGGCTTTGTCTCCAGGTCCCTGGGGCTGATCTGGGCTGAGCAGCTGTAATGGAAGGAATGTGGGTCCTGGACACTTTGGCATCACTGGAAGGAGCAAAGGTGGATGCTGGGAATGAGAACAAGCGGGTTATGTGGCTGGAGGCATCAGAATCACCTCTTGCTGCTTGTGTTGGTCCAATCGCCTGACATCTTGGGGCCTCACTTCCATTTCCTACCTGCCTGGCCTGAATTAGCCTGGACGGAAGGCTTCCTGGAGCGGTTGTCTTCTTTTGCTGGGGACACAGCCCTGCAGGTAGAGGAAGGAGCCTGTGAATATGCCTCTGAAAAATGCGATTGTTGGCATGCAGGCTCTTCTCAGCTTGCTGCGCTCATGTATGAATCCTGTAGCATGAGAGCATGCTTGCTGAGCCAGGTCCCAGATCCACCTTACACATCTAACCTGGCAACTCCTCCAATAACCGTTCAGTAACGGTGGTTACTGCCTCTTTGGAGGCCACACATGCAGGCCATTACAGGCTGTCCTCAGACTGGCCTGAAGCTCCTACCTTACCCACCCCAAGTGATGGCTGTGCTTTTCTTCAGGAGAATCCCTTCAAGGAGAGGATTGTGGAGGCTTTCTCTGAGGATGGTGAGGGGAACCTCACCTTCAATGACTTTGTGGACATGTTCTCTGTGCTTTGTGAGTCGGCGCCTCGGGAGCTCAAGGCGAATTATGCCTTCAAGATCTATGGTAAGGGAGGGCTGGCAGCAGGGCAGAACTGCATTTCTGAAAGGAACATCCTCTGAGCCATTGTGTCGCCATTCAGTTATTGCTGGGTACACTAAAGCCAACCTTTGTGGTACCTTCGTTGCAACCTTTGTTGCAAATCATGCCTGAGACACATCTTTAGAAAGGAGAGACTTACCCACTCTGGGGGGAGATTAATGTGAGGAATATGGTGTCAGGGACTAGAGGACCAGGGGAGATTAGTCTCCTGGGACAACAGGACAGGCACCCCAACAGAGTGTGCAGCAAGGCTTGCCAATATAAAAAAGGTCTGGGATGTGGTGGGAGGGATCTGTGAGAGTATAGAGAACTACGCTGTGAGGAGTTTGAGCCCAGTGCTCAGGACCAGGACACTGTAGGGTGCAGACAGGGAAGAGCAGTTGTGGTCTACAAAGATCACTGGAAAACTCTGGTATGGAAACTAGACAAGTCACATCTAAAGTCAAGGCTAAATCTAAGGCCAGATTTTTTGAGACATGATGATGAGCCAGGTAGAGAGGGAAATCCTGAAGATTACTCCTCACAGGCCAGAGATAGGGTCGTTTCATTTCTCCAGCCTGCTGACCCACCGGCCACTAGAGGGCGCTGGGCACCCCCCCCCCCCCATTCTTCCATAGCTAAATGAACACTCCCACACAGCTCGCTTGCTGTGCCTTGAACTTTTACTGGACTATATGAAAAGACTACAAACCTTTCCCCTCTTTGAGAAGTTGGTGGATGTTAAAGCAGTGGCCCATCAAGGGCTGTCTGTTAATTTTGTGCTACCATGTTTATTTCAAAGGACTTTGGTTTAGATACACAGTGCAACACATGGTGTTTGCAATGAGAAAGCAGACCTGCCTGTCCACCCTCCATAAATGTAGCTTCGAAAATTAGACACATGATCCTTCAGTCTAGGACCCCACAGTGCTGCCCCTGGGAAAGGCTGTTCTCTTCCTACAAGAAGAAAGTGCAGAGCACCCAGAAGCCTCAGCTTTTTACTGTTAAATTGGCCTAGGAATCTATACAGCTCACTAGCCAGATAGCAGGTCTTTTCATGGAACTTTCTGCAGGCACTTCAGGAGCAGAGATAAATACCACCTCATGCCCACTGTGGAGGCCTTCACAGGCAGGGGCAGAGGTGGGCAGCTCAGGTTACACTGAAGGGCTTCTGCTCTAAGTCCGACTCTGGCCACAGTTGTGACCTCTGGGAGGTTCTTGTCTTCTTCAGCTCAGCTTTTTCCCTGCAAAGTTCAGGCATGGTTTATGCAAAAGAGGAAGAGTGGCTCTGGTCTTCGTCAATATCATTTATGCCAGCCTGGTGGGCAATTAGAGGGACAGTCTATCTCTTGAAGAAACTTGAAGGCCAAGTAGGTATTTGTCGGGAAGGCATGGGAAACCAAGTGCACAGAGCCGGCAGCTCTACTGAGAAAGTAGGAGAGGCAATTAGAGCTAATCATGATGAGCCTGCACATGACCCAGCCCAGGGCCACTGTGTCATGCTCTGGGGATAGTGGGAGTACCTTTTGCCCAGGAGACCTAATAGTGCCCCTACTCTGTGCACAACTGCCTTTCCTGTGTTGGCCTCTCTAGGAGGACCCTGTATCTCCTGATTTATGTTTTTTTAAGTTGATAGATTAAGTTGTACATGATTACTGCATACAGTATGACATAAGTGTTAATTAGTTATGTATATATGAAGGCCTACCAGGGGTGACAAGGTGCCATTAAGAAAATGTGGGTCTTAGAGTTAAATAGCCCTTGGATCTCTGACTTGGACTCAGGCATTGGCCTTTCTGGGTCCTGTCTTGGCTCTAGGAGTCCAGTGTGTCGTGAGGCCAGGAAGACTCTTTGACTTGAGTGGGAGGCTCTCAGGGAGTTCATATTTTGAACTGCCTTGGGCTGTGGCTGTATTCACCTCCATTGTGAGGGTGTTCATAGAGATACTTAGGGGAGTCCAGAGGCTGGTAGAGAGATCAGTGTGGTCAGGACACCTCTGTCCTGGAAGCCCCTGGAGGGACTCAGCCATCTTCTGACCATCTCCTTCCGTCCCACCTAACCTCACAGACTTCAACACTGACAATTTCATCTGTAAGGAAGACTTAGAGCTGACGCTGGCCCGACTCACCAAGTCAGAGCTAGAGGAGGATGAAGTAGTACTTGTGTGTGACAAAGTCATTGAGGAAGCTGACCTGGATGGCGACGGCAAGCTGGGCTTTGCTGACTTTGAGGACATGATCGCCAAGGCCCCTGATTTTCTCAGGTGCTGTTACCCCAGGAGCTGGGTTCGGGTGGGATAGGCTAGAACATTAGGGTCCCAGCTGGTGACCTGGTCTCATGGGATCTCCATAGTCAGGCCTAAGGTACCTGGTTGAGCCCCAGCATCCCAGATACATGACTGGTTCTTAGATGATTATTCCTATCATGAGAGAGATCAAGATCTTCCATGGTGCACAGGAGGGGTCAAGACTCTCAGAGGAAGAAGGGAGGGAGGGGTGGTCTAGACCTTCAGTGTGGGAGGCTGAAAACTGGACAGCTGCTCCTTCTTAGCCTCCTGCGATTACCTCTGTGCAGCTTCCCTTAAGGAGACGACCAGGGTTAGGTTGGCTTTCCCTACAGAGCCTTCTGCCTTAGTCTCTCACCCTCTCTGTGCTTTCTCTCTTTACAGCACTTTCCACATCCGAATCTGAGGACACTGCCAAGGCTTTGGGGACCTAGAACTCCATCCTCTGGCCTGCTGTCTGTGCAGGTATGGTTTCCGAGTGCTCCAGAAAAGGAGCTATGGCCTCTGGGTTTCTCACCCATGGACATTTCCTGTGGCCCTTTCAGCAAAAAAAAAAAAAAAAGAAAAAAAAAAGAAAAACAAAAAATAAGTAAAAAACCTAACTGCAACAGGGTTGTGAAGAGCAGGACCCTTCCCTGGGCTCCCAGTGGTCAACCCTCAAGACCTGCAGTTTCCCCGTGGGCCCTCTCACCCTCCCACCCCCTTGTCTAGTCCTTTCCTCACCTAGGAGGGGAAGGTGGAAAAACCCAGCAGGAGGGGTGAGGCTGGATTATCCATGTGCTGGGCAGACACCTCAGTCACCCAGGGATAAGTGCAACAAACAAACAAACAAACAAATGAACAAAGAAAACAAAAAACAGAGCCTGGGGTTTTAACGAGCTATGCAATCTTTTAGTAAAGCCAAGGCTGGGCTGTACCCACCTCCATCCCATATTTCCCCAGTGTGAAGCTGTATAACCAGTTAGGTCCGAAGGGCTCTGCCCCTGTGTCTTGAACACTACCCCATCCCACCTCCCCACAACATGGTATTGCTGATGTGTGCTGACCTCAGATTTATGAATTCCTAGAAATAAAACACTTTTGTGTCCTGCACTCTCCGTGTCTGTCAGCATTAAGAGTGTTCGGTGGTCCTCTTTCAGTCAGTCCCTGAAGCCTTAGGTGAAGCGTTGCCCTTGGTGTCAGATGCTAATGATGGCTTCAGGAGATTGGGTGAGGATTGTTTCCATTTCCCTAGTAATAGATTTGTCTACCAACAGAGAGCTCACCAGTGTTAGGCTTGGGGTTCCCCTGCTACTCTTAAACCTTCTTACCCCCCCTCCCCCCCAGTAGATAGGGACTTCTAGAGTTCAGAGGGAAAGGCGTGTTAACCAAATATCTACCAAGCAGTGGCTTTCCCCACATGATGCACTGAGCCAGTTCTGCCCAGGGCCTGGGTGGAGGCAGGTGGGGAAGGGACTGTGGTCTTGGTCCTTCCTTCTGCTTGTAGAGACAGGGTTTACAGCAGAGCAGTAGCTCACCCTATGGATTTGGGAACACATGGATGAAGGGGAGCAGTACAAAACAGGAACAATCCCCGGTAGAGCTGGCTTGGCCAAGGGAACAGCTGGAGCAAGAATGTCCTACTCCCAAACTGGCGACTGGGCAAAGCCATACCCCTAATAGTCTCTGGAGGTGGAACCACCAAGCTCAGGACTGGCTGGAGACAGTGAGCAGGTAGGGGTGACCTGCTCACATAAGCATGGCATCAGATGTCCCCTGACTGGCTCCAGATGCTGTCCAGCATCCCAAGCTTAAGCCTGCCTTATTGAGGGGGCCTCACTAGCTATGTCTTTAAATAAGCTTCTGTAGCACAAGCTAGGAGTTTGCATAGTGAAACTAGGATAAAGATAGAGAAGTGGGGCAGGAAGGACTCGGGGCAGTTCTCAGGAGCCCAGCCTGTGGTTGAGTTAGAACCATGGCTTCTGAGGTTGGACCTTGGCTGCTGTATCCCAAGCTTCTGGATCTAATCCTTCTGGGGCAGGTGCAGAGGACGTGGCTCCTGGCAGTCTCCTCTTATCTCCCGGCAAGGCCATGAGGAAAGGAACTGGTTTTGTTCTCAGAAGTAATAGCATGATGTCATTTAGCCAGTCGGGAAAATGTCCGTCTTGACAAGGGGCCTGCCACATACTTGTTAATTATCTGAGGCATGGTGGGCTTGGTCAACCAGCTCAGGCCTCTCCACGTTCATCCAACCCTTTCTTTAGTTAGTCCCTACTCTTGCTGGCCTTATTCCTTCATTATGTGGATAGACAGCATTGAAGAGGCATCCAGGAGTTTTGGGCTGCTGCAAGGTCTTTCCCATGCCTTCCCGGATAGGTACCTAGGCTGCATCCTGGAGCCTGGTTCCATAGTAGATGGTTGGGTCACACCTTCAAGTGAGCTGAGGGTATCCAGTAATTGCTGGTGCAGTGTGGATGCCACCAAACCCTCTGAATGCCAGGTCTTTCCTCAGAATTTGTGCTTCTTATCTGTGAAGAAGAGCCTCCGGAACTTGTCAGGCTGGGAAGAGGGAAAAGATGTTGGGGGCCTGGGCTCTCCGACAGAGAGGGAAACCAGAGACCCAGGCTCAGAGGCTCTGGCCTGGGGTGTCAGTCCAAACTGGGAAAAAAAAGTGCCAAAATACAATGCTAGAATGGCTCCCATATGCCTCTCTCGGGGCCCCAAACTCTACTCTTAGTCTTCTGATTTAAGATGAGGACTTGCCTTGGATTGTCTAGGGATGGGGAGTGAGGAAGGGGTTAGAAAATACCGCAGAGCATCATTTCCCCTCCTGAGTATGTGCTGGTCCCCCTACTACCTCCAACCCATCTGGGGCCTTGCTATGCCCTGGTGGTAAAGGATGAGAGGAAGGTGGATTATATACACCAGGGTCAGAGGAAGACCTGGGAACATCTTGGAGAAGTGTAGACATGGCTTCTGAGGTCTGTAAAGGACTGTCCACTGCCTAAATCTTAGAGGATCGACACCTCAGAAAATGATGGAGAGGAGGAGAGAACAAGCTGGGGAGGACACAGCCCCGCCCTGAGGGAGGAGCTGGTTTGAAGCTCAGGGTGTCTTTCTTCAGGCCAGGAGAGGGAGGTTGCAGGTTTTCCCCAGACTTGAGGCTGTGTCCACAGGAAGGGACCTTTCCACTCCTATTGTGTGCAAATATAGACCGCTGAGGGACAGGGAGGAGGCTGTGGGCTCACCTGCCACCTGGGATCCAGGACCAGCCCCATGCCACGCACCTCACTCTGGTGGGATTTTTTACGTCCCCCATAGTCTCTTCTCTATCATGAATCCTCAGGAATAGTTACCCTGAGGGCCAAGCGCCACCACCTGTGACAGTGTCTTATCAAGAGGGCATGTGGTGCACTGTTCCCTGGGCAACTGCCCTGAGCACAACCAGACGATCAGCCCATTTTACAGACAAGGAAGAGAGAGTCTGGGTAGGGTTGCCAAATAAAACGATAGGCTGCCTGCCCAGTTAAATTTGAATTCTAGGTAAATAAGAAGCCATCATGATTTTTTTGTTTTGTTTTGTTTTCCGAAACTTTAAAAGATGATTTATTTATTTTTATTTCATGTGTTTTGCCTGCATGTATGGCTCTTTTGTCTGGATCCCCTGGAACTAGAGTTACAGATAGTTGTGAGCTGCCCTGTAGGTGGTAGGAACTGAATCCAGGTCCTCTGGAAGAGTAGCCAGTGCTTTTAACTGCTGAGCCATCTCACCAGCCCCCTTCATAATTTTTGAGATATATAAAAATACTGGTTTATATACAATTAAAATCTAACTAGATGCCTCGTATTTTATCTTGCTAAATTTGGTAGCTATAGTCACCAGGGAAATTGTCTTGGCCAAAGTCAGAAGCTAGAGTTGTTTATTCATGACTAGGGCCAAAGGACTCCTTTGCAGCTCCCAGAGGTTCTGACAGCCTTCCACTGAACTGCAAGAAAGGCAGGGAGTGCCCTGCTTTAGAGGAAGCTCATAGGTGATTTCACTCTGAAATCTAGCGGCTGCTTCTCCCACCCTTAAATCACCAGGGGGGAAAGTTCTGGGCAGTTCTGAGCATTGGCAGTAAGCTGCTCATACTTAAGGACCACATGCAGATTCTCTCTATGTAGTCCTGGCTGTCTAAGAACTCACTATGTAAGCCAGGCTGGCCTCAAACTCACAGAAACCCTCCTGGCTTTGCTACTCTAGTGCTAGGATTAAAGGTGTGTGCCACCACCCAGCCCCTCAGGGAACTTACCTTGTGCACTCGTCCAGTGTCCTTGTTCTTGGCGGCTGGGATTTGCTCATAGGTGTTCCCTGGCTCTGGGAGCTGTGAGGTCTCTGAAATCTTCTCATAGCCATAGTCCATTGGCCCTGATAATTGGCTGTATGTGGAACTAACTCCAGGGTATGGGAGCTTGGCAGTGCTATGCCAGCAGGTTGGAATCTGCTCGTAAGTACTGCCCCCTTGGTCTGGTCTGTCCCTACTCTCTTGTGGTAGGCCTGATGTCTCAACAAGCTCAGAGTCCTCAGAGGAGGACTGAGCCTCGTGGCTCAGCTTTAGAAACCCCTGCCTCCAAGTAGTAGCCTGTGATCCCAGGGCCTCAGAACTGGGGTGCAGGGGAAATCCTAAGGAAGTATAAGACATTGTAGATCCTTGGTCTGGCTTCATCCCAGATGGGGTGGGTCCTGGGCTATTGGGCCTGTTCAGATCTTCCTCTGAGAGTTTCCTTGAGGGCTCCCTGCCTGGGGAACAAGCCAAGTTGCCAGCTGGAACTGGCCTGTGCCTGCCCCATACTTCTGTGCCCAGGCTTAGCTGTGCCCGGTTCATCTTCTTCAGGTCTGCATAGATGGTGTCACTGTGGCGTGCAGAAGACTCCTCCAGAAGAGAGGGACTCCTCTGTGGAATGGGGGGCACTCTAGTGGGTACCTGGGAAAGAGGGACAGAAAATGTCTTAAAAAGCACCCACTGTGTCATGACCTTAGACCCTCTAAGCTTTCTTTATGAGTGGGCCTCCGTCTTTTGCCTCAGTTTTCTTATCATTTGCAAGGGTTGGTTCACAGTCATCGGGGTTCCTGCTTCTGATTCTAAGTACAGTGTTTTCCTTGACAACCAAGGCCTTGGGCCACCAGCACAACAACCAACCCAAACTTATTCTGCCTGGTCCTCCTGCCTCCAGCATGGTTCACTGGTTCCCCCAGAGCCCCATGAGTCCCCCACTCTCTGCTGTGTACCCCTTCAGAGTGGCTTACTCCCAAGTCCATCACTCATGGAACCTTTAAACAAGTATTTACTGAGTACCAGTTACATGGCAGGCGGTCTAAGTCCTGAGACCAGCTTGAGTTTACATTCTAACCTGGAAACAAGCTACAGCACACACAAGGATTTGATGTAGTATACGATGTATGAATGTGTCATAAGGAATGTCCTGTCAGGTCATGCTCAGTGCTGAAGAGAGCAAAGCAGGCAACAGAGAAGAGAACAGGTAGGAAAGGTGACATGTCCTGTATGTAGGTCAGGTGGGAAAGGTGATAGATATGTCCTGTATGCAGGTCAGGTGGCAAAGGTGACATGTTCTGTAGGTCAGGAGGGAAAGGTGACATTTTCTGTAGGTCAGGAGGGAAAGGTGACATGTTCTGTAGATCAGATGGCAAAGGTGACATGTTCTATAGCTCAGGTGGCCTTTTTGAGGAGAAAGAAAATGCAGTATGAGTATGAATGACATCACTCTCTGGTAAGAAGAGCAGCCAGGCAGAGCACACAGCAAGTTAAAAGCCTTGTGGTTTTAAGAAAGATCTGTAAGGACAATGGGACCACAGTGAGCATTCAGGAGATGGAAGAGGCTCTTGTAGACCCTGAAGATTTTAGGTTCTTTTCTGGGTGTGAGAAGTCCTTGTCATGCCATAGTCTATGTCTAAGGACATTCTCTGAGCCTATCCCATCATAAAGACACCCCACTTTACAGTTTGCTAATGATGTTCAGTATCTTACAACATTTTCATTGAGCCCTCGAAGGTACCTCAGGAATGGTAAATAGACCCGGAGTACATGACTCACACAAAGTCTCATACTGAGAAAATAGAAAAGTCTAGTCTGGGTTTGCTGACCAGGTCAGGCCATAGCATTGGTGGATCACTGGAGGCTGACTCTAGGTTGGGCTTCTTGCACCATGGGCCTGATGTTCACGCACCATGTCTGAGGATACTGCTCTGGTGGCTTCTAAGGACCTGACTCTACTTATGACCCCCATATACCAGCCTAGCAGCTATCAGCCTGTGTAGCACAGACTCCTCCTCACCTCTGTATGCTCCTCATTCGAGACAGTCCGGGAGCTCATGTCTAGGGCTTTCTTGGTGTGCAGAAAGGAGACCTGGGGCTTTGCAGGAAGGCGGGGGCTGGTGGCCTTGTCAGGGAGCATGCTGGGAAATTCCATGGCTGGAATTTCCAGGCCTAGATTAGTCTGCTGGAGGCCCTTGTTGATGGCATCGTATAGATCATTTTCCTCTAGCTGGAGGCAGTGAAGATATAACAGGCTTATGGTCATACACTGGCAGCCTTCAACTGCCTGCCAGGGGCTACAGAGAAGGGATGGACACATCCCACCAGGTTTCTGACTTTTGGGTAAGATTCTTTTTTGATTGAGGGCCATGGTGCCTCTCACTTCCCTTAATGGCATGTGCCTGTGTAATTGTTACCCCAAGGCTGGACACCCCATCCTCCCACCCTCACCCGGGGAGGAAGAGTGCCTACCCGTGGGCAAGCAGCAGCAAGGGTCTCCCCAAAAGGCTCAAACTGCACCTCCTGGTAATGGCGTAGGAGCTCATCCAGGGTTCGGTGGCTGAGGGTGTCTCCTGAGACAAGGTAACGTCGATTTCGCAGCTGGTTGATGACAAAATGGCGGCAGCGATCACTACCCCTGTAACACAGTTCGCATGTAAGCTGGGTTGGGCTGCTGGCAATGAGTGGGCCAGCTTTGCCCCTGTGTATTGGAGGGTCATCTTTCCAGTACAGACTCATCTGACCAAGGGCTGCCCTCCCCACATGCATCTATGGTGTTCCTCAGGGAGCTTGGGGGGGGCACTTCAAATGTCTGGGGACCTGGGAACAACTTGATCTTGTTCTTTGGGAGCGCAGGGCTAGGACTAGCGTGATTTAGACCCTCAACAAGCTCAAAATTTAAAAGGTACCCCAAATCTTGGTCATCAGATTTTCTAATGCAATATTTTATGTTTGTTGTTTTCTGTAGTCCTGGGGATCAAACCTAGGGCCCCCACATGCTGTGCAAGTGCTGTAACACTGGGCCATGCCCCCAGCCCTATTTACAGATTTATTTTAACTTTAATTATTTACTCATTTATTTTTCAGATAAGATCCCACTTTATAGTCCAGGCTGACCTTGAACTCATGTGGATCTTGCTGCCTCGGCTTCTCCAGTGCTGGGACTATAAGTATGAACTATGATGCTTGGCTAATGCAGCATTCATTAGATCAAAATAAAAGAAAAACAAAACAAAACTATAAACACAAAAAACAATGAGGAAGAAAACATCGAAGTTTCCAATAAAGACAGGGTCCAACCCTGTACCTTTACCACTCAGCCTCACCAATCCCCAACCTCTGGAACAGCAGAAGCCTCCCCTAGCCTGTAATGATCCACTCTTGTCACTGTCTTTGTTTATGGAAGAATGATTTAAACCCAGAACATACATCATGGGTGTACAGCAAGACGAATTTCTTTGCATAAAAATGCCCATGTAACCACATGCAGATCAGGATATAAAACCTTGCCTACCCCCACCCCCACCCTGCCAGTGCCCCACAGGTGGCCTCTGTCTAATCCTATTGCCACAAGCTTGTTTCTTCCATTATGGAATTTCAAATAAATGAAAATTATGCAAAAATCCTCATTTGTGTCTCACTTCCTTCACTCAACATATTTTTCAGATTCACTTAGGTCCAAGTAGATCCAACTTCTTTCTTTCAAAAGTTGTGTATAGTATCTCATCTGGTAGAAAACCTACAGCCTATTGGGTCTTTAGGCTATTTCCTTATTGAAGTTGTTAGAAGTGTGGCTGTTATGCTGTCTTTTGGTGAATGCATTTACTCATTTCTACTGAGAATATGCCAAAGAGTAACAGGCGAGGTGTAGCAAAACACATACACACACACACACACACACACACACACACACACTCACACCCACCACAATCCCCCTCCCCCATTTTAGGGAAATCAAATTTATCAATGTTTAAAGAGCTTGTTTGTGGATTTTAGACCAAAGGTCATTCATCCCTTCTCTATTCTGGAAAAGTTGTCCTCTTTGACAAAGTATGCTTCAGAAGGGATGTGCATGTTTCAGTGAGGGAAAGAGGCACTTGTCCAGCCAGCCAGATCAGCTGAATGAATGCTGGCCATCAGTGGGGTAACAGATGTCACAACCAGACTTCATTTACATCCCATTTATCAGTCCTTTATAGTGAATGCTTTATGTGTCTAAGAAGTTTTTTATTCTATTTTCATAGGCACTTTGTTTACTTATGAAAATATCTTCCTATCTCTTTTATTGCTTTCTATTTTGGACCTCTGTAGAATTATTCATTTTTGCACCTTGTATGAGGTAGTGACCATTTTTTCCCCAATTAGATATCCAAGTGCTGTATGCCAATTATATGAAAACCAGGAATGACCGTGGCATATCTGAGGATCTGGGAGCCAGCATGCTGATTCTCTTTGGCCTTTTCTATTCCTTTTCACTATTTATGTTTCTTGGAGCATCTGTCTCCTCTTGCTATCTTTTATAAGGTGGCATTCTGCCTAAGGTCGCATGAAGGATAGAGAGGGAGAGAGAAGCTCAAAGAAACACAGAATAAAGAAAAACCAAAACTGAAAGGAGATTTCTGAAATGCTTACTATATTTCAGGGTGTCCAAAACAGTGTCTGGGGACAAATGAGAATCAGTTATTAACATTTGCTTAACCCTTCCATGTTTTGTTCACTGTGCCGGGCAGTTGCAAATGCCTGTCTCTTCAGGTGCTTGCAACAGTCCTATGATAGGTAACTAGAACATTCCTATTTTACATATGAGATGGCAGGGGCACAGAGAGGCAAAGAAGCTTCTTTCAGGTTAGGATCGGAACAAGGAGAGTCTGTGCACACAATTTGAATCAGAATCTAAAGACTTGGACGTTTGCCCTGCAGCCCTGGCCTCCTCCCAGGCCCCCACAGGGAGCCTTCTACCTTCCCAGTTCAGCCTAATTTCAGACCATGGTCCACAGCCATCACCTCAGACTTTATACTAGGTACATGTCTCTTCCTCTTTAGTCTCATAGCCTTACATTAGTAAGACCCAAGATCTTTGTACTCAACCAATGATGGGGACTCCCACACTCTTCACACCTTCAGACTGTCTCCAGTTCTCCCTCCTTGTGCACTCTGCTTGGATCCCTTCTTTGTGGTCAGACTTCTCATCCACAGCTATCCTGTTCCCAGAGATGTGTCCGGCTGTACCCAAGGATCTGTGGCTCTCAAAATCTTGTACTTCTGCTCATGCCAGTCCACTTATTAGAAAGACTTTCTTATACCCAACCATGCCCTCTTTCCACTAGCAAGCCTATTCCTCCACTACTGGGCTCCGAGTTCATCCATGTCCACCAGGAAGATGTTTCATCTGGCTCCCCTCATCCCTTTGAAGGTTGCAGCAACATCCCTAGCTGATAGTGCTGGCACTCTGAAAGGGTTGGCCAAGCAGAGGATGACTGAATCATGGGGTCAGAGTCCAAGTTCAGTGGGTTTTTGAACCTCTGTGTTCATCAGCAGGTCCTGGGTTATGGAACCCCAAGGCTGCCTGTGTCTTCAGAGATGGCTTCCCACTTACCTGTAAGACAAGATGTAGCCGACAGCCCGGTCACTGAGGCGGATGAGGAAGGAACCGAGAGCTTTGTCCCTGAGTAGCTGCTCCGTCTGCCTGGACAGAGGACATGCCATTAATTGGGGTCTGTACCCTCACAGTAACCAAGCAACCTGAATTAGACCTGCTTCAGGATCCTTGCAGCCTGTGGCCTTGAGTCCCAAATTGAGACAGATTTTCAGCCCTTGATAGAGAAACTTCTGAGCCCTTTGACTGATTCTGAGGCTTTTTAAGGTGCAGTCTGTGGTTGGTCCTGACTCATTTGAGCAAAGTAAAGACAGTCGACAGTTGGATGTGAATCCCCAGGCCAAAGGCACCTTCCCCTCCCACTCCCACACCCCCAATGTAGCCTTGCCAGCAGGAGCAATAGACATTACCTGCAGCTTCCTGCTCTCCACCCAGATAACTATATAGAAAGAACAATACCAGAGACTTTTGCCTTGGTAGGAATCCCTCTCTTGGGACTAAGTGTGCAGTTGTGCAAGATGTATACTACATAAGTGTTTCTGTAGCAAAGAGTTGCTGTTGTGTCTCAAATTTGGTTATAAGAGAAGCTTAAAGAACTCACTGCCACCCCTTCAGGTCCTTCTACATGATGCCAAGTCAAGTGTTTTTGATGCACAGTGGAAAATTCTAGCCTTTTTGTTTGTTTGTTTGTTTGTTTGTTTTTGGCTTGGAAGAACACTGACTGTATAATTCTTCACCCACTTTCTCACCAAATACATCTCTACTCAGAACTACCTTTGTAATTTCCAGGGATTAGTGCCAAATGAATATGTGGGGCCCTTATTTCTAAACAAGAATGTCAAGACTATGACACAGAGCATTAAAGCAGCAGCAGGTGCCCTGAACACAGCCTCATGTGGTCCACAAAGCTGTCCCTGGTGCTGCGTTAGGCGCTGGGCCAGGACCTGGCGGTCTTTGCTTTTCATTTCTTCTTCCATCTAGTACTTGGGAAGCTTGGTAGTCTAGGCCAGCCACAACGCGGAACCCCACATTCTTGCCACGGTGCCGGGATAACCATGTGTCTAGGTTTCCTGGACAGTTTTCTACCTCAATTATAATAACATTCCAGTATTGGCACACGGCATGGTCTGCTAATGTTCTCCAAGATACTCAGAACTCACCCAAACACACTCAGCTCCTATGCAGTCCATTTTCGTCCTTCCCGTAGCTGCAACCAACCAAGATCCCACTAGGGAAATGCCCTCCACACCTGCCTTCAGGAGCTTCTTCAATCCGTCCCTTCTACCCCAGGGTTCTGCCTAGTGAGGAAAAGGCCAGGAGCCCAGACTTCCAGAATCCTTGGGCCATATTCCCAGCCCTGAAGAGCTGCAGGCCATGGTGGTCATGTGGTCAGGGGCATTCTTACTTTCGAGTGATGAATCCATGAAACCAGGGGGGCAGAGCTCCATTCTGTAGGATGGAGGGGGCCTGTGTCTCCATGAACCACTTCAGAGCCAGCTCCTGGATTTCAGCCAAGGCCCGCCTATCCCCTGCCTCCTTTAGTGCCTTGCCCAGGTGGAGCTGTTCTGGGCTGCCCTCCATCCTGGTGAGCACTGGTGACTTGTGTCCTTATGGCTGCAGTCCTTTATATCTATGTGTGATGCAGCTCATTTGCCTGCACTCACACCCACCTCAATGCCTGCGCGCCCAGGAGTTCTATTACCTCTGGACCG
Source organism: Rhynchomys soricoides (assembly GCA_019843965.1). Taxonomy (NCBI): domain Eukaryota; kingdom Metazoa; phylum Chordata; class Mammalia; order Rodentia; family Muridae; genus Rhynchomys; species Rhynchomys soricoides. Next base: position 7,230,825 of record JADRCH010000050.1, read on the forward strand.
GTAGATGGCTCTTCTCTTTGAAGCTTTGGGACCAGACATTTTTGGCTTCCTAGAGTCACTAGCAGGAGGATACTGTAGCAGTTTGGTAAGGATCAGGCAGGATTTCTATGATCTCTGGGCTAGCAGATGAGCTGGTGACTGTGACCTCTTTTCTCCTAACCTCCTGTCTTCGCCTCAGTGGAAGAGCAGACACAAGGTGCAGTCACAGTACTGCCCCTGTGAACAGAGCCCTGGAGTTAAATTCGCTGTTTTCTGCCCTCATGGAGGCTTTTGTGTTTTGATGAGGAAGTTCCATGCTGAATTATTTTTTCTTCCCCTTCAGATTGTATCAGGTACCTGCTGTGCACCATATAAATCTGGGAACAAGACCACAAGCAGTGGGCAAACATTTTTTGTATGTGTGCACTGTGTGTGTGTGTTCATGTGTGCATGTGCATACAGGTATTTACCCACGGAAGTCAGAAGTTGATATTGGGTGGACTTTATCAGACTCCACCTTGTTTTTTGAGACATGCTTTCTCATTGAACTTGGAGTTGCTGTTTGGGGTAGACTGTCTGGCTAGCAAGTTCCTGGGATTCGCCTGTCTCTGCCTCTCAGTGTGTCCAACTTTTCTGTGGGTTCTGGGGTTCCAAATTCAGGTTTTCATCACCTACCAAGTCATCTCCACACTTTGAGAGAAGCACTTACTACTAATGGAAGTAGATGACAATAAATGTGTGCGATTGTATGTGCAACACTGCACCAGATGAACCTAGCCTGCAGGGAGCAGGGAGAAGGAGACAGAGCATGTTGGCTGCATGTCATGGGATTGTAGTCAGTCTTGCCCAAGAGTGATAGTGGATCCTTGAAGGAGGAAGCCAAGCACCTGGTGAAGAGAGGCTGCTGCCAACTATGGGGAAGTAAGGACAAAGACAGGATTTTGGCATCCATTTAGGGCAGGCAGTAGAACACTTTATTTATACAAAGATTCCCAATGCATGATGTCAGCATTTTACAGCAGAAACTGAAGCTGGAGGACACTGAGGTGGCAGAAGCCATCAGACCCCAATCATGTGTTAGAACTCCACTTCTATCACAGTTGACTTAGGATATCAGAAGGTTGCTGAGCTCTTGGAGATACCTCTGTTTCCTCAGAGACTGGGATTCAGAGGCTATCGTGTAGACTCCAAGGCCCTTATGATGGGTAGGAGCAAAATGGTAAAGAATAAAAGATCATTTACATACATTCAAAGCAGGGCAGGACTAATCAATGATGCTAAAAATTAAGACAACAGAGGCTGCGGTGGTGCAGGTGGCAGTGTTTATTGACTTCCAGGAAGGGATGAGGAGCCCTTGAGGGCTGGTATGTTTCCACTTTCTGATCGGGGTGGTGTGCTCAAAAACCATTTACTGAAAAAGAAGGGGATGATGCCACAGCCCATGTGCATGGTTAAGATTCTGTCTCCATAGCTGCGTTGATCCTTAATCAAATGTTATAACTTTTAACGTCAGCATCTTTGTCTTTGAAATGAGAATGATAATATGACCCATGTATTAGTTCATTTTCTATTGCTACAATGAAATACCTGAGGCTGACTACTTTGTAGAGAAAAAAGATTTATTTAATCATAATTGTGGATGCTAGAAGGCCAAGATTGGATAACTCTACCTATTTGGGCTCTGTCAGAAGCCTCCTTAGCTATATCACAGGGTGGTGGGTGCCATCATGGGGACATGATTGAGAAGGAGCAATCACGTGGCCAGACAGGACCAGGTTAGCTCTTTTATAATAACCCTAAAAATCTATTTAGATTTTTTACAACAATCTAAATAGATTTAGAACTCTCTAGGGTTCCACAAAACTGAATTAGTCAATCCCTTCCAAGGACATCGACATTCTTCTGACTCCTCTTCAGGGCTCCAACATCAACACTCTGAGGATCAAGATTCCAACACATAACTCCTTGGGGGACTAGCCACATTGAAACCATAGCAACTTGTTGTTAGAGAGGTCAAATGAGTTAACTCCTTTCAACAGTTGCTGCTTTATTGGGAATAAAATATGTGATTAGGATTAGCCATTGCTCTAATGATCATGATGCTGATGATGGTGATGATCCAAAGATTCTTAAAGTACAAATAGTCTGACCCCATTTGGTAGACTACTACTGTTACTACAACATTGTTATGAGTCATCTCAAGTCTAAAATAAAATATGTTAAGGGGGTGTGTGGCAGTGCACACCTGTAATCCCAGCACCAAGCAGGCAGAAGCAAGAGGATTGTAAGTTTGAGGTGAGCCTAGGCTCCATTTCAAGAGATCAGTTTGAAAACAGCCCGGGTCATATAGCAAGATCTTGAGTCAGAAACAAAGTAAAGGGCCTGGCAAGATAGCTCAGTGGTTAGAATCAGAACTGACCTAAGTTTTGTATACAGCATCAATATCAAACAGCTGACAACTGCCTGTAACCTCAAGGGATCGGGGCCCCCTCTTCTTGCCTGTTTAGGTACCTGGGTGCATAAACACCCTCCCATACATAATTAAATATGGAATAAAAATTTTTTTGGACAGGATCTCTCAATGTAGCCCTTGGTGGCCTGCAACTCACTTTATAGACCAGGCTGGCCTTGAACTCACAGAGATCCCCTTGCTTCTGCTTTCCAGGATTTTCCAGGATTTCCTGGGATTTATGGTATATATCACAATGCCCGGCTTTAAAATAGAATCTTTTGAAAATGTGTATGGGCACGTGTCGGGTGCATTTGGTTTAGTGAGAAGGCAGGAGTGTGAGGCAAGCTTGCAATCTGAACATGAAAGCTCACTTTGCCTCTCAGCCAAGTCTTCCTCATCTGCACAGAGTAACAGTGCTCACCTCTCTCGGGCATCTCGCAGCACAAGGACAGGCACATGGCGACATAGCAAGTGTTCTTGGAGAGTTAGCACCCAGAACATTGATTTTTATAAATTCTCGATTTCCAGCCTTGACAATGAGAGTGTCAAGGGGGGAGGGTATCATTTCTGAACCTGTTTTTTGGTCTCCCCATTACAGACAAGCCAGGGATGTCATGAGGTCTGGAGTCTCCGACCCATGTTGGCAAGGACTAGAATTCTCTAGAAGCACACTTGGGAAGGAAGGAGTCTCTGTGCTTTTTTTTTAGTTTTTCGAGACTCTGTGCTTATTTTCCCTAACTCTTCATTGAAATTCAGCATCTCCTTCCTGGTGAACACAGGCAATAAAGCCCATTGATATTAGCAGCAGTTCTAACTCATTACTACCAGAACCACAGAGATTTTCCTATCTCAGGACAGCAGCTGCAGATATGTGTACAGACCATTTTTCTCATCCTATCAGAGTTATAAAGCTTCAACCCCGTGCTAAATCTTGTACAATGTTACCTCACCAATATTTTCCTGGGACCCTATTTCCATATAATTTAATTCCACTGTTCCTCTATAGATTCAATTTTGTGCACTAAAAAATATTTAAGAGGCACACAAGACTCGGTAGATTTTCCAGAGGCCCAAGGCACCATACAGAGTGAGCATTCTGGGATCCAACCCAGAACTGGTTTGCTGCCAAGGTAAGGTCCTGGAAGTATTCAAATGCAAAGAAATATGCTGCTATCTTTTTCCATGAGGCAAGTCTCACTCCACCACCATTAATGCTGGATACATTTATGGGTGGGATCCCATCATTTTCATAAGAAGACAAAGGCTATTTTATACCAAAAGGGACATAGCCCACATGACTGTGGACCAAGGTGACAGTTCTGAGAGTTAGGCAAATAAGGAGAGTTCTGTATGTATATTCAAAGGAGATATGGGATCAGGGGGGCAAAGCCCAGGTTTGGAGAGAACTAAGGTTGCTACACAAAGGATTATGGGTAGGAAAAGATTGTTTAGAAAGAAGCCTGCACCCATTGTTCAGTTCACTACATGTGGTCACTTACAGGATGGTGGACTCTGGGTAGAGAGAATATTGGGAATAGACCCCCTCCTTTCTCCCCTGGGACCCAGAAGTGTAGGGATGGAACATTTGCCAGGCAACAGTCTCTGAGGTCAGGCTCAGTGGCTCAGAATGCCAGCTCCCACTGGCTGGCTCTGTGATATCTTTGTATCTCAGTTTCTTTGTCTATACAAACGGAATCTATACAAATTGGTCAAGAGCTTGCTGCACAACCATGGGAACCCGAATCTGAATCCCTCCCATCATGGAAAAAGCTGGGTGTAGTGGCTTGTACTTATAATTCTAGCTTCAGGGAGGTAGAGTCAGGAGAATCTCTGGCAGTCACTAGCCAGCTAGTCACTGAATTGATGAGCTCCCAGTTCAGGGAAAGACCCTGTCTCAAAAAATAAAGTGGAGGGGCTGGAGAGATGACTCATGGATTAAGAGTACTTTCTGCTCTTGCTGAGGACTCAGGTTCAGTTCTCAGCAGCTACATGATGCTTCATAACCACTTGTAACTCCAGCTCCTGAAGATCTAACATCCTCTTTTAGCCTCTGTGTGTACCAGGCATGCACATAGTACATATGCGAATATGCAGGCAAACACATACAATACACATATAATAAAGGAAAACAAATCTTTTTTACAAAATAAGACAAAGGAGAATAGAAGGGAGACATGTGCACATGCATCTGCGTACAACACACATGTAGAGGAAGGGAGAATACCTACATGATAGGGTTTGGGTGCAAATGAGCAGCTCAGTGGCCAGGAGGCATGGCTACACATGTTTACAACATGATTTACACCTTGGCTTCAAAATCTTACAGGTCACCAGAGTTTGATGGTTTATCCTTGTCATTACTTCCCTATCCTGGGTCCCCATCCCACAAGGTCTTGCTCTCCAAATTGAGAGCGACAGACTATCCAGCAAAAGACTCTTCTAAAGGCATTCAGCCTGTGTGACTCTTGAAAGCTGTCTGCAAAGCTTTTCAGAGAAAGTGTCTTGCCAACCACCTGACTGAGCATGAAGACTGAAGACAAAGCAAGCGCTGGCTCCTGCTTCTTTCCTAAGTAGTAAAGTGTCCTCTGTGGGGTGCTGCTGGCCACCAGACTCCTGGGTAGTATGCGCTTGTCTGAAGTATAAGCATTACCTTTCCATAATCCTGGAAGGTCTGTGAATAGGACATGATCTAGTCTTGGGGACTAGAAAAAGGATGACTTGAATTTTCCATCCCTGCAGCCCTTTTCTTTTTGAAGGTTCTGCCATTTTCTGCATGGTACTGCGCCCAGAACAGTGCTTGGCACAGAAGCAGTAGTTACATATTAAATCATTAGCCCACATGACATTTCTGAGCCCTATCTTATTGGGGTGGTGTGTATGGGCATGTTGGCCCATATGCCAATTTTGATGACTGTCACAAGGAGAATATGGACACGTTGACCCAAATGCCATTATGAGTCTGGTGGCATGGGCACTAGGGGCCTGTTGGCAGGCAGAGCTCTTGTGAGTTCTAGGCCATCCTGGTCTATATAGTGAGTACCAATCTTATCTCAAAACAGACAAACTGCCCTGAGCACATAAAAGAATCAGAACTGAGTGTTGTGGCAATATGCCTATAATTCTAGCACTTGACAGGCCGAGGTAGGAGGATTATGATGAGTTCAAAGCCAGACAGAGTTAAATCTTGTCTTAAAAAGAAAAAAAAAATGATAAAAAGGAAATATAGGCTGATTATATTTTAGTGAGAAAAATAGTATAACCCTCAAAGAAAACATCTAGAATTACCCAGTGGTTGTACTGACCTGGTATTCCCTGGAACAAATCTACTTTTTTCCATTCAAGTGACACTGGACCTCCCTTTAGACAAGGATTGGATTTACATGGAAAGTACTCTTGAAATAGTCCTGGATATTCAGGAAACACTAGGAAATACTGCCACCAGGTGGATGGCAGCAATTTCATTTTGGTCCAGCTCTAGACTGTGAGGGCTCTCTGTCTGAGGCACTACCACACAAATGAGGGTGTCCAAGTGAAGAATCCTCATATGTAGGATAGCTCCTGCACAAAGTAGATAGTCTCGTATTTGTGGGGTAGATAAATTATTTAGTAGAACATGTCTTAAATTGTGGTGTCCGGAATTAAAAATTATTACCTAGGGACTTCAATTAGTTCAGAATAAAACAAATGGTTAAAGTAGTTCTTCTCTTTTGGATATAAATAACTATTTTAGTCAACTAGATTATTCCAAAACCATAATTTTTTCTTAAGGCAGGGTCTCATGGAGACCAAACTGGTCTCGAATTTGCTGTGTATTTGAACCTTGAACTTCTGATCCTCCTGCCTCCACCTTTTTTTTGGTTTTTCGAGAAAGGGTTTCTCTGTATAGCCCTGGCTGTCCTGGAACTCACTCTGTAGACCAGGCTGGCCTCGAACTCAGAAATCTGCCTGCCTCTGCCTCCCAAGTGCTGGGATTAAAGGCGTGCGCCACCACTGCCGGGCTTTTTATTTTTTTATTTTTTCTGCCTCCACCTCTTGAGTGGTGGGATTGCAGGCAGTGTTAGCACTCCCAGTTTATCAGGTACTGTGTGTAGAACTCAGTGCTTCAGATGTGCTAGACAATTACTCTAGCAACTGAAATCTATCCCCAGCCCCCAAACTGCACTTTTGATTAATTTTTAAATTGTCTTACTTAATCTTTTATGTTGGTTTGCTTTTGTGCTTCAGTTTGTCCAAATTACTTTGAATTGGTCATCTGCTTCATGAGGTATTTTGACCATCTACAGATTTTAGAATTACAACTCTGGGTCTTTTCTCAGACCTTTAGTACCGAAGCATAAACGAGGACTGACTCCTGGGGCTCTCTTCCAAGTAGCTAGCCTAGACCCGTGGATTAGCTCTCATATGTAATCCCTTAGGCCAGAGGACTTCAAGCAAGACCTGGGGATTACTGGGCATGAGAATGTACACATGCAATGTCTGAAATTGAGAAGTAGAGGCAGGGAGATCAGGAGTTCAAGATCATCCTCAACTACATAGTGAGTTGGAGGCTAGCCTGGGCTATAGGTGACCCTGTCTCAAGCAGACAGGTTCAGGTAAACAGACCTGAGAATAGAAGGAAGGGGGGAAACTTCAAATAATTTAACAAAACTGAAAGCTACAATATGCAGAGCATCTTGGAAGAAAGAAATTCCCCATGTTAATATTAACGTGTGATGAAGGATGTCTCAGGCACAGGCTATTAAATGTAACTGTACTCAAAGTTAAAACAATCCCCAAGGAAATGTCAGTCTCATGTATCTAATGTCGTGTTTCTTGATAGAACACCTTGGTTAAGAGTTGGATACTTACTTCATCCAGCAAACTCCTTTTGTTCAGATCCCAGACTCTTTCTCTGTAATGAATGGCTAGTTGAGAACAGATTGGCCACAGCCTGTTGTATTTCTCATGGAAAATTAATAACATGGTGTTTTGTTCCCATGCCCATCAAATGTATAGGATACTATAAATACACAAGGGAGTATTGTTGACTAGCTTAAAGACCCTTCTCATAGATGGAATGATATGGATAGATTATGTGTTGTTGGTTATAGAGTAACATGTAATCTCATGTAAGTGAAATTCAAGATTAGGTAAAGCTGATACAAAGTGGTAGAAATCAGAATAAAGGTGTGTCTGGGAGGCAGAGATGTTGGCCAAAAAGGGGGATGAGGAAGATATTTGGATTTAAGGGAATGATACATGTTGATATTATATCAGTTGATACATGTGTCAAAAATTTCCAGGCTAAGCCGGGTGGTGGTGGTGGTGGTGGTGGTGGCGGTGGTGGTACACACACCTTTAATTCCAACACTTAGGAGCAGAGGCAGGTGGATCTCTGTGAGTTTGAGGCCAGCCTGGTCTACAAAGTGAGTTACAAGACATTTGGGGCTACACATAGAGACCTTGTCTTGAAAAAACAAACCCCCCAATCCAGGCTAAATACTGAAGATGTGTGCTATTTTCTATGTGTAAAATACTTTTTAAGACTGAATTATTAACATACAAAACTGCCTGCTTTAATCATTAGCTTCTTGTGAGCTTAGTGTGCGTGAAATAGAAGTCTTGGTTGGCTAGGCTACAGTGAGATTTTCAACAATACTTGTTCTATGAAGGGGTATGGGGTTTTTGTGGAGGATCATGGCAGTGTATATATGTTAAGGTTTTAATCTTGTAGGGAGTTTGGTCAAATTTCTCACTGAATGTTGTTAATGGTATTATTTAATGCTATTAAGAAGTAGATTATTCAAGTGAGTTTGACATTTGTTTTCAGTGAATTCTTGTTAGGTCTTGATAAATATATTCCTTTTTAATGAATACAAATTGCGCTCTATTCTCTACTAAACATTTCCCCCCAAAGTAATTAATTTGTATGCTGCAGTATCCTCACTAATTTCTTCTGAAAATTAAGGTATTTGCCCAAATCAAACAGGCACTTTTACTAAGAGTCAAGTTAAAATAATATAATATGCTTGTTCTTTTACTGAGTTAGAGAGATATTCTTTAATTAGAAAAAGTTTAATTAGAAAAGCTAAGGATTTACAAAAGATAGCCATGGTGGTGCACACTTATAAGCTCAGCCCTTGGGGGCTAGAAGCAGAAAAACTAGCATTTCAAGGCCATCCTCAGTGTCCCACTCAGCTCTTGGTACCAAGTACTCTTCCCTCTAAATTAGGCATAGCTGAGTTGTTATGGTACCTGGCACATGGTAACAACACCATTATCATTGCCATAAAATCACCACTCTGGTCATTCTCCTCCTCAGGATTCTCAGCTGGCGACATGCACTGGTTTCCTAGACAACACCTTGTGAGCTACCATAAAGTTCTTCACACACCAAAAGATGGATTGCTTTCTGCAAACAGCCTGGTTAAGTTTAGAAGGAAAATTCACACCAAACCCACAATGAACTGATTATGTGTTTATTTGGGGCAGGGTCTCACTATATTGCTCTAGGTGACCTAAATAGATCCAACTGGCCTCGAACTCACCAATATCCACTTGCTTCTGTCCCTAAGTGCTGAGATTAAAGGTGTGTACTTTATCCATTCATTTATAATGATAAAACTAGACACATCAGTGTGAGTTTTCCTTCCACATACAACTCAGAAGACAAATTCCCCAGGAAGACAGTTTGATGATCACTGTTCCCTCCAATGGAACTGCTATGTCCTATTCCTTGATGGTTGACAGCTTTAGACATGGCAGTAGAGCTTTGCTTGCTGGAGACTACAAGATAAACTAGGTTCAGAAAGAGATGCTCACAGGGTTTCTCTACCTGTGCAAACAACAATAAGAGATGAGCTGAACATAGAAGATGAACTGTTATGGCAAGGGGAGGGGACTCAAGGAACATTGGAAAGAGAGGAAGGCAAGATAGGACCAAAGAAAAGGGGACATGACTGGAACACAACACACACATGTATGGAGATGTTACAGCGAGACCCATTAGTTTCTATAATTAGTGTTAATAGTTACAATGACAAGTTCCAAGGTCTTTATAAAAGGGATGTCCATAGAAATGAGTAACTATTGTGTTGTAGATCTTAAATGGACATAGATTTTTACTGTTCATCTTTCCACACATGTTTTCAGAATTGCAGTTTTATTCTTATTATTTGGGTAAAACCACTGAAGATCAGAGAAGAAAGCTTCTGCAGGTGCCTCTGAGTGGCCGGCACACGTTCTCTATAGTCCATGCTCTATCCCTTGGACCATCACACTAAAACGGTCTTCCAGTTTTCAAGATCATTGCTTCTTCAACATCTAAGTCTTATATTTCAGGAAAGTACATCATCACATAGCATTTTGACAAGACAAATCAGTTGTTGGACAGAAGATCTGATCTTACTTTGGGGGGGTTATAAATAGTTATCACAGTAGCCTGGAAGAGTTCAACTCAGAGAGATCTTTTAGTAAAGGAATAAGACAGGGCATTAAGGACCACAGTCCCTGAATATCACTTTGTAGTAGTCTCCAGAATTATGGATTTCAGAATATAATTGTAAACATAAGTTGATAAATTAATAGAAAGGGTGGAGAGAAGAGAAAAAGATAGAGTTGTTAACTTTTAATTTGCCCAGAAAGAATGTTATGACTACTTTTAATTATAGATATTTCTCCCATAGTTACATTTCCCTTCCGGAAAGCCAGAAGATCACAATTCAAAAAACAAAGGATTGTTCTTCCAACGAAATAATAGCTGGTAATCTTACTCTGAACGCATGTTCTGTTCTGTATTATCGTCACTTCTCTTGTGTTTGTCTCAGATGAGAGAACTCTGTCTGATGGTCACTCTGCTTCTGACTATGTAGTTCCCAGAAGCAATCTTTTACAACTGTACCAGGAATGGCTCAGTTAAAGTCAATCTATTAAATGAATAGCTCATGCTTAACACATAGGCCTTTAACTTCAATTGTGCGTGTGTGTTCATGTGCACCAGTGCACATGCGTGCAAGCCTGTTTCCATGTTTGTGGAAGCTAGAGAACAATCCAGGGTGTCACTCTCCAGGAGTCGTCTATCTTTGAGACGGGGTCTTTTATGAGTCCGGAGCTCACCAACTAGAATAGACTGGCGGGCCAGTGTGTCCCAGGCATCTCTGTTTCTGCCTCCCCAGGACTGAAACTACAAGTGGTGCTGCCATACCTGGCCTTTTGGTTTTTGTTTTTGAAGACCTGGACTCAGGGGATCAAACCCAGGCTCTCAGGCTTGGCTTGCACTTTACCAACTGAGCTGTCTTCTCAGTTCCTTAAATTTGATTTTTAAAAGTTGCTGATTAGCGTTTCTGTTCCTGGCATTTATTAAAGAGTCATCATACGAAGCAGAGAGCTACATTCTGTCAATCATTTCCTTAAGGCAGCACCTGACCTTTGAGGTTTCAATGCCCCATTTGCTAGTGTTTTTGGACATTGGCCTGAACCAGGAGCTAACAGTCTAGAACCCCTGAAGAAGAAAACATAGAAGTCTCACTGTTTCAACCAAAACTGTTCAATAAACATAGACACACATAGAATTTATGATGTCACTTGATTCTGACTGAGTAAGTAGAGAGATGATGTGTGGTCCTGGCTGTTTACAAAATCCTCACCCAAGCAAAGAGTCTAGAATGACTGAAAAGATGGATAGGAGGCCTTTGTAAAAATCAGATGAACAGGTGTATCAAACAGTAATAAACTATAATCAGTGGGTAGTGCTTGACATTTATGGGAGTAATTCTAGAAGAAAAATATAGAAAATAATAAATAAAATAAAAATAAAAACAATCAACAGCGGCAACAACAAAAACCCAGTCTCAGCCCCAAACTAAACCAAAGTGCTTGGCCCCTAAGGAGTACAGTGGTCCAGTCCTGGAACACAACCTCGTTAAAGATAATCGAAATTAGAGGGCTGAGGAGGTGGGCTGAGGACTGAGCATTGGACACACACCCCAGTTACACCATGAAGCCCTTTCTACAAGAAGAAAATAAAACAAAGAAAGGCTAGAATGAGATATCCCATAATCTACTTTATTCATAGAGGCTAACTCTGGGAGACGCATGTGCTATTTGCCTGAGACAAACCTTCTCTGCTCATGCCATTAGTAGTCAGAAGACATGATTCTTGTTTTTTGTTTGTTTGTTTGATTCTGAGACAGGGTTTCTCTGTGTAGCCCCTGCTGTCCTGGAACTCACCCTGTAGACCAGGCTGGCCTTGAACTCAGAAATCCACCTGCCTCTGCCTCCCAAGTGCTGGGATTAAAGGCTTGCGCCACCACTGCCCGGCAGAGACAGGATTCTTTCATTGTCAATTTCTGTTGAATTCTCCAACACACAAAAGACAAAACTCACATTTTCAGCATTTGATTCAAAGCAAAGTGAGATCATTGGTCTTCTGGTTGTTTCCCCCAGTTCTCCAATTACATCTTCTTAGTGATACTGACTTTGCATTTGTATTAAGCTGGACCTGAAACACATGTGGAGCCTCTATTCCATGCCAAGCAGTGTATTTATTTAATTATTACAAATCCTATGCAGTAAGGGCTCTTATCACTCTCATTTATAGATTAAGATGCTCGGGTGTGGTATGGTTAATTTGCCAAGATTACACCATCAGCAAGTAGATCTAGGATTTGAACTCAGTACCTTTCCCTAGGTTTTCTGCTAAATGAATTGCCTTCCAGTAGATTTAGTTCATTAGTATTATCTACTCTGTCTGCTGAGTTATAATCTCTAGGAATAGGACCTAGCATCTCGGATTTTAAATGGACTCTTCAGATGGTATGTCAACCTCAACTCAAACCAGAGAACAAGTCACTCATGCAGCCTGAAATAGAGCCGTGTGGGAGGGCAGAGGCTAGCTCACTTGGAGAACACAGAGAGAGGCAGGAGGAAATTGCTGGTAAGTTTAAGCAAACAAGAACTGATTGAGCCAAGCAGCAGTCTGCACTGCGGAGGCCACAGTACCTTCAGCGTCTGTAAGGTGATTGGCCCTTTGAGTATGCCACATCCCCTTTTGCCTTCCTCTTTGCACAAGCTCCTCACAGTTCTTTACCTAGAGAATCCTTTAAAACCAATTAGGGGTTGACCTCATATAATGAAAGAGCTAAAAGAGGATTTATATAAAGGACACATAGAATATAGCTCAGAGGTAAAGCATTTGACAGCATAAAAAGAAGATAGCAGGCATGTATGAAGGAAAAGCAGCTGTGCTACTCTGAATTTGCTCCCCGGGAGTGAGGAATGGCTCCACTGTGCATCGTCAGGTCCTGCTCTCTGGTTCCTAGTGTGCTCAGCTGTGTTTCTGGCTTCTCTCTGCAGCCCTGCTCACTTAGGCTCCTCTGATGTGTAATTTGGTGAGTCCTTGTGCTCATTTCTGTCTCAACTTTGCAAGTCCTTTAAAGTATTTTATACATCGTTGTCCAATCGAAGATCTCGGTGTCCCAGTTTCACATTCCTAGCTCAGAGAATCTGATTGGCTTTGCCCAGTCTGTGTTGGCTCTCATTTGAACAGGCTCTAGTTAGCTCATTCTAGCCTTCGTGGAAACCAGAGAAAGTAGAGTCAATTAGGCTCATCTTTTCAACAATATGACAGGTGGAGGCAATCTCAAAGACACAATTTGTATTAGTATCTCCAAATATGCCCAATATATTCTATATAATTCATAATTATATTGTAGTTCCCACTACAGTTACTGCCTTGTATGTTACCTGTAGCTTTTGTATTTTTTCTAGTTCAATAGACTTTTAGCATGACTTAGCATCATATGAATTCAGTATACCCTTACCTATAAAAAGGAATTCATATAAGTATCTATATCTTAGTAGACACACTATATATTATCATTAACATAATAGTTAATTTTCTGTAGCTTTTTCTGTAGCTTCTGTCTCTGAAAACATTTTTATGTGTGTGGTCAGACTGAATCCTCAGCACGGACAGTGTAGGTAGGATTTCACATCAGGGTGTATGGAATCGCCTTTATACTAAGGCTAATGCCCAGGCCACAGATTTGCAGTATGTGTGTGTGTGTGTGTGTGTGTGTGTGTGCATGTGCATATGTTAGTGTGTGTCTGTGCATGTCTGTGTATATGTGTGAATGTGTATGTGTGTGCATGTGTGCCTGTGTATGCATGTATAAGTTTGTGTATGTGTGTGTGTGTGTGTGCAGGTGTGTTAATGTGTATACATATGTCTGTGCACGCATGTGTATTTTCATGCAATGTGCATGAGTGTGCTTATGTGTTCATGTATGCAAAACCAGAACTCGCCTCAAAAGGGAATAAAACATGGTTTATTTTGGAGCCAAATGTGAATGATCCCATGTGCCAATGCAGAAGCAGTTTTATGAACTTTTTATAGTAGCAGAGCAAAGAAAGTCATAAATCAAAACACCTTTAAAGTGCATTGGTGTGTAAATGTCAGAGATACAGATTTTTATCTCAGCATAGACCTTGAAGCTACCCAACATCAGTCTTAGCCCTTTGACCGGAGGAAACTAAGGTTCATTAATACATTCTAAAAGGGTTTTGTCTGTTAGTCACAGGATGTTAGGTCTGAAACAGGGGTGGGTAAGAAATGGCTATTTAGGGGGCTAAGGATGGCCCCAGATGAACTGTAACTACATAAATCCAACTTCTCTCAACCACGGAAGTCAGTGAGCATTTGCAGACTCAGCTTCTTCCCAGGAACTTTCACTGTGGATACATGTGGACACATGTGGATGTCAGAAAACTCTTGGAGTCTGTCCTCTCTTGCAATCTTGCAGGATCCAGGAATCAAATTCCGGTCAAACTCTTATGCACAAGAGCCCTTACCTACTAAGCCGTCCCCTCATTATTTTGGGGACAGGGTCTCTCCCTGACACTCGCTCTTTGGCTAGACTGGCTAGCCCATGCAAGCCCCCGGGGTCCTTCTGTTTCTGCCTCCTCAGTGCTGGGATTATAGGTATGTGCCGCCGTGCCTGACTTTTTATGTCTGTTCTGGGGATCCCAACTCAGGTCTTCAGACTTATTTGACAAAGGCTTTATTTACTGAGCCACATCTCTAGCCCTAGACTTCACTACTAAAAGTACAGTTCCAATTTATTGTTATTATATAGGTTTCTCAAGTTTTTTTTTTTTTTTTTAACAGATTTTACTCTGAAACCCAGATTGGCCTCAAATTCATTGTGTGACTCAGGCTACTCAACACATTTTTTTTTGTTTGTTTGTTTTTTGTTTTTGGAGACTGGGTTTCTCTGTGTAGCCCTGGCTGTCCTGGAACTCACTCTGTAGACCAGGCTGGCCTCTAACTTAGAAATCCACCTGCCTCTGCTCCCAAGTGCTGGGATTAAAGGCATGGGCCACCACTGCCCGGCCTACTCAACATATCTTACATCTTTGTCAATTCTCCTGCTTCGGCTTCCTGAGTTCTGGCATTATAGATATGAGTCACCTGTCTGGCTATTCATTTTTCATACACACTGAGGTTGGTCCTTGTACTCAGAGGAAGACATTTATTTTCTGTTTTTCGTGGGTGTTTTGTGTGGTGTGTGGCATGAAGGAGCTCTTAGTGTTTGACCCATATCTGAAGACCTAGCTCTGGGCTGATGTGCTAGATCTGCAGATCTGCAGGCAAAGCTCTAAGCCATCAAAGGACAGCAAAATGATCCAAGACTTGGAAACAAACTAGAAAGTTGAGCCGACATGCCCTCAGCCAGCGTGTCACGGTTAACTTAGGGTGTTCCATTTGATTCCATTGGACTGATTGGCTATTGATCAGGGTGTTTTGAAACACTGAAAGAATAAAGGCAAAATGTTTGAAAACTAATAGGGATATAAATAATTCATTTAAAAATTAATGTTTAATTAGCTTACAAAGTAGCAGGTTTCCTGTGGTATTTCCATAGCTACTGAGTTTTGATTAACTCTCCCTTATCCTCATAGTCAATTTTCATAAGCAATGCAATTGAAGTTGATCTTTGTTAGTTGAAGAATACAAACCACTGCAAGCCACATTCTCACTTAAATTAGCTTAATATCCATCTGGTTACTCACGGGGAAGTAAACTGAGTAAAATATTTGCTATAATTTCATTTTATAAAATACACAGGAGTTGTGTGCGCTTTAAAGAAATAATGGAGACCCTGCAGCAGAGGCACAAAGATGTGTGGGAGCATAAAGTGATACCAATGTATTTGATGTCACAAGGAGGAAAACTTTTACACTGGAAGTGATTCTTTAGGAAAAATAAATAAATTGGATTTGAAGAAGTTGAATTGGGTGGAGTTGTGTTTGGAGAGAAGAAAAAGAAAAGAAAGAGTTTTAGGCAAAACCAGTGGCAGACTCTGTGGCTGTTTGGGAGTTCCGCTGTTTATAAATGCACACATCAGAGGCCACTGTCCCCTCCTAACCGTTTCAGAGGCGATGCAGCTGAGGTCTGTAGGCTTTGGAGCTCACCTCCCCAACGCCAAGGTCAAAGGCTCAGCAGGCACATCCCACCCTTTGGGAATCTGAGTATTTGCTCCTTGTAGACTTAGGAGCCCTGTGCTGCTTAGCTGCTAAATAAATGCAGATGTGTATTTTACACTTAGATTTCAAGTTTGACATAGACATACGACATTATACATTTACATAATAGTGCAATAATTCCACAAACAACTTCTTGTTTGTTCATCTTTAAAATTTAATTCTATGACAGGAAGACTTTTGCAGAATATATGTTAATCTGAGTATGGTTCCCTAGGCGTTCCTTCTGTCTTCTGAGACATGATCTTAGAAAACGAACTTCAGGCTGGTCCGAAACTTGCGATTCTCCTGCCTCAGCATCCTGAGTTTTGAGGTCCTAGTTTCTTTTTAAAAATTATTTTATTACATTTACTCTGTGTGTGTGTACACATGTGCACATGCATGTGTGTGCATTTCAATGCATGCGTACACATGCATATGCCTTTGAATGCTTATGAAGATCAAAGGGCAACTTGTAGAAGCCAGTTCTTTCCTTGTGCCATCAGGGTCCTGGGGAAATGAACTTAGGTCACCAGTCTGAGTGGCAAGCTCCTTTATATGTCCAGTCATATGGCCAGTCTCCTACTTTCTTTTAAAAATTTCTCCTTCTTCTTCTTCTTCTTCTTCTTCTTCTTCCTCCTCCTCCTCCTCCTCCTCCTCCTCCTCCTCCTCCTCCTCCTCTTCTTCTTCTTCTTCTTCTTCTTTCACTTTACATCCTGCTCACTGCCTCCCTCCTGGTCATTCCCTCCCACAATCCCTTCTCCAGCCTCCTCCCCTTCTGCTATGAGCCAGTAGAGGTTCCCCTGGGTATCCCCCCCACCCCTGCTTTGGTATTTCACCTATCTGTGAGGCTAGGTACTTCCTCTCCCACTGAGGCCAGACAAGGCAGCCCAGCTAGTAGAACATATCCCGTGTTCAGGCAACAGCTTTTGGGATAGCCCCTGCTCCAGTTGTTCAGGATCCACAAGAAGGTCAGGCTGCACGTCTGCTACATATGTGCAGGGGGCCTAGGTCCAGCCCCTGTATGTTCTTTGGTTGGTGGTTCAGACTCTGAGAGCCCCAAGGATCCAGGTTAGTTGACTCTGTTGGTCTTCTTGTGTAGATCCTATCCCCTTAGGGCTTGCAATCCTTCCTCCTACTCTTCCATAAGAGTCTGCAAGCTCCATCCACTGTTTGGGGGTGTGTGTCTGCATCTGTCTGAGTCAGCTGCTGGGTGGAGCCTCTCAGAGGACAGCCAAGCTAGACTCCTATCTGTAAGCATAACAGAGTATTGTTAATAGTTTCAGAGATTGGTGCTTGCCCATGAAATAGGTCTCGAGTTGGGATGGTTATTGGTTGGCCGTTCCCTCAGTCTCTGTCCCATCCCCCATCCTTGCATTTCTTGTAGACAGGATAAGTTTTGGGTGGAACGTTTTGTGGGTAGGTTGGTGTGTCTATCACTCCACCAGATTTCCTGCCTGGCTACAGGCGGCAGCCTCTCCAGGCTCCATAATCCCAATGCTATGAGTCACTGCTAACAACACCACATTGATTCTTGGGCTCCTCTCTTAACCCAGGTCTCCAACTCTTCCTGGAGATGCCCCTCACCTCCCCACCCCCATCAGTTGCAGATTTCCAATCATTCTCATGGCCATCTGGCCATCCCTCCTGCCCCCCCCCCCACCTGACTCCCAAACCCCCACTCTCCTCCCAATTCTTTCTTCCACCCAGTTCCCTCCCTCCATCTGCCTTCCAGGACCATTCAGTTCCCACTTCCAGGTGAGGCTCAAGCATCCTTGCTTGTGTCCTCCTTCCTGTCCAGCCTCCTTGGGTCTGTGGAGTGTAGCATGGGCATCCTGTATTTTATGGCTAATATCCACTTATAAGTGAACACATATCACGCATGTCCTTCCCCCCTACTTTCTTAATTAAACTTCTTCACAGAGAGGTTCTTTGTTTAAAAATTAAACTTTTTTTTTCTTTTTCAAAAGAGGGTTTCACTGTGTAGCCTTGGCTTGTCCTGATACTCACTCACTATATAGACCAGGCTGACCTCTAACTCAAAAGATTTGCCTGTCTCTGCCACCCAAGTCCTGGAATTAAAGTTGTATACACCAATACCCAGCAATTTATGAGTTTTCTTAACATGTACATTTATTGTAGAAAATTTGGGAACAAATGTACAAAAGGATTGAAATGGAGTTTGCTCACAGTCGTACAATTAGAAAAAAGAAAACACTAGGGCTGGGGAGATGGCTCAGTGGTTAAGAGCACTGGCTGCTCTTCCAGAGGACCTGGGTTCAATTCCCGGAATCCACATGGCAGCTCGCGCTGATCTATAATTCTAGTTCTAGGGGATCCAATGCTTTTTTCTGGCCTCTTCAGGTTCCAGGTACACAAGAGGTACACATACATGCAGGCATTACACCCATACAGACAAAATAAAAATAATAGAAACAATGACCATTGGGATATGTCTGCACAAACAAGCTTGCAGAATTCACAGCGAGGAGCAAAGCTGAGTCAGTAGACAGCATCAAGTTTTGTTTGTTTGTTTGTTTTGTTAACTGCTGATGCAGTAGTATGCATATTCTACCTCCACCAGTAACCAAACCCTAGATCCAGACCTCTCCACACGTCTTGATTCTGCTATGAATTCTTCCATGCAAGAGAGAAGAGCATTTCTTCATTTCTCACTTCCCTCTGTCCCTGTGGTGTTAGGAAATCCAGCCTCTGACTGTGTTGTTCCGTCCTTCAGAGTGTGGTTACTTTGGAGATCTCCATAACACAATAATACCACAACGCTTGTTTATTGCATGAGTGACTTTTTTTTTCTCAGCAACCAGAAGAACCTAGCAAGGTCCTTTGGCTCTCTCAGTCTATGATCAAATGAACTGTTCTTCTCAATTTAAAATTACATCCTGCTTAAGCTCCATCCCAGCAAAACCAGTCTGTGTCTTGTGAGGCCTGACATGGCCTGTTTGTGTCTCGTGAGGCCTGACATGGCCTGCTGTCTTTTCACTACACCAGGACAAACTCTGCCCAGTTCCAACTTCTGCTCAACCCGAATCTTTATCAATGTCCCCGCCCTCTAATCCCTTAACCAATATCTGGACTTCCTCATAAAATACAATATTTTGTTCTTGATGCTTCAGGAAGGTATGCAAATCCTGAACTACCCATGAGACTCAGATTAGTAAACGTTTCTTTTTCTTTTGAGACAGTGTCTCACCGTGTAGCTTTGGCTGGCATGGAACTTACTTTGTAAACCAGGCTGGCTTCAAGCTCATAGAAGCCACTTGCTTCTGTCTTCCCAGTGCTGGGATTAATGGTGTGTGCCACCATGCCTGGCAGTAAATACTTCTTGAACTCCTGCGCTGTAACAAGATTTAATGTCAGGCTTTAGGAGGTAAAACACTAACAGGGAGGGGTATCAGCTTTAACAGATAGACAAAAACATAGTGATGTGAACCAAACAAGGTAGACTGGGCATGGTGATACCCATCTACAGTCCCAACACTTGGGAGCTGGAGGATCAGTTCATGGTGACGCTTGGCTACATCGAGGATGAGACCTTGTGTTAAAACAAACAATCAGAAACATAATAATGATGAGGATGAAGGTGGCGATGATGGCTCAGAAGATGGTTCAACAGGTTTGCTGCCAAACCTGATGACCTGAGCTTGATCACTGAGACCCACATGAAGGAAGAAGGAAGAAGAATGCTGGCTCCTTCAAAGCTGTCTTCTCTACTTCTGCTCCATGGCGCGCGCGTGTACACACTTGCGCGCGCGCGCACACACACACACACACACACACACACACACAAATAAATAAATAAATAAATAAGGAAATGCGGCAGGGCAGTGGTGGCGCACGCTTTTAATCCCAGCACTCGGAAGGCAGAGGCAGGCGGATTTCTGAGTTCGAGGCCAGCCTGGTCTACAGCGTGAGTTCCAGGACAGCCAGGGCTACACAGAGAAACCTTGTCTCGAAAAACCAAAAAAAAAAAAAAAAAAAAAAAAAGAAATGTAACAACAACAACCCAGTTGTAGTAGGCCAGGACTGGTTTGCGTTCCCTATCTCCTAGGACTCATTGGAGACTTTCAGTGTTCTTCTCTGTCATTCTTAGTGATGGCTCCTTATCCTCATGTTCTAGGGTGGGTGGAGCTCCAAACATCACATCGGTGTTTGAAGGAAACAGAAGAGAACAAGGAAGACGGCAGTGATAGAAGGGATGTACGTGCGCTCTTGGTTTGGGTTTCTATTACTATGATAAAACACCATGGCCAACAGCAACTTGGGGAAGGCTGGAAAGGTTTACTTCAGCTTACAGCTTACAGTCCAGGAAGTCAGGGTAGGAATGCCGTGCAGGAGTGCTGCTTATTGGCTTATTCTCCATGGCTTGTTCAGCCTGCTTTCTTATATACCCCAGCGCCGCGTGCTCCTGGGTGGCACTGCCCACAGTGGAAAGGTCCCTCAAACTTTTAACGATTGATTTAAAAACAAACAACAACAACAACAACAACAAAAAACTCCCCACAAGTGTGTCTACAAGCCAATCTGGTAGGGGCATTTTTTTTTTTTCAATTAAGGTTACCTCTTCCCAAACGACTCTAGCCTGTGTTAAGTTGACATAAAAACTAGCCAACACAACTGCTTTAGAGGAAAAATATCCAGAAAGAACTCCATTTTGGCTCATTTATTATACTATAGCCTCAAGTCTAAACTGCAACAAGGTAGTCTGGGGAACACGATTCCTCTCTTTCATTTTCTCTCAATCTATTTTTCACATAAAAACTGGGGTCCTGATGAGGAGAAAGGAGACAGTAGGGAAGGCAACCAGTGATTGGTATGTCAAGGCCGTCTCCCCTCTTCAGACAAATAGGGAATATATAGGAAATCTAAGCCACAGGGTGTGTGGGGGTGGATGGGGGTTTACAGGGATGGTCACCTTTGACCTGAAGTCAAAACTCTGTGTAAGGAAGAGTAGAAATCAGAAAATTAGAGTGGTGATAGGGGAACTCTTCTAGAAAGGGGAAGTAACCAGTGTCCAGAGGCTTGAGAGATTAACTGGGATTTCCACCCCACGGTGGTGGTTTTAGAGATCAAAGGTCTTGAAAGATGAAGTAGGAAAGATAAGTAGTATCTCTGTATAGTAACTATTAAGATCAAATTTATTTTTCACCTAAGTGCTAATTTATAATGAATCTGTTTGTCTGGAATAGTGTCCCATACCTTAAATTCCAGCATATAGGATGGAGAGGCAGGCAGATCTTGGAGTCTGAGGTCAGCTCGAGTTCTAGGACTTCCAGGACTAGGCAGAGAGAACTGTCTTAAAAAAGAAAGAAAGAGCCAGGCAGTGGTGGCGCATGCCTTTAATCCCAGCACTCAGGAGGCAGAGGCAGGAGGATTTCTGAGTTCGAGGCCAGCCTGGTCTACAGAGTGGGTTCCAGGACAGCCAGGGCTACACAGAGAAACCCTGTCTTGAAAAACAAAACAATAATAACAACAACAGCGACAAAAAAAGGAAGGATGGAAAGAGGGAAGGATTTAGAGTAAACCAGTTCTTTTGTTTTTGCTTTTTGAGACGGGGTCTTCCTATATAGCCTTGGCCTGTAACTTGCTCTGTAATCAGGCTGTGCTTCAGCTTGTGACTGTCCTGCTTCTGCCTCCTGTCCTGAGATTGTAAGTGTGCACCTTACCCCAGTGCTTTTCACAGCACGAGTGTAAGTTTGCAAAAACCAGCCATTCTTTTCACCAGTCTTCCAGAGATGATTATTCTTGTAGCTTAGTAACAAAGTAACCCATGAAAACTCACCCTTTTATGAAAATAAAAACATGAATCTCATTCATAAAGAGTCATCACTGCCTCAAAGAGGGGTGTTTAAACATTGCCTGGTGTGGGAAAACAAATTAAAGACCTAAGGTTTGAAGTGCGTGTGAGGTCACCAAGTCAACTGCTGACGTGAAGGAAGGAGGGCAGCATAGCAAATGCCAGCTCTCCCACCTCACAAGAATTTTTCTTTGTTCTTATTTCTTTTTTGTTTGCATTTATTTTTATGTGTATGGGTGTTTTGACTCCATTGTATGTCTTTGTGCTGCATGTGTGCCTAGTGCTTCCAGAGACTTGGAAAAAGATGTCAGATATCCTAGAACTCCCCATTCTTATATTCCAAGGCATTACAGCCTTACATTAGGAGCCATCCAATTACATAAGGAGCCATCATGTGGACTCTGGGACTTGAACCTACATCTCTGGAAGAGCAGCAAGGACTCTTCACCACAGAGCCATCTCTCCAACCCTTCTCCTTCCTCCTCCAGATACCTATGTTTCCTTAGTTCTCCCTTTCCCAAACTTCTGCTCCCCCTGTCCCCTTTTCTAGAATTCCCAATTCTTTTGCCCCATCCTGCTTCTCAAATACTGTGATGATAGGAGTGTGCCATCACCATGGGCTTCTGTGGTGCTAGCATAGGGCTCATGCATGCTAGGCTGATGCTCTACTAACTGAGCTACACCCTCAGCCCCAATAGTGTGATTTCTTAGGCTAAACTAGAAAAGACACTACACGTTCCACTGATCTCATTCTTACATCTCCTGTAGGAGAAATCATCTGCAGCATTCTGAAGACAAACTTGTGGAGAGAATCATACAGTGAAGGCTCTGTCCTTCTGCCCGCTATGAGGACCAGCTATCTAGCCAGGGCAGTATACTATCTGGGAAGTCTTCAGATGTCTCTAGGCCAGGTTGAATCTTCTTTTAAAGATTGTTTTATCTGCTTGGCAGTGGTGGCGCACCCCTTTAATCCCAGCACTTGGGAGGCAGAGGCAGGAGGATTTCTGAGTTAGAGGCCAGCCTGGTCTACAGAGTGAGTTCCAGGACAGCCAGGGCTACACAGAGAAACCCTGTCTCGAAAAAAAAAAAAAGATTGTTTTGTTTATATCAGGATATATAATATATTTGCCATAAAACTCACTAATTCCAACTATATTATTCAATGATTTCTGATAAATTTGCAGAAATACCACAACTACATTTTTGTATTAAAACATTTATTTGAATCATGTCTAAAAGCAACCCCATACCCGTAAGAGTTATTTTCTGTTCTATCTTCTGTCCAAGGAAACGATATCAATGTACTGTAAAACTGCATAGAAATGGAATCAAGCGTTATGCAGGCTTTTGTATCAAGTGTCTTTTATTTCATATCAAGCTGACATTTTTCACTGTATCTGAACCCGAACCTTCCACCTAAGCTAGTATTGAATTCTTTACCCATAGACACTGAGATACTGTTTACTGTTATTCTCAGCCACTAAATTTTAGGTGTGTGTTTTGTGATTACTGCCTGAAAGCTAAGGCCCTCTGACATTTAAAGTGTCATTAAATCCAACCCTCAGGCATTTACTATTAAAACCTGCAGAGCTGGTAGTGGTGGTGGAGGAGCATGCCTGTAACTCCAGCACTAGAATGAGCAAGCAGAAGAAGCAGCAGTTACATTCAGCTCAGGTTACATCCTGAGTTGGAGGCCAGCATGGGCTGCCTGAGACTTTGCCTCAAAACCAAACAAAACCATGAGGCAGTTACCTTACAATTGTGTTTGCTAGCTTTGTTAATTTATTTTTTTAAATATTTATTTTACTTGTATGAATGTTTTGCTTGCATGCATGCACCACAGGCATTCCTGGTGCCTGCAGAAGCCAGAAGAGGGCATCATTGGATCCCCTGGAATGGAAGTTACAGACAGTTGTAAGCTGCCATTTTGGTGCTGGGAATCGAACCCAAGTCAACTGGAAGAGCAGCCAGAGCTCTAAATACCATCGAGCCATCTCTTCAGCCGAATGCTTTGTTAATTTAAAGGAGCTTTTTTTTTTTTTTTCCCCAGACAGGGTTTCTCTGTGTAGCCCTGGCTGTCCTGGAACTCACTCTGTAGACCAGGCTGGCCTCAAACTCAGAAATCCACCTGCCTCTGCCTCCCAAGTGCTGGGATTAAAGGCCTGTACTACCACTGCCCGGCAATTTAAAGGAGCTTTAATCTCAGCTCAGGTGGATCTGTGTCAGTTTGAGGCCTGCCTAGTCTACCTCGAAAGTTCAGGCCAGACAGCCATTTCCAGGAAGCTTCTTTATTTTTATGTTCATGCAGAAGAGCAGATGGATGAAGAAGAAATGAAATGGTGGGCTATCAAAGAAACTACTAGCTGAGAGTGAGTTTAGGGCGGCCAGTCTGGACAATACTCGGATTGGTTGAGACTTATCTTGCCATCTGCAATCCTGAGACACAGTCATTTAAGGATCCCAGAGGAAAGAAGGGGAAGATGGAAGCCAGCTTTAGATTTTTTGAGTTGGTACAGTGAGAACAAGGAGGAGCTCTGCTTCACAGTCCTGTGAATGGATCCACACATCATGGAATGCTACAAAACAGATCCAGCTGTGAAATACTTAAGTGATGAGAAATCAGTAACACTTTAGTCAGTCTTGGGATGATTTGTCTGATAGTGGGGTTGTCTCAGTTTCTTAATGCAGTGAAGATTCATCCAGAATCTAGAATAACAATGGGTTCTTGTGTTTGTGTGTGCCTGTGTCTGTCTGTGTGTGTGTGTGTCTATTTGTCTAGAAGTCTACCTTGGATGTTTTTCCTTAGGTGCCTGCTATCTTTTTTTTTTTTTTAAACAAAACAAGACAAAACAAAACAAAGAAAAAAACAACAAAAAAAACAGGGTCTCTCACTGGCTGCTCAGTGAGTTCCAGGGATCTGCCCAGCTCTGGGTCTTCCCCAGTGCTGGAATTACAAACATGTATCACTACATCTGCATTTTTTTTCTTCCTTTTTAAAATGCATTCTAGGGATTGAACTCAAATCCTCCTGCTTTTGAGTCAAGCTCTTTACTGGCTGAGCTTTCCCTGAAGTACAAGTTTCAGGCTTTAAAATGCTTTTTCTTTCGGTTTTGAGTGTGGAGATTGAGATTGTTTGCTTTTTTGGAAATAGGATCTCACAAGGTGATCTGTTGGCCCAGCTTCTTGAGTGCAGGATAGCAGGAGTGAGCTGACACACCTAGCTCGAACTCTCTCTGACATTGTTTCTGTCTTGCTAAATATTGCTCTCCCTAAAACTGGCTTCTATAACATATCTTCCATTTTTCTTCTTTTATTTGACATTTAACAAAACATTTGACTCTGCTTATGAATATAGTGCTAGAATTGCTACTAATTGATATTCTTCCCCCCCCCCCCAGTTCCTACTGATTTTTATCCCCCCAAGACAGGGTTCCTCTGTGTAGCCCTGGCTGTCTTGGAACTTGCTCTGTAGACCAGGATGGCTTCAAACTCACAGAGAACCACCTTCTTTTGCCACCCAAGTGCTGGGATTAAAGGTGTGACTAATCACTGCCTGACAGGAAATCTTTATCTACAGGAAGTCAACTTTCTTATTCAGAAATTTATTTTAATTTATTGCATTTAACCACTTTTTACAGTTTTTACAGAGACATGCTATGCCTGCATGTGCAATAGAAGTTGCTACAACAAAGGAACAACTCTGGTATTTATTTTCATGTTTATTCATGCACAACATGGGACTTCATTGGTTATGATAACTTCTGGTTTTCTGTCTAACGTTAATATGTTTCTTTTTAGTGAAATAGCTTTCTATCTTTTATTCCTGGTCAGCTGTCTATCACTAAACACACAGAATCAATGATTTCCCAGAACTCAGTAAATTGGATGTAGTGTCAAAAAATAGAAATAAAAAGATAGAAATGACAATAAATTTAGTATGAGAATTTTTTTTTTTTTGGAGACAGGATCTGGGTATGTATTCTAGATTGGTCTTGAATTTACTACATAGCTCAGGCTAGCCTTGAATTTCAAGCAGTACTACTGCCTCAGGCTCTGCAATTTTGGGAGTCATAGGTATGTGCTACCATGCCTGGCTGCATGCTGTTATTTATCTTTTACTCTTATATGTCAATAAAGTATCACAATTCTAGTTCTAGGGAAAATTAAATACTGACCTTAACTTGAAATATCTATGGAATCTAGTAAACAAACACACAGCATAAACCAACATATTATTGTGGTATGTATGTTATGCATGTCACAAAGGAGGAAGCCTTAAGGTATTTGGAGATAATCAAGGTGACTTAAGAGTTACAATATGGTTTCTCAGGACAACAAGGGTAGGAAGGCATTCCAGAGAGTACAAAGAGCATGAGCAAAGTCAAGGAAGCATGGAAAAAAAAAAACCACAAAACCTTAGAATGCTCTGGAGAGGGCATTAATTCTGGGGTCAGGACACTAGTGGGTAATAGAACAGCCTGAGCTAAAACAGGATGATTAGGCAAAACCAGACTGAATGGATTGTCGGACAAACAGGAATGTGGACTTTAACTCCTAGGGAATGGGAGCAACTTTAGATTAAAATGGTTTCTCTGGGCTGGTGGCAGTAGCTTAGTGACAGAGGGCTTACCTAGCCGGGGCCAGGTCCTGGCTTCTGCTTCCCAGCACGCCCCAAAACAAACAGAAAAAATGTTTCTTTGGATGGATTGGAGAGTAAATGTACTAAAGACAGCACATGGGAGGCAACTAGGGTAGTTAAGTGAGAAGCTGTGAAGGCGGAACAAGGAACAACGGGAAGAGGGCTGGGGTGAGTGTGGCGTGGATTGAACCTGGGAGAGAAACGGGTGGGTGGAGGTGGGGAGTGACTCCGAGATTTTAGCCTGGGGGTTTATGCCACTATAGATAAAAAGGAATCTGCCTTAGGTCATTGGGAATTAGTTGATTATGTCTGCTGCTTTCCCCAGAACAGTAAACAGGCCAAGTCGGCCTTCATTCTCCCCACCCTCTGCTTAACGCTTGGATGCGCTGCACAGTCACCTTTTCAAAGCAGCTCTGATTATAAAATTCAGCTCAGAAATAGCTGATAGCCTTCAGGACGGACAGAACAAAATCTGGGCTTCTCAGTGGATTCAGTGTCTCGAAAGCCCACAGACACAGACCCCCTGAGCACTTTTATTTCTTGTTAACTATCATATCTTTCCCCTGATATACAGAACCACCTGCTTCAAGCATTAAACTTAGTGCCTCCCCCAGCCATTTTACTTTCTAGCTCTCCCTAATTTCTCTATTGTAATGCTTCATTTCTAGTTGCTCCTAGCCTGTCAAAATTGGAGCCAGGGACTCCTTACTCTAGGTCCTCAGAGGGATCCTTCCAGCCCCCTAGTTAACATATTGTGACCTCATCGATTTTTCTATCTGTTGTAAACCTTGGGCTTGTTTGGTCTTAAAATTGTTCCATGCCGCGGTTTCTTCTCTACAACCTGAGCTAAAAATCGCAATGAATTGACGGGGGGCAGGGATCTGATTTCAATTTAGCAGACAGCCTGGGAAAGCAGGCGATTCTGCGACTTCATGACAGCACACCCTGGGGGGAAAACACATCTAGATAGAGGGTTCACTGCTCTCTAGAGGGACGCGAGAGAAAAAGTGTGAGCAAAACAATTTGCTGTCGGGGGAGCTCAGCTTCCCTGTAAGATACTTTAAAACAGACAGAATGACCTTAAGATCATGGGATTGCCCAGTGATGGTAGTGTCCTTCCCCTGAGGTCAGCGGAGCTGACCAACACACAGTGTCTTCGAGAGACGCTTAAACACTTAGCAAAACAGGCCAGCCCCCTGGCCCCGCCCCCGAAGGTCTGGGTCTTGGGCTCCGGGGGAAACTCCCGCACGTCTGCGCGCGCAACTCGCACAGAGGGTCCGCGCAACGCGGCGCGCGCAGTTGTCCTGGAGACGGTGGCGCGCGCAGCCGAGCGTGCGGCTGCGAGTGTGAGCTCGTTCTTTTCCCTCTGCGTCGCGTTCCCGCGTCGGGCGCGCGCCAGCCTCGCACGCGCCCTGCTTGCGCGCTCCCCGGCGCCGCCCCCGCCTCGCACGCGCCGCGGCTTTGCGCCCGCACTGTGCGCCGGTGCGGCAGGCCGTGGGAGCATCCGGGCATTTCCGCAGCCGAGCGGCGATCGGGCTGCGGCGGCCGGAGCCTCTCATGGCCGGGCGGCGGCCGGCAGGCGACAGACGAGCGGGGTGCTGAGTCCCGAGGACGCACAGGAAGCGGCTGCGGCCGGGCACGGGACTCGTCGTCCTCTGGCGCAGAGCTCGGTCCAGCCGGAATCCCGAGATGCATCTGCATCAGGTCCTCACCGGGGCTGTCAACCCTGGAGACAACTGCTATTCGGTGGGCAGCGTCGGGGACGTCCCCTTCACGGTGAGCAGAGCTGGGGCCTCCCGTAAGGCCGCGAGCGACTGGCCCACCCACGCCCCCTCGGCTCGGGGCTTGGGCGGGGGCGGAGGGGGAGGAGGATGAAGAATCACCTCCCTGGTCCGCCGGGTGAGTGCGCGGGTGGCGGGGATGCAAGGTTCGGGGCAGCCCCCGGGTCTGCGGTGCCGAGGGTGGTGGCAGCGGCCGAAGCCCGGGGCGGCTTCCACCTGCTTCTGGCTGGCAGCGAACAGTCTTGGTCTCAGGGCATGGAGGCGGTGCTGCTCCCTGGCTTCTCGACCAGCCTGCGGCTTTAAACGCGCCCTCTGTATCCCTGAAGGTAGACTCTTAGCACAAGGGAATAGAAAAATCCGCTCTCTCCCTGAAAGAGTTAGAATGGAAGTCACCTTTTCATGAGTGGCATATCTTATTTAGCTCAAGGTTCCGTTTCGGTAATCCTTTCAGGTAATAATTTAATCCTTGCAAGGTAGTTTTTTATTTTAAGCCCGAAGCAATGTTACCTTTTATGACTTTCCTTGGGCGTGTGATAAAGGTGTATGTAAACATAACGTTTTGGAAACTAGCACCTACCTACAAGACATAGACAGTTTCTCAACCAGGTGGATGGGATCCATCAATCCTTTTTTGAGAATAGGCTGTTAAAATCAAGCTCTCCTAGAGATTATTTTGTAAGATTCACACGAATTAATAATGAGTTTTTAAATATTAAATAAATACATGACCCTTCCTAGAAGAAATTGTATTAGTGAGACCTCTGTTAAGTACATATTGATAATCATGCTTAGTAAAATTGGATATTGCTTAGTAATATGCTTTTTAGACAACGGAAACCATTTGATTTGATGTCTACTTTACAGCAGCATGTTTTTAAAACTGCAGAAAAAAATTACAGCAAAACTGCAGAATCATGTAGCACTGCATTCTGGAACACTTTATCTGTTTTTAATGTTTTGTGATTCATTTAAAAAAACCAACAAGGTTGCTTCTTGGCTTTATTAATTTTAAAATGTAGTCAGCTCAGCTTTGTTCTAGTTTTGAAAGAATACTTTAAAAATAGGGTTGCTTGACATATTATTCTATCACTATCAGTGGTGCTGTGTTTGCAGTACATGTGACTTAAAACATCAGTATAGGGCCCTGTGACATGGCTTGCTGGGCAAAGGTGCTTGGTACCAAACCTAGAGACTTGAATTCAACTCCCTCATGGCTCACATGGTGGAAGGAGAGGACAAACTCATGTCAGATTGCCCTCTGACCTCCATATGCTGTGTTTTCATGTTTGCCCCTCCCCCACAACAAAAATTGTTGAAGAAAATACCAGTCCAATAATATTAGCATAGACTGGAGCTTGGTCTTTAAGTGTGGGAAGACTGTTTGGAGAACAGAGAGAAAATACTTTTGTGTCTTTTAGTATGTAGAGGAGGAGGAAGTCCCCTAGGATCACAAGAGTGGGCTTCCTTCAAGAAGTAAGTCTGGACTTTTGGTTATGGGTATTTTCCATCACCCTGGTGGGGTGATGGTAGTTTACAAGTCCATCTAAAAGTGAAGCATTAGCTGAGTGTGGTGGCACACACACACCTGTAGTACTTAGGTGGTAGAGGTATGAATCTATGCTTAAAATAAATGAAACACCACCAAAAAATAATGTTCCTCTTAGCTCCCTGCAGAGCTGGTTTACAGAGGTGAACTAGATTCTTCCTGGAAAGGCCAGTCAGTGTAAGAACTATCAGTGCTTTGCAGGTGTGGCTATGCTGCAGGCCATCTGTGGCCATAGTTCCCCCTCGAATTTATTCTGTCACCAAGTCTGATTGTGTAATGTCTACCAGACTCAGTGTCTGTAGTCACCGCCTTGTCGGAGAACCTTATGTTATTGTGAAAGCTTCCAAAAGGGATTCCTTCCACTCATCCCAGTGGTTCATTTCTTCTCATTGATGCTAGTATG
The DNA here is from genome assembly GCA_019843965.1 of Rhynchomys soricoides. Taxonomy (NCBI): domain Eukaryota; kingdom Metazoa; phylum Chordata; class Mammalia; order Rodentia; family Muridae; genus Rhynchomys; species Rhynchomys soricoides. The sequence goes on from JADRCH010000050.1 coordinate 7,260,940, forward strand.
ATTTTTTTGAGTACTATTCCATCATGCCCCCCCCCCCCAGGGAATATATAGTTGCTCCTGGTAGCCACATTAAGAAATCATTGTCAGATGTCCTCCTGTCTTTCACTTTGTTTGACGCTGCTCCTCACATTGGCCCCTCTGTGACATAGTGATCTTACCAAAGCCTACATTTTAAAATATTTATTCTAAGTTATGTGTTTGTGTATATGCTAGTATGTAGGTGTATGCAGTTGAGTAGAGGTGCCCTTAGAGGCTGGAGGGGTCTGATCCCCTGGAGTGAAGTTATAAGGGACTGTGAGCCTCCTGGCATGGGTGCTGGTCACAGACTTCAAGTCCTGTGCCCTTGACCCCGAGCTGCCTCACGCACCCTGCAGCCTACATATCCGTGTCCATCGGGACAGCCTTACTCATTGTTCTCTCAGCTTGAGAGTGTACTTGGTTTAGAACGCTGGCGATGACAGTCTTATTTGACCCTTCAGCAAGTGCAAATACAAATCTATTTTCACATGTTTCATTGTCATATTGTAATTATGAATGCCATGCTCTAGTTATCTTGATGTGAACTAGAAATGATCTTCTGGGCACTATGCAAAACATATTTGCTTAAAGATACACTAATTATCTGTTTTCAGGCATTCCAGAATCAACTAAGAAATACCTCAAAACTATATATATTAAAGATAAAATTACAGAAAATAAAAGTCTCTTTACATAGAGCATGTCAGTTGATTTTATAGTTTATGTTTGATTAAAAAAAGCCTTCAGTTCTGGATCAGGTGACTAAAGGACTGCTGGGCATGGCTGGAATGAGTCTTGTGACCATTCATTTGGTGGGCTTTGTCAGAAGGTTTCTTTTTCTTCTTTCTTTTTTTTTGAGGTAACAAATTATGAGTAAAATAAAATAAAATAGCAGCAACCAGTGCTGGAGAGATGGCTCAGCAGACAAGAGCACTGGCTGTTCTTCTACAGGACCCAGGTTCAATTCTCAGCACCCTACACCCTCTTCTGACCTCTGAGGCACTGGAGGGACAGATACATGTGCAAACATTTATCCATTCACATAAAATAATAAAATTAAACAAGATAACATTGATCAGTGGTTTGTGAAACAAAGCTAAAGTAAAATATTCAATAAAAACACCAAGAAGATCATAGACTACAAAAAAAGTTACAGTTTAATCTCTCAAAAATGTATTAAAGGACTGGTAATTACTAATATGCTAATTACTAAGAAAATGTAACAGTATTGGGAGAAAAAGTAATTCATCATGAAAAGCTTACACACATGCATACACACAGACACACCTAAGACATTCAGTGAAGGGGTTGGAAAGATGGCTCAGCAATTAAGAATACTGCTCTTGTAGAGGACCCTTAGTTCTCAGCACCCACATGTGGCTCACAACTGCCTGCAACTCCAAGGGATCAGTCCCTTCTGACATTATACAGGCACACACACAT
>JADRCH010000050.1:7287163-7334129 GCA_019843965.1 Rhynchomys soricoides
CTGTGATGCCACTGTGTGACCACTGTGTGACCACTGTGATGCCACTGTGTGACCACTGGGTCTACTTGTCTGTTTTAAGTTTGTCCCATAGCACTAGTGTGCTTATTATTTATAATTAGAACAGAAGGTCTTTACAAGCTTGATTCTTCTGATTATTGTTCCATCCCATTTGTTTAGAATATTATCTAATGTACTCAGGCTTCCCTAAATATTTGTTCAGTGGAGTTACAGACTTAGGTAAGCTCACCAACCAGATAAATGGTCTTGTACATTACTTTAATAACTATTTACATGTATACTCATTAACTAATAAAACATGCTGTGTTTTATATTATTTAATGTTAAGAAAATCCTATAAGGTCAGAATTATCAACCAGTTTATAAATTATACATGTGGGCTGGAGAAGAAGGCTTAGATGCTGTACAGGTGTGGGGACCAGAGTTTGAATATCCTGAACCCATACAAAGCTGGGAGCAGTCATGAGATGTGGGGTGCAATGAGGAGAATCAGAAGCTTGCCTGGTATACTTTGTGGTAGATAACAAAGTAACCCTGTCTGAATAACGTAGAAGGGAGAACTGGACACTCAAGGTTGTCCTCTGACGCCCACATGTGTGCTTTAGTATGTGTGCACCTACACTCACACAAGTATTTTTTGAGACAGGATTGCATCTATTCCAGGTTGGCCTTGAACTCACTATTTAACAAATGATGATCTTGAGTTTATGATCCTCCTTCTACATTTGAATGCTTGTGTAGTAGGCATGCACCAGCACTCTTAGTTATGTTGTATTGGGGATCACCTAGGGCTGTGGGAGTGCTGGGTAAGTACTGTACCGACTGAGTACATCAGCCCGTAAGAGAGTTAGGAAAAGTTGCTTAGGCTGCCTTCAGTGCCCGTGCAAGCCGTTCTCCTCCTCCAGTCTCAGACTCAGACCGCAGCGGGGACCGCAGCGGGGATAGGTTTTTGTTTGTTTGTTTGTCTTTTTTTTCTGAGACAGGGTTTCTCTGTGTAGCCCTGGCTGTCCTGAAACTCACTCTGTAGACCAGGCTGGCCTCAAACTCAGAAATCCGCCTGCCTCTGCCTCCCAAGTGCTGGGATTAAAGGCATGTGCCACCACTGCCTGGCTCGAAAGGTTTTTTAAAAACCAGTTTTGATTGAAATCTTATGTGAGTTTTAATATTTCTAAATTAAATGAAAATATCATTTTTTCATTATAAAAATAGTTATTAAATTGTACAGTATATGAGTCATCTAGAGGTATAGATCAGTGCCTGAGCTCTTGCTTAATATGCACAAGGCTCTGGATTTGAGCTCTCTCAACCCCCAAATAAAGACTGACCAGGAACACAGTAAAGAAAACCCAGGTCCAGAGGCTTGAGAGATGCTTATTGGTTACTGCCTTGTAGAGTGTGTATGTTAGGTTCCCAGGACCCACATGGGGGCTCACAACCTCTGACCTCTATAGGTCACATGTGTGATGTGACTGTGGTGTACTGTGGTTTTTTTGTTGTTGTTTTTGTTTTGTTCTGCTTTTTTTTAAACAAAGAAATATATACTTTTATTTATTTAGAATACTATATCCCATGCAAAAAACTTTTGGTATTTAAACTTTTAATCCCCTTGTAGAAAGAAAGGATTAGATGGAAATTACTCAAATATAACAGATCACATTTGCGAATTGCATCTATTTATTTATTTATTTCAAATCTCTCATCTTCTTGGGAGTTTTATCTAGTTTTAGTTTAAACAGTGAGTCTATTTCTGTGCATTAATAAAAGTTTTAAAATGATTTATTTTTATTCTCTCTCTCTGTCTGTTGTGTATGTGCGCATGTGTGTGCATGCACACGTGTGTGCGTACGTGTGTGCCTAGAAGAGAGTGTCAGATCCCCTGCAGCTGAAGTTACAGGTAGTTGTAAGGCTCCTGAAGTAGGTGTTAGGAACAGGACTTGGGTCTTCTGGGAGAGCTCAAGTGCTCATAACTGCTGAGCCATCTCTAGCCCTAATAAGAATTTTACAATAGGCCTGGCATGAGCTGAAGGTAAAAGCTTAGAGCAGTCATCCAGCTTGGAGGCAGAAGCAGGAGGATCACTACAACCAGGACTGGGCTGCATGGCTAGACCCCATCTCAAACCCCAGAGACAAAAAGACAAACAGACAAAAAACAAAACTAAAAACTGCTCACTCACACCCTTCCCAACCCCAGTCCTACCAACAAGCAGGTATCCTAGTCATGCTAGTAGGTGCCCGTAACAGCCCTTAGAAGGTGGAGGCAGGGTGGCAGGGGCTCCAGGCCATTTCTTGGCTATATAGCAAGTTCCAGGCTAGCTGGGAGTATTTGAGACTAGACCCTGTTTAAAAACCAAACCAAACCAAACCACCGAACAAAAAACCCCCGACAAACAAAAAATGTCAAACAACAGTGACAAATCCCCAATGATTATTATGACACCCTTCTTTTCCTTAAAGTGTTGCTGTCTAGAGGGAATGTCAGACACACAAACTGTGTAGGCTGTGTGTCAGGATTGTGACGACAGTGTGGAGGGTTTCAGATGCTGGTAGGATGTCAGAGTTCACCGAGGCCATGACTTAGGGAAATCATTATGAAAGATAGGGCTTTTCAGATGGGGAAGTGGAGGATGCCCACATACTGGAAATCTGTTTGTAGACAGAAGGAAGCTTGAGAGAACATGTTTAATTGGGCACAGCAAGCAGTTTAATATGGCAGTGTGACCTGTAAGTGGGTCTATTGAAGTAATTTTAAAATAGTAATGAAATATTTAAATCTTTATAAGTTTGTTTTAAGTTGAAGAAAGTGACAAAATAGTGGAATTTGGGGGTATTTTAAAAACATCTTTTTTTTCCCTCTCTCTACATGTTTCAGCAACTCAAGTGTCAGTGGCTTAAAACTGGGCAGTTTTTTTTGAGTTCCGTGACATACAACTTAGCATGGGACCCTCAAGGTATTTAGCAGTTATACTTAAAAATTATTAAAATGAACCATTTGATTTGAATGTATAATTAAAATGTCATAATCTTTGATGATAAAGTTACAAATGTATTTTTGTTGATGAGTGAATACAGGTTTTTCTTTCTCATACATTGCTTTGCACAAAGCTTAATTTTCTTCCCTCTGCTCTTTAGCCTTTGCCTTCTACTGTCTTATTTCAAGAATCAGTGATTTGTTTTTTTTTAAAGTTCATGTGTGATGAAATTTATTTTATCTACAAAATGATAAATAAGACAGGGGTGGAAGCATCCTTATTTTGTTATGGTGTATTTCAAGAAATTATTGTCTTTAATTTTCAAAGATTAGGAACCTGTAATAATACACAGCTGCTGCCCCTTTTATGTTCCCAATTAATGAGGGCTGTTTTATATTCCACGTAAAAGCTCACTTTTAGTTTTGATCATATGTTGAGAATACTCACACTGCAGCGGGCATCCGAGATGTGGTCTTCCGCCTCAGCTCTTCTCAGACTTGCTTGCCAGATTAAGCCCTGGACGGAGGGCGGGGGGTCCCAAGTCTTCCCTAATAACAGTCCTTGCTTAGGTTCTTTTTCCTGCTTTTCATCTTCGAGGGGATTTCTTTTGAACTGACCCCATTTGTTTCTCATAGCTGGTATTGTATATTTTCAAAACTTACTAGTTTAGAGCCCTAACAGAACCCATGTGTGCATTTCTATTCTTAGATAGTCCTGGTTATTCATCAGAACACTTTTAAATTTTCAGATAACAGATTGCTGACAGCAACTGATTCAATTCAGCTGTGGGCTCCTCCAGGAAGTGATATTCTAGAAGAAGAGGAAGACATCGATAATAAAGTTCCTCCTGCATTAAATGACTGGAAGTGCATCTGGCAGTGCAAGTTAGTGTCTAAGTCCGTTGTAATAGTGACTCACCAAATGTCCTAAGTTATGTTCTTTCTTACAAAGGTTTTTATTTTTTGGTGAAAGTAGACTTTTAAAAACTAAAATTTATTATAATATCATTATTAATTTTTAATCTGTGCTTTAGTTAATTGTTCATTCAAAAGTAAAAAAAAAGTCACATTTATAGTTCAGTACTTGAGTTGACAAAATGACACAGTGTGTTGAATAAGAGTGAGGGTGGCGCTCCAGCCACCTTTTGGAGTGCAACAATGACTGTGTGTTCGTGTCAGCACAGGTTGTGTAAAGAGACCCAGTTATACAGGGAAGGTGAGACTCTGTAACATCTTATAATGAGAATTTTGACTAACATGGATGTAGCAATATGGGTATTCTTTGTTTTTGAAATTATACTTTGGGTTAGTTTTATTAATATTTTTATGAAAGTGGAATTCTTTGTATTGTTATGAGGGCAGAAAAATCCTGTTATGATGATTGTGACTTTGATATTAGGAATATCTTGTTTTGACCATTTATACATAGAACATACTGTTGTGAACACACTGTTTTTGTTTGTTCTTAGAACCTCAGTGTCTATACATCTGATGGAATGGTCTCCTGATGGTGAATATTTTGCTACTGCTGGAAAGGTAAGGGAGAAATCCAAAAAGTAAAGCACTCTAACAAAACACCTGAAAATATCCCTTATGTTCATTTTCAGTTCTGTCTTCCATAAATTGAGATTTTCCTGCAAAACTTGCTTGAAGCATAGTAAAAATGTTTGTGAGGCTGGAGATATAGCTCAGGATGTCAAGCAGTGATTACCACTGGTGAAGTCCTGAGCTTAGTTCTCAGCTCTGTAAGATGGGGAAATGTTTCTGGTGATGGTGATCTGGTGTGATCTGCACAGATAGTATGCACTTGGGAAATAATGGTTGCTATTCCTATTTTACTTTAGTGCAGTTGTATGGAAAAAATGTTCACATTTATTGTGTACATGGTGTGTATGAGAGACAGAGATGGAGCGGGGGAGGGAGAGTAGGGCTAGAGTGAGTGATGCATAGAAGTCAACTTAAAAGGATCAGTGGGATCAGTCAATTTACAAGGATCAGTTCTCTCCTTCCACAAGTGGGTCATGGGGATCAAATGCAAGTCATCGGATCTTACCCACTGGGAATCTTGTTTACCATGCATTTACATTTAAATTTAAAAAATTAACTTTTGAGAATTCCATACATGTATTTTGATGATATCCAGCTCCCCCCAGACTTACCTCCATACTTCTTCAACTTGATGTCCTTATTTTTTTAAAACCCAATGAGCCCTAAGTTGGACATCGTGGTGCATGCCTTCAATCCCAGTGCGTGGGAGGCAGAGGTAAGCAGATCTCTGTGAGTTTGAGGCCAACCTAGTCTCCAGAATGAGTTCCAGTACAGTCAGAGCTATATAGTGAGACCTTGTCTAAAAAGAAAAGAAAAGAAGACAAGACAAGACAAAACAAAAACCAAAAACCAAACAACCAACCCACCCCCAAACCAAAACCAACAAAAATCCAGTGAGTCCAGTTGTGCTACTGATAAACTTTTGGATGTATAGCCATCCACTGGAGCATCGACTCCCTTAAAATTCATTTTTCTATTTAGCTAGTTTTCCTATATTAAAAGTATAATGTAGGTCTATTTAAAAAGTAGAATTGAGCTGAACAGGATGGAGCACTCCTATAATCTGAGCACTTGGAAAGGAGCAGCAGGAGGATCAGGAGTTGGCACGGTGGTAGTACACGACTTTAATCTCAGTGTTCAGGAGCAGAGGAAGATGGATTTCTGTGAGTCTAACCAGAGCTGCAAGTAAGACCCAGTCTCCAAAAGGACAAGGGAAAAAAGGATTCACGGTGACACTCTCCGCCCCTCCTCCCGCCCCCTCCTCCCACCCCCTCTTCCCCCCCTCCTCCCGCCCCCTCCTCCCCCACTCTTCTTTTCCTGACTGTATGTTGCTATGCGCGTATTAGTCAGGGTTCTTTAGAGGAACAGTCTAATGGAAGCAAATACAGAGGAGATTTGTTAGAGTAGTTTACAGGGTGTGGTTTGAGTAATCCATTATTCTAAAATTTAAAACAATGTAATCTCAGAGTTCATCTGTGTGTTGTTGAATATGGCTTACTGACTCCTTCCTTTTTTCCCACCATCCTGCCATGCCATTCCTGATGGGTATTTATTTAGTAATGCTGTGGTGAGGGTCTTGCACACGTGTGTTAGACATGTGTATGGCTTTTCTTGAGTGTACCTGGGAGTAGAATTGGCTGGGTCCTAGGTTATTTGGCTCTGTGGTTTTTATAGATAGTGCCAGTTAGTTCTGCAAAGCCACTGTTGCTAACTGATGTTCTCACTACCTTTGCTTTTCTTCTGTGCCCAGGCCACTATTATCAGATTCTTAGGTTGCAAGTGTAGCTTTGGACTCTGTTTAGATTTCTACAGTCAGCATTACTATCAGAACGCTCTCAGAACTTGGAAATTCAGAAAGTGTTGATTCACTGAGTGGTCTCAAGTGAACTTTTATCCTGGAAACCCTGGGATGTCTTGGTCTACCTAGAGGGACCCCATCTATCTGCTTTAGATAGAGTAGCAACCAGTCAAACTCTCTGGCTCCTTCTAGGTGTTGTGAGTTTTGCCAGACTCTAAAAGTTTATTTAAACCTTCTAGGGTCTGCCCTGTAGTCACTTGCTATCTAAACTCAGGTTTAAAAGTGCTATGCTATTCCTCAGTGGAATCCTAGAGTTCAGAATTAGGTAATTATTTTCCTGTTTCTAAAAATCCATACTCAATTCTACCATTTCATAAACTGGGGAAAGAATTGTTCATTTATTCCTATAGAAGACTATAAGCACTCCATAGACAGAAATGCACCCTGGGCTGATTCTCAACTATGTTTCCTGGGTCACTGTAAGTTCTGAGCATTGGGGACATCTTGGCATTTCTTTCCTTTTGGCAAAATGGTCATACTATAGATACATTCACACCGTGCCAGACAGCAACTTGTCTTGAGCATGAGAGGAGTTCCAGTTTGATCTATTTTTCTGAAATCACAAAGTTTTGCTTTTAATGGCAGACAAAAGCTCCATTATGTGGGTTAGGGAGATGGCTCAGAGGCTAAAAGCACAACTGTTTTGGAGGATCTGAGTTTGGTTCCCAATATCCCAATACCCACATGGTGGCTTTAATTGCCTGAAATTCCAGTACCAGGGCATCCAGTGACCACTTCTGGACTCTGTGGGCTCCTGCATACAGGTGATACATGTAAGCTTATGTGCGTGTGTGTGCACACACGCACACACGTACACACATTCTTCTGAAAATGGGGCTGGAGGGATGGCTCAGTGGTTAAGACTATTGAATGCTCTTTCAGAGGACCCAGGTTCAATTTCCAGCATTCACATGATAGCTCAGAACTGTTTGTAACCCCAGGATCTGACATCTTCACACGGACATGCAGGTAGGCAAAACACCAATGCACAGATAAATAAATAAAATTCTGAAAACAACTCCATTATGGCAGGCTGTGTTGGCATTTTTTTTTTTTTTAATAATCTTAGCACTTGGCAGGCTGAAGTGGAGGCAGGAGGATTATGAGTTCAAGACCAGCCATGGCTATATAGTGAGAACCTGTCTCAAGCAATGTTCCTCTCCTCCCATAAAAAAACCTTCCAGACAACAAAAACAAAGGCAAGCCCTCCATTATGTACGTATATGAATCACATTTTCTTTATCCACTCCTCTGTTGACAGCTGCTTCCAGACCTTGGTCATTGTGAACAGTGCTCAGTAAACATGCGTGTGCAGGCGTCTCTTTGTATTATGCTGATTTAGATTCCTTTGGGTGTCTCTAGTTGTGAAACTGTCCAGCTTTACTGTCTTGTGGCCCAGTCTTGTGGCTTGGCACAGAGGTAGTTGCTCAAGAGTTGCAAGAACATAGTAGGAAGATTGTACCATATTGTAGACAGGAAGCTTACAGTCATACAAGTTAGCAGTGGGTTCTGATCACTAACAATTTCTAAGTAAAAGATATGAAAACATTTTGAGATGTGTAGCAACCATCATGTGGTATCAAAATATTTGATTTCTAGGCAAAAATTCCATGGATTGTTAACACTGCTTTGCTTTGTTGAAGCATTTTCTTCAAATAGTAGTTATGGAAACAGAGAGGTAATTGTTCTCCAAGTTCATGGAACTTTGGTCTTAATTTCTATGCTTCTCCAGAATCATACATTGAGATACGGACACAAGTAGTTAATATGGGAGGTGTCTTAGTTTCTTTCCTGCTACTGCGATAAAATACTGTGACAAAACAACTGTGAGGGATAAAAGTTAGTTTTGGCTACAGTTCTGAGTTACAGACCATCATCATGGGGAAGTCACAGAGGCAGAAGCTTGCAGAGGCAGGTCCTATTGCATCCTAAGTCAAGAAGCAGAGGGACAAATGCATGGTGCTTCTCAGCTCCCTTTTCTCCATTTAATGTAGTCTAGGATCCTAGCCAGGGAATGTTCCTCCTCACAGTGGGCAGTTGTCTCCCCTTAATTAATGCAGTCAAGTTAGCCCTCCACAGGCGTGCCCAGAGGCCTATCTCCTAGGCCATTCTAGATTCTGCCACCTTGACACATGAGAAATGATCAGACAAGATACACTGGATTGAGGCGTATTCTTAAGGAACATGGCCGTATGCCTTTTCTTAAGTGTATTAATTGATTTAAATGTGTGGATACTCTGAGAGCCAGCATTACTCAGATACAGTGTATCCCTTGTACATACTCTTCAAAAATTATTTAAAATATTTTTCACACAGTATATTTAATCATTCTTTCTCTTTCCCCAACTTCTCCCAGATTCTGTGCACCTCTCTGCCCTCTCAAATTCATTTCTTACTCATATTCTTTACACATCAATAATTGGCAGAGGACTGGCGAGGATAGAGCTGAGATGCTTCAGAGATAGAGATGCAAGTAGATACTTTGAGTTGAAACTGACGTGCCAGATTGCTAAGGCTGTTGGGTATGGGTGATGGACCAAAAGCATCTATTACATTGAGAACCCCTGGTTTAGAAGCTGGGTATTTTATATTTGTATTTGACATTTAGTAGTTTTCATAATTTTGGGGAATGGTTAGACAACGGTAGTTAGTTTTTTTCTACTTATTTGTCTATATATCCAGGGGTCTTACATAGTTTATTGAAAAGCTTCTCTTTCCTTGCTCTCTGAAGCTACTTTTGTCATAAATCGAATGTCTGCATTTCTGTGCATCTGCTTCTGGGCTCTGGTCAGTGTGTTCATTCCTTTTACTTGTGCCACTGCCTTAGTTGCTGTGCTTTTAAGACAAGTCTTGATACTGAATACAGCAAGTCCTTTCTTCACATTTGCTAGGCATGATGGTGCCTGCTGGTAGTAATCTTTATAGTGGGGAGCCTGAGCCGGGAGGATGCTTATTCTAAATACACACTTTTATTGGATTGTCGGGAGAATGGCTTAGAGTCTATTTCAACAAGCAGGAATGACAGAAACACCCCCCACCCCCCAAACCCCAGTTTCTGCCATGTTTGCCTGTCTCCTTGTGGAACCTAGAAAGGACATTTGCCTCTTTCTGTCCACATGGGTTTTCTCATTTTCAGTTGAGACCACCTATCAGCACTCTTCTAGTGGTCCTCAGAGACTTCCTGTTACTAAATCCTGTGGGTAATTCTTACTTAACCTGTGCCCGTGAGTCAACACATTAGTTACTTCTTTCTTTGTAAAGCCTTTTTTAAAAGGAGCACTTTGGATTCAGAGGAACACTGAGGAAGGTACAGAGAAACCTCTGAGCTGCTTACCCCTCCTCTCATGCACATTCTCCTCTATGGCCCACATTTACTTCAGTTGATGAACTTGCACTGATAACTGTTGGCCCCTGAAGTTAGTGTTTTATTTTAAGACATTCTGTGTCTATCCAGTGGCCTGGGTAAATTTATAAGCACATGCATCTGACATTGTAGTGTTGTGTAGAGTATTTTCACTGCCCTAGAATATCTGTCCTCTGTCTATTTATAATTCTGACTGTCCTTTAGGTTTTTTTTTTTTTTTTTGCATTATTTTATCTCTGCAACTTTGGGCAGAGTTGTTTTTGGCAGCGGTGGTGGTGGTGGCAGTGGTGGTGGTGGTGTAGAGTCCCATGGACTCAGGTTGGTTTCTAGCTCATGTGGAGCTGAGGATGGTCTTCTGATCCTTCTGTTTCTACATGTCAGGTCCTGGTATTATGGGTGTGTACCACACCAGGTCCCTGCTACTTTACTATTGTAGTACTCAGCTTCAGTGTTTGGGCCTTTCTCTAGATATAGCTGTTCGCTTAGTTTTCAGATGCCATCTTTTAAATGCTGATGACAGGATTTCGTCTGTTGCTTGCCCCTCTCCCTTTCTCCCTTGCTCTGTACCTCCACTATTCTCCTTGTGGATCTGCTTTAGAGTATATTCGTACTCCACTCACTAGATATTTAAGCTACAGTGAGCCCACCTAGATAAACCCTGTGCTCTTCTTGATCTCCATGGTATATTCAGCTACAAGCCACCATTATGAATCACTTGCTGTCTTTAAAAGTTTATTACAACGATTCTTCCAGATTTTACTGTGTTCCCGTCTTTTCAAAGTGTTCTTTTAAAAAATTCAAGCCAAAAGATCAGATGTGGTACACACCTTTAGTTCCATCACTGAGAAGCCTAAAGTAAGAAGATTGTTATGAGTGTCAGGTTAGCCTGATCTGCAAAGTAAGACCCTGTCTCAACATTTCCCTGAACCTGTCATGAGGTTTCCTTTTGATTTTGGAAAGCCAGAAGCTTTATAATGGCTCACATACGCACTGCATTGTGTAGGTCCAGTGATCATTCCTTCAGTCCTATTTCCTGTTATTTCATCCCTGTGTAGACTTAACTCTAGCCAGCTAGGGCTGTGTTTATAAACAGGTTCGGCACATGTACCATGGAGTGGCTACCCTCGTACCCCCAGCCTTGAACTCCCAGACATCTGTGTGGCTTTTCCCTTTTACTTCTGAATGTCACTTTGATAGCAAGGTTTCTCTAGGCACCCCTTTATAAATTGTACCTCACCTTCCAGCATATTCTCTGTACCCTTTGTCTGCCTTAATTTTATCCATATTATTTATCATTAGGCATCTATATTGGCTTTTTAAAAAACCGTGTAACAAATGGCTACAAATGCAGCAGCTTCCACCACACATTATCTGAGCTCTTTGGATTAGGAGTCTCGGCTTGCCTAAGTGCTCTGATGAGGGGTATGAAACAGTCTAATGAAGGAGACCTAACTAGGGAATCAGCTTGCAGACTTAACTCCAGAAGGTAGAGCTGATTTCTTGCCGCAGTCTGGCTGAAGGGCTAGCTTTTTGCTGGCTTTTGACTGAGACCTTCTCCAGACTGCTGAGACTGCTGAAGCCCTTTGCCGGGTGGGCTTCCTCTTTCTCCATTCCCACATAAAATACCTAAGTGGCAAGCAGGGAGTCAGAGAAAACAGGAGCAGTCACAACTGGAACAAATAATCTGGAAGGAAAAAATTACTGAAATTAGATGCAAGAAACAAAACCCTGAAAAATTTGGTAACTTGTTCAGTTGCTTAAGAATAATAAAAAGTTAATTTCTATATAGGATTCATAGAGAACTTTTTAAAAACAATGCCTGAAAAGAATGACTTAATAATGGAGGAAAATTACTTTCAAGATCATAGAAAACATAATTTGAAAAATAGTATAATTTATGGGTTTTTCCTTAAACCACTTTATTTATTTTTTGTTTGTGTGTTGGGGGTTAGGGAGCTCATGTGCGTGCCAGTGTATGGAGGCCAGAGGACTGCTTTTTAGAATCTCATTGTATCATGTGAGTCCTAAGGATCAAACACAGAGATCTACTTGCCTTGGCCTCCAGAGGGCTGACGTTAAAGGTGTGTGACATTGTCCATGGCAGAAGGCAGGCTTCTTAATAAGTCTGTATATGGAGATAAGTGTAGAATAATGATCACTTCTGAAATACTAAAATTATATAATAGTTGAGTCAAGACTAGTTCATTTGAGCTGGGCTGCGCTCGGTGGCAGAGCACTTGTCTGAGTGTGTATAGGCCTCTGAGCCCCATAGGATGTATTTCTTTTTTTTTAAAGCTAATTATGTAGACAGCTGGGTCTCACAAAGGTCTGTTTGCTTCTATGTCTTGGATGCTGAGATTAAAGGTGTGCATGATCTTGCCTGGTGATATGCTTTTATTTTTCGAGACATAGCTCAGACAGGCCTCATGCATATGTAACTGGTTCCTGGTCCTCCCCTAACCAGGGGTTACAGATTTGTGCCACCAGGCCAGGTTTGGATGTACGGTCTTTTGACAGAGCCATTGGCACTGTATTTTATTTGTGGTGTGGGTCATTGAATCTAGGAGTTCGTATAAGGAAGGTAAATCTACCACTGAGCTATAGCCTTACCCCCTTCCCCATTTAAAAAATATTTTGAGGCCAGAGAGATGGCTCAGCAGGTAAAGGCATTTGTCAGCAAGTCTGACAACCTGAATTCGGTTCTAGGGACCTTTGTGGTTGAAGAAGAGAGCTGACTGCTTGCACACCATGGCGTGTGTATGTGTGCCCACTCGCAAACACAGACACACACATACAAACAGTAAGGTGTAATAAAAAGTTAAACAAGTTGAGACAATGTCTTAATTGCCAAAACTGGCTTTGTACTTATGATCTTCCAGCCTCATCTTGCCCTGCAGCTGGGTTGGCAGGGCCATGCCTCTAGGCTTACCCACATGGCACTGTAAACTTGGCTAAAGACTTCTGTATGATAACCAGGTTCACTATATGAACCTTTATTTGAAGTGTCATCATTAATCTGAAAGATGCTTTTGTACTTTGTGTAGGGTTAAGTCACAAGAGTTAAAGAATATCTTCCTTCAGTAGGTGACTAGATGTGAAGCTCCTCCAGGCCTTCCACCTTGGCTATGTTATATATTCAGGAATCAAGAATCATTGTCTTTGAATTTTTATTACACACAGCCTTGGAAGATTACTGAGAATTTTTTCTTGTTTAATTGTATTCCCTAAGCTTGTATTCAGTGCTCCAAAGAGCTGTTTAATAATTCTTATGGAATGATAAGAGCATGTTATTGGTAAGGATCCTTTGAGGGTTAGTTAGCAAGTGTGTTGGATTTAAGAAGATTATTTCCTCAGGTTTTGAAAAGATAAAATTTTAATTTAGATTCTCTTGAGAAAGAACAGAAATTGACTTTGGAATGCTGGGCAGTTTCTGTCCCCATACCCCATCTGTGCTGTTGAGAGGGTGGAGTCTGTGTGGTCTGATGAAGCAGATGGGAGCTGTGAGGCTCTCCAGAGAACACTTCCCACTCCTCTGCAGCGCACTGACAGGACTTCGGCTCAGCTGCTAGGAGACTCCAGTTACTTTCGGGATTTTGAATATTATTGGGTACTTTGGCTGATAGAATTCATTTCTTATAAATGTGGAATTAAATTTTTCTTGGGCTTAAGAATATTTGGAATTTTTATCTAAGCTTAAATAAAATTTTACTTATTAATGAACCATTTTTACTCACAAGGTACTTGGTTAAATCTTTTCTTTTTAATAGTCTCTCACTATGTAGCCCAAGGTTGTCTCCAATTCATCCTTATTCAGCCTTCCCAGTTCAGTGCTGGGAGGTGTGTGTGTGTGTGTGTGTGTGTGTGTGTTTCCATGCCTGGCTCTAAAGTCTTCTTAAGGGCACTGTAATTTTCCACCATGTGAATAAGTGTACTACAATTTAACTAAGCCACACAACTTGAAAAATCTATTTATTATTATTAAATGATGGTATTGTTTATATTTAAGTAATAACTATTGTTGTTGTTGTTGTAATTATTATTGGGATGGAATCCAAGGTCTCATGCAAATTAGACAAATTCTAATTATACCCCAGCCTCAGACAACTCTTTTTTTTTTTTTGGTTTTTCAAAACAGGGTTTCTCTGTATAGCCCTGGCTGTCCTGGAACTCATTCTGTAGACCAGGCTGGCCTTGAACTCAGAAATCTGCCTGCCTCTGCCTCCCAAGTGCTGGGATTAAAGGTGTGCACCACCTCTGCCTGGCTTCTCCGACAACTCTTAATTAACATTAAGGATGTTGTTAAAAATGAATAATACACGAATTTTGTAATTTTTTTCCTTTATAAAATTAACTTACTGAAATAATTTAGCATCTTTCAATAGATTTTAACAAACTTAAAGACCACTAAGAGAATCAGCACGAAGAGACATTGCTATTATCTCAGACTATTAGTTGCTTTTTGACAGTAGTAAGAATCTTCCTTCTGTTTTTTGTTGAGAGAGAGAGAGAGAGAACGAGCGAGAGAGTGAGCGAGCACACGGCAAGCCCAAGGTCTACATCTGGTATATTTCACTCTCCACTATGTTTGCTTGTTTGTTTATTACATTTTAAGACAGGGCCTCTCACTTAACCTGAACTCACATATAAAGATGGACATGGCTGCATAAGCCTGTGATTCCAGCATTTTGAGGGAGAAGATAGGTGGGTCCCAAGAGCTTGCTGGCCAGCCATACCAGTCAAAATGGTGAGCTTTTCATTTAATGAGAGACCTTGCTTCAAGGCAGTGAAGCACAGAGTGATAGAGGAAAATGCCTGAATTTCTCTGGGGTGCTTTTCTGCTTTCACATGTGTGTGCATGCAGCTGCATACTGGACATGGACATACACAGATCATGTGGTAAAATCAGTGGTATTGTCATACTTGTAAATTCTTTAGAAATAGAAATGATTTAATTGGCTAGCTAAATGCTGTCTTTGTAAACCACTTATAGGAAGCATATTATTAGCCAAGTACCAACAAATGGTTTTTACAGTTTTCTTAATTTGTTTTGCGTTTTTTACACTGTTGCTTCAATTTTTTTTTTAGATTTATTTTATTTTATTGTGTATGAGTGTTTGCCTTGAATGTATGTGTGTGTACCATCTGCATACCTGATACCCACAGAGGTCAGAAGATGGTGTTGGATCCTTTGAATCTGGAGTTAACAGATGTTTGTGAACCAGCGTGTAGGTGCTGGAATTGAAACCAGGTCTTTTGCAAGAGCGACAAGTGCTCTTAACTGAGCCAACTCTCCAGCTCCTGTCTTTAACCTTTAAAATTTTTTTATTTTTATTTTACATGGACATAAATAAGCCTACATGCATATATGTGTGCCATATGCACACAGTACTCAAGGAGGGGAAAGTGGGTACCACCAAATACCAAGAACTAGAGTTACAGGTAGTTGTGAGCCACCATGTGGGTCCTGGGAATTATAGCTGAGTCCTCTGGAAGAGCAGACAGTATTCTTAATCACTGAGCCATCTCTCCAGCCTCATTGTTGGTTTACATTCTTAAAGGGTCCTAAAAAGGAAAAAAAACCCCACAAACAATAATCTGTGCCACAGACCTCTGAAGCCTGACTTGTTTATTGTTATCTATTTGGCCCTATAGAAAAAGTTTTCTGGTTCTTAACTTAGAGCAGGAAATAGTCTGTATTTAAGATGGTTTCACTCTTGCAGATACCTTAAAACAGGAGAACGTGACTGATAACACATTGTTTTTTTCCTTTGTTATATCCAAGGGACTAGCAACTGTTCTCCTCTCATCTTCAGGACTTTATGTAACATTAGTCTCTGTTTGAAAAATGCCACTATACAGAGAAGGTTGATAATGAATTAATTCCCCATTTATTTCTTTAGTAAAATGTCATTTTAGGTTTGGTTTTATAATGTCAGTTACATGCTGTATTTTAAAGATATTTCTTGTTTTAAAGCTTAAACGACCACATTTTGAATAACAAAATCATTTTATATGGACATATATCTTTTGCAGGATGACTGTCTTCTGAAAGTATGGTACCCTATGACTGGCTGGAAGTCTTCAATCATACCTCAAGATCCCCATGAAGTGAAAAGGAGACGGGCTTCCACTCAGTTCTCCTTTGTTTACTTGGCACACCCTCGAGCTGTGACAGGCTTCTCATGGCGGAAAACTAGCAAGTATATGCCCAGGTTGGATGCATGTTTCATACAACGTTAATTTTTTCTTAAATGTTTATAAAATAATGAAAACAGAATCTTCACTGTGCTGATAGGTTGTGACTAACAGAATGGACTGGAGTGAAACCATCTGAATTCAGCTTCTACATCTGTCATTAGCCCTGTGAGCTTGTGAATAGATTTTTAAATCTCTGTCTCAGTTTCTCTCTTTGTTGAATGAGGGTAGTAATAGTGCCATCTCAGAGAGCAGTGAGACAGATGTACTTGTGTGTATGAAGTATTTATGTTTAGTACAGGCCACAGCACATACTTGTCCAGACCACATTAGCTGGTACTGTGAATAGTAACATTAGTAATGGAAGATTCTAAAAGGGATATTTGTGCTTGTAAATAGGGAGTACCCATTGAGGAAAAATAATGCACTATTAATAATGCACATGGTGGTAAGAACATAGTTTACAGTTTATACATGACAGAATGGCACATGATATGGAGATAACATAGGGAATTAATCTATGTTTGGAGTCCAAACGAAAGATCTATTTGATCCATTCAAAAAGAGAGACTGAATCCTGAATTCCAAATGCCAGGGACTGGCTAAGGGTGCACCTCCTTTTGAATATTTGTTTTATTTGGTGTCCTCTGTATTAATGTGATGTAGTTACAAAATAATTAGTAGACAGCTTATATTTCTGTTTAAAATGTTATTTTGTTTAAGTTATTTATATCTCTAGTAATAATTTAAAAATTATTTTTAAAACTTTTGGCAAAGTTAAATTTCATGTGAGCAATTTTAAAAAAATACTTGTATTTTTTATTTTATATGTATGAGTGTTTTGCCTGTATGCATACCTGTGCATTGTATGCTTGCAGTGCCCACAGAGGTCAGAAGAGGGCATCAAATCCCTTCAAATAAGAGGTACATATAGTTGTGAGCTACCAAGTGAGGGACTGAGCCCTGGTCTTGTGGAAGAGCAGCAAGTGCCCTTTAGCCACGAAACCATCTTTTTAGTTTCAAGACTTATTTCTTTCTGTTTTATATTTATATGTGTTTGCCTGAATATACATTTGTGCACCATATCTTTGCCTAGTATTCATAGAGGCCAGCAGAGGGCATTGGATCTTCTGGAACTGAAGTTAGGGATGCTTGTGAGCTGCCATGTGGGTGCTGGGATCGAACCCTGTTCCTCTACAAGAGCAGCCAGTGCTCTTAACCCCTGAGTCATCTTTCCAGCCCCATAAACAATTTAAAAAAAGAAACAGTAATTTTTGGAGGCTATAGTTTAGTTGGTAGAACACTTGCCTGGTATGCTAAGGCTCTGGATTTGATCCACTAACCCATAATGCCCCACATAGATAGAAAACACACACATACACACATTTTTTTGTTATTTTATGGTAAGTGGTTAATGTAGTTAATGTATTCAGCTGTTTGAAATAACACAATTTTTTTTTTACTGCTTTTAACTTAATGACATTGATTTACAGTTTGTAATGATATTCTTATGGTTATATTATGCTTCTTTGTTTGCCTATTTACAACTGTTTGGATCATCAAGTTGTCAGAAACTATAGAACTAGTGCCATAAACTAAATAATTATATTTAATGATTTTTTATTATGATCATCCTTTAAGTCACAGCAGTTAGGCTTGCTTCTGCTCTTAGTTTAGAAGATACTGATTTTCCTAAGAGCCTGGTATTAAATAGCACATGTACAGTCAAGTGCTGATTCCTGTGGCTATTGTCAAAACTATTTCCTAGTTCTTATTTGAGGGAGCAATTTTAAGGCCTTATTGAATTACTTTTTCACACAGTGTTTTATATTAATGACATCTTAGTACATGAAGTCATTGCTAATAGCATTTAATTCATGGCGGCACTGATACTCATAGCATTATGTGTTTCTCTTTGCTGCTAGGGGCTCTGTCTGTAATGTCTTACTGACTTCATGTCATGATGGTGTGTGTCGGCTCTGGGCAGAAACGTTGTTACCCGAAGACTGCCTTTTGGGTGAGCAGATTTGTGAGACCACTACCTCCAGCGTTGCCAGCAACCTTTCTTCTGCTGGAAAACACAAAGACAGAATCCAGCATGCTCTTGAGGTATTATTTTATGTAAATCAGTAAATGGATTTTGAAGATTTGTTTTGCTGGATATGGTACACATGAATGTGTGATAAAGTTAATAGTGAATACTTACATTATACTTGTGAGATTACTCAGTGTGCTGTTATGAAGCTAAAGACTGATGATTTTAGGTATAGAGTCTAGATAAGTAACATAAATTTGATGTTTTCATTTTGCAGGTCAAATTTTAAAATCTGTAAGAGTACTTAGCATTTGTAAAATGTGTAAAAGTCCTTGAACTTAGTTCTAAATGTTTTGTTTTTATTTTATTTTGTTCCTTAAGACTAAAAATGATTAGTTATTAAGATGTTAGGCAGAGAAGCTCTGGGTGGTAGACCTGGATTTGGTGTTCCCTGCCAGTTATTCTCCACCTGAGAAGGTGAGGCAGGAGGACTGAGATTTAAGGCCAGCCTGGGCCTTAATTTAAGACTGAAAACAAAACAGCAGCAGCACAACAGGAACAGAAAGCAGCTAACAAAAGATGTGTTAGAGACTGGGAAAGTGGTACACAAGGTCGTCCTTAGCCACACTGGGAGTTCAAGGTCGGCCTGGGCTGTGTGAAGCTCTGTCTCAAAACAGCTGTCAGGCACAAGTGAACTCAAATCATTGCTATGCAGTGACTCTTGCTGAATACTTCGAAAGTGAAATAATTTTTCCACTTTAAAAATGTAGCATGAGCAGGCTGGATATATGATCCAGCCATTAAGAGCATTTGTTCTTTCAGAAGATGCAAGTTAGAGTCCCAGCATCCACATAGTGGCTCACAAACATGCATAACTCCAGTACAGGGGATCTGTCTTCTGACCTCTGCATGCACAAGGCACTCACATGGTATACAGACATACATGTGAGCAAAACACTCATATGTATAAGAGAATTAAATATGTATGTATTTCCACATGGAGTTTGGTATACATACCTATAATTGCAGCACTTGGGAGATAGAAGCAAGATCAAGGAGTTCAAAGTCAGCCTTACCTACACAGCAAGTTGTGAGCCAGCCTGGGTTACATTAGACTCTGTCTCAGAATAGAAAAAATAGAACAGAATAAAAATCAAAGCAAAGTGGGATAAAATTTGTTTCTAACATCGTATAAAATGATAAGGAATAAAATGAGGCATACATAGTATTCAAAGTTATTAGATATGTTCTGTAGTAAATATGCCTGGAATGTTGTCATACAAGGAAGACATCCTTACTCCAAATTTACTTACTGACTTATTTTTATGTGTATCAGTGTTCTGCCTGCATGTATGTAAGTGCAGCACATGTATATATCTGCTACTCGTAGATGTGAGAAGAGGAGGACCTCAGATCTGTTGAGTTCTATGTTTGTGAGCCACCGCGTAGGTACTGGAAATTGAACCTGGATCCTCTGGAAGGGCAGCCAGAGCTCTTAACTTTTGAGTCATCTCTCTAGCCCAAGATAGCCATATTGTAAAACTATGCTAAGAAGAAGGGAGGTGGAAAAGATAATGGAATGTATGTATATGTGTATGTACATGTATATATGTTTACATTTTCTTTATACAATTAACATATTGTATGAAATGCTTATATATTATAAACACTCTTCATTACTAGTTACACTTGTATGTTAATGTACTTAGATAGTTTAATGACTGCATGGTCAAAATGGCTTTCTTTTGTCAAATAGAATATTTTGAGTTTGATGTTTTAAGACTGGTGCTCACATATGAGTTTTATATGAAGCAAGCAGGCTCTAGCGGCTTTCCTCACTCTCCATGACTGAGCACTGGTCACACTTAAGTGAATTAAAAGTAAGTCAGAATAGTTCAATTGATGTTTTTATTTTTATATAGAAATTTAATGGGACAAAGTACTGAAATACTAACTAGATGTTTACTATTTTTATATATTTGTACATGTTTTATCTTCAAGTTATGCATAAACGTCTGGTGACTAAGTCTTTGTCCTCTCTGATATCTGATACAAATCTTTCTAGCAAAACATGTATGTCAGTGATTTGACAAGCTTTTGGTGTCTTGTAACAATGTTATTAGTAATGTTAATTTTTTTTTTTAAAGAGAAGCCTACTTGCAGGTGTACTATGTGGGGTACAGCTCAGTTTAAATCCTGCAGGTCAGGGCTCAGGAGATAATTCAGTGGTAGAATTTGCCTAGCACACTGTGCTTTCTGATACCATTCCTATGAAACCCCTCACTACTAGGTTTATGTAATTGTATATACTTTTAAATTATATATTTTTTGTTTCTAGAAGAAAAATGAATAGTATTATGTTTTCCCTGTCAAGTATCTATTGAAAATTTTTTACAGACAGTTTGGACTAGGAAGTGTAAGAAAGCAGAGCCTTCATAGCAGGGAGACACCAGGGAACATACATCGAAATGATACTGCTTTCTGCAAGAAGAGGGATAATGCTTGAAAAGCTGTGAAGGAGGATCAGATACAGCATTTTAGTAGAAAGGCATTGGGAGCTTATTGTCAGTTACTTATTGGCTACAAGGACAAGGGAAAAGACTGGAGGTTTATAAAGCATGGTGTTTGGGGGTAGGGTAAGTTATAGACTAAGAAGGGGGTTGTGGTGTGAAGAAGCTATGCTAAGAATGACCATGGCCCCATGTGAGCAGGCCTGCTGTGAACAGTTTTGACCTTATAGCTGCATCTCAATGTAAATCTTAGGTGCAGGGAGCTTGGGCCATAGATAGTTCAGAGCCAGGCCTGCAAGTGTAACACCCTGGGCTCTGTCCCCAGCAGGTAGCTTGTGAGCATAGGCCAGTGCTTCAATGATGGCATTCCCTCCAGCTCTAAGTGGTTCCTATTCTGTTTGATAGTTTGTTTCCCTCTTTATATTGGGGATAATGCATTTTGTTGTTTGGGTCAATCCAATTCTCATTGAGTTTTGGGAGGCATTTTTTCCCTGGAAAGAAGATTCAGGGACTTTATTTTTGTTGTTTTGAGTAGTAAATCTTATTTCAGTATGGGATACCCCTAAAGCACCCTCCCCCCCAACCTCCCCATGCCACAAAATTTGAATCTCCTAATCCTAACCAGGAGCCTTTATTCAGTTTATAGATACCACAAGTTTGTTTGTTTGTTTGTTTTTTTTCTTTGAGACAGGGTTTCTCTGTGTAGCCCTGGCTGTCCTGGAACTCACTCTGTAGACCAGGCTGGCCTCGAACTCAGAAATCCACCTGACTCTGCCTCTCGAGTGCTGGGATTAAAGGGCGTGTGCCACCACTACCCAGCAACCACAAGTATTTTTGAGCAACTACTTTTTGCCTTAACCTATAATTTTTTTTAAGAACTGTAGAACGTATTTCCCAAATTGTTCTACTGTAATCAGGAAAGTTCATCATAAAATCATCAGTTCCACAGGAGGCCAGTCTTAAAATTCTGAGTAATGGAAAGACTTCTCTGGTTGGCATTGTTAGACCTTTCAGAGTTGTGCTTAAATACTTTTCTGTTTTAGACAATACACCATTTGAAGAATTTAAGGAAAGGACAAAGGAGGTCTTCTGTTCTTGTAACTCATGCTGAACTGATGGCTGACAAGACCGCAACCCACGAGGTTCACAGACACATCTCTCACCATGCCAATGCGCTGTGCCACTTTCACATCGCGGCGAGCATCAATCCTGCCACAGGTACCATAGTAGAAATGTGCTGATGTAAGGCAGGGACATTGGAAACCAGTGTTACTTTTATAACCTGGTTTTATTTTATGTCACGCTTTAAAATACAGTGCGAGGTAATTCCTCTTCAGTTGGGTTGCTGTGATTTTTAGGGAATAATTTCCATAAGTATATTTGAACATCTTTATCTAGATTGTAACAAAGGTTCCAAGTCAGTCAGAACTTACTCGAGCCTGGAAACACAAATGGTATTAGCTTAGGTATTCTCTCCATAGTTTAACTGTTTTTTATCTATCTTATCTAAGTAGTTTATATCTTGGCACAGCTTATTTTCTGTTGTTGTTGTTTGGTTGGTTGGTTGTTTTTTCGAGACAGGGTTTCTCTGTGTAGCCCTGGCTGTCCTGGAACTCATTCTGTAGACCAGGCTGGCCTTGAACTCAGAAATCTGCCTGACTCTGCCTCCCGAGTGCTGGGATTAAAGGCGTGTGCCACCACTGCCTGGCGGCACAGCTTATTTTCTATCTATGCAGACTTTCTTGGCCTATCCTTAGATAGGAAGATATTTCTTTTAGCCCTGGTATTTTCTTCTAGCTTGTCTTCTTATCTAGCTAAGAATTAACAGAAGCAGGTTTCATGTTGGCAAAGCACATTTGAGAACTTCTCTTTAAGGGCATTGTGTTTTCTTTTGGTCTAAAAATATAGAGAAACACTGTAAATTTCTTGCTGCATTGATGATAGAACTGTATTTATATAAATGTAGACCTACTTTACCAATTGGAGGTCTGTTGCTTCAGGGTGAAAAGAATTTCATTTTTAAATGCTTGTTTATATAATGATGATACTTGCTGAACACAGTTCCTAAAATTTGAGTTTTAACAGTGATTACAGGTGTGTGTTGTTCAGGGACCTTGAAGTATGACTGTTCTGAATTGAAGCTTGCTGTACTGTGTGTTTCCTATGATAGTATAAAAAAGAGAATGAAAGAGTTTTTGCTAATAGCTTTATTTCTATTGATTACTTGTTGAAATTATATTTTCCATATTTTTAGAAGAAACAACATATAAGTTAAATTTATCTGTATTTTAGACATACATAGTTACTACTAATGTTATTATTAGTAAATATTAATAATATTTATGTGAAAATATTTTTGTACAATATATTCTGATCATTGTTTTCCCCTTCTCATTTCCTAGATCTATCCCACCTCCCCATTCACCTAACTTGATGCCTTCTTTCTTTCTCTCTTTAGAAATAATAAAAAAGGGAATAAAAAACAAATAACAAATGCAAGAGGCATATGCATATTTGTGCACACGCATGCTCACACACAAACGCAAACTCAAAATCAGATACTATAGTAAACTAGCAAAAGACTGGTAAGGTAAAACAGATGCCCAAATAGAGCAACATGAGACAAAAACCAAAACCAAAACAAAACCCTCCAAAATACCACTGAGTTTGTTTTGTGATTGCTGTCTTCTGCTGGGTGTGGGGCCTGCCCTTAAGTGTGGTTTTATATACTCAGTGAGACTCCGTTGGAGAAAACCTAGTTTTCCTTTTCTTGCAGATGTCAGTTGCAGATACCTTCTTGGCTAGGGGTTAGAGCTCTTGTCCACTCTGTCTTCTCAGGGCTGGGACCTCAGTGTTGGGATTTTGATGGGGATTGTATTGAGACTGTAGATTGTATTTGGTAGGATGGCCGTTTATTTTCACTTTGTTAATCCTACTGATCCAGGAGCAAGGGAGGTCTGGGAGAAGATTCTGATATCTTCTTCCATGTCTTAAAGTTTTTCTTCTACAAGTCTTTCATTTGCTTGGTTAGAATTGTCCCAAGATGTTTTATTTTTTCAGTTGGAGGGAGCTGTTGTGAAAGGTATTGTTTCCCTCATTTCTTTCTGAGTCTGTCATTTGTATATAGGAGGGCTACTGATTTTTGTGTGTTAATTTTGTTTCCTGCTACTTTGCTGAAAGTGTATCAGTTGTAGAAGTTTTCTGGTAGAGTTTTTAAGGTCTTTCATTTCATGTATAAAATTATTATTATCTGTAAATTATTATCATCTGTAATTTGACTTCTTTCTAATTTCTATCTCCTTGACCTCCTTCAGTTGTCTTACTGCTCTAGCTTAGACTTCAAGTACCATGTTGAATTGATGTGGAGAGAGTGGGCATTCTTGTCTGTTCCAGATTTTCATGGAAATCAGTTTAGGCTGTGGGCTTGCTGTACATTGCCCTTGTTATGTTGAGATATGTAGATATGTACATTGCTTGTATTGCTAGTCTCCCTAGGGCTTTTATCATGAAGGGATGTTGGATTTTATCAAAGGCCTTTTCCAAACCTTGTGAGGTGATCATGTGGTTTTCCCCTTCTAGTGTGTTTGTGTGGCAGGCTATGTTTATTGATTAACATTTATTGAACCATCTCTGCATCTCTGGGATGAAACCTTCTAGCTTTTAGAATCTCCATTGAGAAGTTGGATGTTTTTCTGATGGATCTTCCTTGATATGTTACTTGGTCTTTTTTCCCCTGTAGCTTTTCTTATTCTTCGTTTGTTCTCTACATCCACTGTTTTGATTATTATGTATTGTGGGGAATTTTCTATCTGCTTGGTGTTCTGTATGCTTTGTGGGCCTCCTACTTTTGGGAAAATTTCTTAAGTTATTTTGTTAAAATATTTTCTTTACCTTAGAGCTGGGGTTCTGTATTCCTAGTATTATAAATTCGTTCTATTCATAGTGTTCCAGATTTCTTGGGTGCTTGTGCCTGGGTTGTTTTAGCTTAACATGTCTTTGCCTGGGATTTCCATTTCTTCTATGTTGTCTTTAGTGCTTGGGACTCTCTCTGAATATTCTGCTCAGTTGGTAAGGCTACTTTTCAGGTTTTTGTTGGACTTACTAAAATTTTCATTTCTCAGGTGGGTTTTCTTTAGTGACTTCAGGTCTTGAATTGTTTGCATTATTTCAATTTGCTGTTTTTATTTTCACAGATTTCATTAGGGGATCCACTCATATTGCCTTTAAGGTCCTTGAACATATTCATCATTGGTATTCTGATGTTCTTGCCTTGTTCTTTAGCTAAATTGCATTTCTTAGGACCTTTCTGTAAGTCAGGGTTCCTGGATTCTGGTGGAGGGATATGGTCTTGTCTGTTAATGTTTGTATTTTTGTGATGATGCCTAGGCATCTGGAGTTAAGATGACTGAGATAGTTCTAGGTGTTAATATCAGGTCCTGTCTTTGTTGAGTTGGGCTTCCATTCTTTGGTGTCTGTTGCCCTCTCTGGATTTTAGAAAGGTATGGTGGCTGTGTTGCCTGGTAGAGAGTGCCTCTGTAGGCTGGTGAGTGGCAGAGAGGAATAGAGATGGGCTAGGTGAAAGGACCGAGAGGAGCTTCAGGAAAGAGCTAAGGTGGATCCACACCAAGATGTCAGGTCACAGAGAGTTGGAGGTGTGGTGGGAAGGGGAGATCCTTCAAGTAGGTTACAGTAAGGTAAAGAATTATCTGGAGAGACAGGAATGAAAGGGCTAGGGGGACCCTGAGTCTGAACCAGGAGATGAAGTTAAGGTGGGAGGAGAGGCACAGTTAAGCAGGTTGTTGCCAGGTTGGCAGTGGTAACTGAGGGGTTGTATTGGAGAACAAGGAAGGAGAATAAGAATCACCTGCCTGCATCCATGTTAGATATGGCCGCTGTGAGGGCCGAGTTCAGCTAGAAGGTATTTCTAGGCATTGGTGTTTGACTTAAAGGAATGGGAGGGGAGAGTTGAGAGTCCACAGAAAAGGGCACGGTTCAGCATAGTCAGCTGCTAAGCGCTTAAACTGTCCTTTATGCCAGCATTTGTGGTTCTCACTGTTTTTCTCTTTGATAATGCTGCAATGATTGCTATGTTACTTATATCATCTTTTTGATCTTTTTGCCCCCACCCTGAGGTTTTGAGACAAGTTGGTCTTGAGTCCGTAGTTATCAGCCTT
This sequence comes from Rhynchomys soricoides, assembly GCA_019843965.1. Classification (NCBI taxonomy): domain Eukaryota; kingdom Metazoa; phylum Chordata; class Mammalia; order Rodentia; family Muridae; genus Rhynchomys; species Rhynchomys soricoides. The sequence continues at coordinate 7,312,834 of JADRCH010000050.1, forward strand.
TGGAGCTCTAGCTGTATAGATAAGTGGACATCTCTGTGCTTGGCTTGGTCTTAAACCATTGTCATATTCTGAATGCCCTGTAGCTTATTTTAACTTACTTTTTAAAATGCCGGTAGTTTTAGATTTTTTTACAAAAATTTTAACCTTTCAAAAGAAGCTTTTCTTGAGTTGTTGACTATGATAAAGATATAACTTTTAAAAACACAATTAATTCCACCTACTTTAGAAGCTTGGCTTTTATCTGTGCATGTATACTCTTGAAAATCAGATAGGCTGGGATCGCCATTGCTTTATTGTGGATAAACATAGAGGTTATATGTTCTAGTAGCTATTGGACTTTGCCTTCCAGTGATATTTTGTTTTCTTTTTGAAACTGGATCCCACTATATAGCCCTGGCTGGCCCAGGCCTCAGTGTGTAGACTAAGCTGGCCTAAACCCCACAGAGAGCTACCTGCTTTTGTTCTTTCTAGGATTAAAGGCATGTGCTACATGCCTTACCCACCTACATACTATTCTGAATACAATTTTTCAGTCATTTGGCTTGATGTGTTATAGATACTCTTGCAGATACAACTTACAGATTGACCAGATTAATTGTTAACTGCAAGTGCTTTTATACTGGTAATTTTTTTCCTCTTAGTTTTTTCAGGAAAACAATTGAATCTGTGATATAGCCAAAAGACAATTAGTTGATTTATTTTATTATTTTATCTGTAGAAATATATTTGCCTGTATTTATGTGTATTCACCACAGGTATGCTTGCTGGCCAAGGAGATCAGAAGTGGGCATTTGATCCCCTAGGTTTGAGTTACAGATAGTTGTGAGCCATCATGTGGGTGCTAGGAATGAATCTAGGCATCTACAAGAGCAACAAGTACTCTTACCACTGAGCTAACTGACCTTTCTGACAAATGTCATACTGTTTATGTAAATCATCATATATTAATATCTAATCATATTTTCATTCACCATTTTCTTCAACCTGTATGTGTTTGTATATTATGTGCCTTTTTTCTTTCTGTTGTGTGTGTACATCCGGGTATACGCATGTTTACGTGTGTGTGTGTGTGTGTGTGTGTGTGTGTGTGAGCGCGCACGCTTGTGCATGTGTGCATGCATACATCTGTGTGTCCATACAGAAGTTCATAGTTGAACCTGGGAGTCTTTCTTAATCACTCTCAACCGTATTTATTGAGGCAGAATTTCTCAGTTGAACCCAGAGCTCACCAATCTAGCTAGTCTGGCTAGGTAGTTTCTGGAATCCTGTCTCAGCCTTCTGATTGCTGGAATTTCAGGTGGGCCATGATACCCACCTAGCATTTACGTGGAGTCTGGACATCCGAATTCTGCTTCTCTTTCTTGCTTGGTAAGCACTGTAATCACTGAGCCAATTCCCTGGTTCTTCATCCTTGTGTTCTTTCCCCCCAAGTTGTAGGAAAGTTTTAGACATTCAGCAAAATTACAGGAATAGTACAGTGAACACTTTCATAGCTGTCACAGAGATTTAACCATTAGCATTTGTAATTGTGTGTGTGTGTACATGTGGTCATGTGTACATGTGTGGGAGTCTTTTTTCCTTAATCTTTTCAAAGTGATCTGCACATATCATGGACTACCCTTAGGAACTTTGAATATTTTCTTACGAGTAAGGAAAGTTGCTTGTAAACAGTATTGTTGTCAATGCGTAGGAACTGGTTAAGTCATTCCACACAGTCTAACATCCAGTTCTTATTTAAACTTCTTGTGCTGGAGAGATGGCTCAGTGGTTAAGAGCACTGACTGCTCTTCCAGAGGTCTTGAGTTTAAATCCCGGCAATCACATGGTGGCTTACAACCATCTGTAATGGGATCTGATGCTCTCTTCTGGTGTGTCTGAAGACAGCTACGGTGTACTCACATACATAAAATAAATACAATGTTAAAAAAGAAAAAAAAACCCAAAATGTCTTAATTTACTTCTTATAGCTGTGTTCACCCCCTTTTCTCAAAACCGGTACTCAGTAAGATCAGTGTGTTGTTACATTTGGTTTTGAAATTAGTATTGTAATTTAATTTCATATAAGAGTTTGCCATTAGGACTTAATATTTATATTCACCATTAAATTCAGTTAAAGTTGTTACAGATCCTGGTAGAATCATGCTGACTTGTTTTTTTTTCCACCTTCTCTGTGTAAATATATGACAAGTCGTGATAAACTTGTCAGATTTTTAAAGAAATTGGAGCACCATACTGAAAGTTTAATCTTTTTTGTTCCTACAGATATTCCAAATGTCCTGGTTGGCACTGCATTTAATATTGATGATATCAATGGAGGATTTGTAGTCCATTGGTTAAATAATAAGGAATTTCATTTTACATCATCGACTGAAATATTTATGCACCAATTACGAAAACTTTCTGAAAAACAGTTAGATCATGAAAGTGATGATGCAGATAGAGAAGATGAGGAGCGCTCCCAGGAGGAGAGAGAGAGGGGTTTACGGATGAAACTGGATCATGGTTTGTATCCTCGTGATGGTTTCTCCCTAAGGAGAGCAGCTTTCGTGGTTCTTCTTTAAGCCTGAGCTCTTCTTCCTCTTTCTTTGTCCTTTCTCTGCTCTAAGTACGGGTCATCTCCTAGACCGGGCACTGATGTTTTGTTTTGCATACGATGTGGACTCGTGCATGCTAGGCAGGCGCTCTATGGCTGAGCTATTCCTGCAGCCCCTTTCATTTTATTTTGAGATGCAGCATTACTGAATTGCCAGACTGGCCTTGAGCTTGAATTCCTCCTGCTTAAGTCTCCTGAATAGAGACTGCATGCCAGCCAAACCCTCTCTGTATATATCTTACTGTAGCACCTTGGACAGTGTAGTACTTTGGAAGCCACATTCTCTTTTTTTTGGAAATATTTTTTGATAATTTTAATAATGAAAATATGGTATAATTTTTATTTATCTAAAAATAATAAACATAATAATTTCAATGTAGACTAGAAAATACTTTTGCTGACCACAAATTGTAATTTATAGTTTCTAAATGAATTTTATAGTATTATGTAGTATATATTCTGATAAATATATTTTCTGATTTAGAATTATCTCTGGATAGAGAATCTGAGGCAGGTACAGGATCGTCAGAACATGAAGATGGAGAACGAGAGGGAAGTCCTAGGACCTACCTACGACCTAGTGTCTCGATGCCACTGCCTACAGTACTGCTGGATCGCAAGATGGAAATGCTGCTGACAGAGTGGAATAAGAACCCTGACATGCTATTCACGATACACCCTGTAGACGGGACTTTTCTGGTGTGGCATGTGAAGTATTTGGATGAATACAACCCTGGAATATTTAGACAAGTTCAGGTATAGGTCCCTGATGAGAACGATTATAGTTTAAAAGTAACAAGGTGCTGTGTAGACGTAACAGATTTTCAGAATTACTAAAACATTTAGTTTTCATAAGCAACTAAGAAAAAAACATATTCTTGTTTTCAAAGAGGAGCAGTACCACACATTTTGCACAATTAGTAAATTCAAAGGTATTTTTTTCTCTTTTGAAACACTGAGTATTAAATGACTCCTCATGCTTTCTGAGAATTGTAATAGTTTTAGTCAACTAAGAGAACTATTTTGAAAATAGGATATATTCTTATTTTCAGGTGTTTTCCTTTTTCTCCTCTTCTCTCCCCCTCCCCCCTTCTTTTTAAGGGACAGGGTCTCATGTAGCCAGGCTGGTCTTCAGCTAGTTGTATTACCAAGGGTGATCTTTACCTCTTGATTCTCCTTCCTCCTTCCATGTGCTGACATTATAGGTGTATGCTCATCTTCAGTTTTAGAAGCCAAATCATGCCGCTTTTTTGTGGTATCACTCTTGGCTTCATTATAATTGAAGTACATGATTGCGGTTATTTTGGTATAAGCTATAAGCAAGAAACTTTATCATTCATCTTGTATTAGGATATTACTAGTGATCTATTATATAAATTGAAGAATTAAACTATGCAGAGGTTAAACGTGATTTTATTTTTTTTTGGCTAGGAGGATAGGATTTGGCATTTTGAAAATAGAAGTGTTTGGCAAAGTATTTTTGAAAAAAGGCAAACTCTTTATAATGAATCATCAACTTGTGTTTTTCAGGTTTCTTTTTCCTCTCGGATTCCTGTTGCGTTTCCCTCTGGGGATGCCAACTCTCTTAGTAAAAACATCATGATGTATGCTTGCGTAAATGCTACAAAAGATTCATACAACACTGCGTCCCAGCAAGAGATGATGTTTGTAGGTAGTTCTCACGGGTCACAGCCACACTCCCCATCACATAGCACAGATCTGAACATTTTAGCGCCTACGGTAATGATGGTCTCTAAACACGTAGACGGGTCTTTGAATCAGTGGGCAGTCACGTTTGCTGATAAGTCAGCCTTTACCACTGTTCTGACCGTATCCCACAAATTCCGATACTGCGGTCACCGATTCCACCTCAATGACCTGGCATGCCATTCCGTTTTACCCCTGTTGCTGACATCTTCCCACCATAATGCTCTGTTGACTCCTGAATCAGACTGTCAGTGGGACTCGGACAGTAAATTAAATAGATTAATAGATCCTGTAAAACACACAAAAGGTTCATCAAAACAGCCTCTTAGAAATGCTGCAACCCGTACATTTCATGACCCAAATGCAATCTACAGTGAACTTATTCTGTGGCGTGTAGACCCCATTGGACCTTTGTCATATACTGGAGGAGTGTCAGAATTGGCTCGAATTAACTCTTTACATACCTCAGCCTTCTCTAATGTGGCATGGCTTCCAACTCTTATTCCTAGTTATTGTCTTGGTAAGTATTTATTTAATTGTAAAATGAATAAAAGCTTTTGCTTTATTTTATTTTTATTTTATTTTTTCAAGACAGTGTTTCTCTGTGTACCCTGGCTGTCCTAGAACTCTCTATAGACCAGGCTGGCCCTGAACTTAGTGATCCGCCTGCCTCTGCCTCCCAAGTGCTGGGATTAAAGGCATGTGCCACCACCACTCACTGAATAAAAGTTTTAAAATTATTACTTTTTATGAACAAAATCTTTTTTCTTCTTTATGTTTGTTTTGAGCCATCGTATCTTACAACATGTTACATAGGCCATGCTGGCCTCAGACATTGAGATCCTGCTGCCTCCCATGTGCTGATAGTAACGTCATGCTTGGCTCACAGAGTGATTTATATTTACCATAGTTAAGCTCTTTTTAAAAATATTATTTTTATTTTATGTGTATAATAAGTCTTTTGCCTGCATATATGACTGTGCACCAAATGCCTGCTTGGTGCCATCAGTGTCAGAAGAGGGTGTCAGATTTTTGGGACTGAGTTACACATAGTTGTGAGCCACCATGTAGATGTTGGAAGTCAAACCAAGGTCCACTGAGAATAGCTAGTGCTTCAGACGGCTGAGTCATCTTTCCAGCTCTTAGATATTTTTTTTAAATAGGTTGTCAGAATGTTTGTACACGCTTATCTTTAGAATTTTAAAGTTTTAATAGTTTTTCTACTGAGTTTTTGTTAATAAGTTTATATATTTTGGTTACTAAGCTTATTGTATCCATTTAATTATGATTCTGGATGATAGTTAAACCTAGAAAGAAAGATGTAATTATTTGTTTCTTATATTTCAGTCAATAATAAAAATAAATTACACACTATAACCCAGAGACTTTATTTTCTTTTCCCAGGCACATACTGCAATTCTGCAAGTGCTTGCTTTGTAGCATCTGATGGCAAAAATCTAAGACTCTATCAAGCTGTGGTAGATGCAAGAAAATTATTAGATGAACTATCAGACCCAGAAGCCTCAGTAAGAATTTTCAAATCATTTTCTAAGCTAATAAATTCTCTTTTTACTTTCCCTAAGACCATGGTTTGTTAGTTGGTGTTTGGGAAATGAGAATATGTAGTTTGGCTATGCGGGACAGACAGTAAAACAGATAGACAGAGAGACAGACACACACATTTATTTCTTTACTTGTGTTCTAAGGTGCATTTAACATATAAAGAAACAAATATTTTGTCATTTCCCTTAAAATATTAACTTTCTAGTTTGATTTTTTTAAAAAAGATTTTTAAAAACAAAGTTTTTAAAAATGCATATTTATGGATATTTGTGTGTTTCCATGTATGTATGCCATGTGTGTTCAGGCATCTACAGATGGTGTTAGATCCTCTGGAGCTGAAGTTACAGACAGTTGTGAGCATCCAATATGGCTGCTGAGAACCCAATTTGGGCCCTCTGGAGGAGCAGCAAGTCCTCTTTAAGTGCTGAATCGTCTCTCCATCCCTATTTTGTGTATCTAAATCTTGCTTTTAAGGCATCTTTACCTAACGGTTTATATTAGAAAACCAGAAAATTTCTAAGCCTAGCTTATTTGAAAATATTCTGTGGCTAGAATATATTATCTATATATTTTATATATAGATAAGGTAGTAGTGCCTCATTCTATTAGTTATATAGGAGACTAGAAGTCATATATTTTACTCAAAATTTAGATTTGAACATTGGCTTTTCTATTTACTGATAAAGGCATATCTCCTTATAAAATGCCTGTCCTAAAATGTTTCCAGTATTAAATACCAAATACTGGGCTCAGGAGGTAGCTCAGTGAGTAAAAGCATTAGCCCTGTAATAAGCCTGACAGCTTGACTTAGAGTCCCAGATGCCATGAAAAGCCATATTGGTTCAAATCTGTAACCTTAGCATGTCTGTGGTGGGATAGGAGGTGGAGACAGGAGAATCAGCTAGAAGCTTGTTTAGGCAGTACTGCAACAGAAACGAGACCTTGCCTCAGAAGCAAAGTAGAAGGAGAGAACTGACTGCTCCAGCCTGTCCTGCCCTCTAGGTAAGCACTACAGTGTGCTGTTGACCCCTCCACCAAGGAATCAGTAGGAAGGGAAGTTGGAGCACCAGGTGCTCTTTCTTTCAAGACAGGTGTCTTGTACCTCTTGATGTGCAGAGGACACAGAACATAGTTAGTGTTTACCTTTAAGAAAATTTTAATTTAATTGAAAAAGAAATTATTAATAGATAGATGTGGTGGCATGTGCTTGTAATTCTAGCACTTGGACAGTAGAAGCTGGAGGTTGAGGAAATTTGAGATTATCATTAGTTACATAATCAGTTCTGAGGCACACTGAGCCACATGGGACTCTGTCTCAAAACAAAAGAGAAAGTATTAGTAAAGATCAATAGTTTAAGAGAAGAGGAAGTATTTAGGTGCTATTCAATTGATTGCTAAAAATATGGCACTAGAAGTGTTTTAAAGCAGCAGAGAAATCAGGATGAATATGCAAAGTTCTATTAAAGATTGGGTTCTACTTTTTTCTGGATGAATAGGGAAGATTTGGAAAGATGATACTTTTGTTTTTGCCTGCGTGAAAATAAATAATATGGATATAGGAAAATACACATGTAAACCAAGTTCTAGGGATAGTGGGGAAACACTTTGGGTTCGTGGTGTAGAGAAAGTCTTAGCTGTGCTGTATAATACTCTAAGTTCATTTTCCCCTGATAGTAGAAGCTAACTGAGGTCTGACCTGGTTAATGTTTGGATGGGACAGAGTCTGCGAACAGCCTCGGAGAGTTGTAGTTGGGTAGTGCATTAAAGGTCAGCTACTGTGACTAGCTGTTGACGTTTTAGTCCCCTCTATTTTAAGCTGTCATCTGCTGTCTGACCACCAGTGAGAGAACTGATTCTGATACAGACCATACTTTCTTTGGATTAGTGTGGCTATTAGTTAAAATTCAATGTGTTTTCATAGATTACCTTGGCTAGTTGTACTTAGAGTAAGTCCATATTCTCGGCAGAGAGAGTGCCGCAGATAACCAAAGATAATCAAGGTTTGTAAACCCTGGGCTTTCTTTCCACTTAGGAAAGATTTGTTTCATATCTGACCACAAGTTTTTCTGTGTGTGTGTGTGTGTGTGTGTGTGTGTGTGTGTGTGTGAGAGAGAGAGAGAGAGAGAGAGAGAGAGAGAGTGTGTGTGTGCACGCCATTGGCATGTATACAGAAGCCAGAGGAAGGCATCGGTTGTCCTGAGGATCTTTGACTGAACCTGGAGTTAGTCTGGTGGCTGATGACAATCCAGTAGTCCTGCTTCTGTCCTCCCTGTTACTGATGTACTATTACCACACCCAGCATTACCCAGGATTGGGTCCAACCTCAGGCCCTCGGGCTCTGCAGCAACACTTGTACACACTTGCACACTAGAACATGTCTTCAGCCCATAACAGTTCCTTCCTTCCTTCCTTCCTTCCTTCCTTCCTTCCTTCCTTCCTTGCCTTTTGGGTTTTCTCTGTGTATCTCTAGCTGTCCTAGAACTTGCTCTGTAGACTGGGCTGGCCTTGAACTCACAGAGATCAACCTACCTCTGACTCTGAGTGCTGGGATTAAAGGTGTGTACCACCACCACCTGGCTAGCCCTAACAGTTTCTTAATTGTTTTACATTTGACCTTGGTAACCTGTGCATGTTGGTGTTGTAGGGTGCCAGGAATCAGTCACTGGTATGTTTGTCACTCTCCACACTCTATGCAGTCCTTGACTCACGTTTACTTGACCATCAGTTAAATGCCCCAAGATTGTCCGTTTTTTGTTTTTTTGTTTTTTGTTTTTGGTTTTTCGAGACAGGGTTTCTCTGTATTGCCTTGGCTGTCCTGGAACTCACTCTATAAACCAGGCTGGCCTCGAACTCAGAAATCCACTTTCCTCTGCCTGGGATTAAAGGTGTGCACCACCACTGCCCGGTGAGTCCCAAGGTCTTTTGTGAGTAGGTCACATCTATACTATTATATACTTGTACATTTGAGTTTGGGACTCAAATGTAGACATATTTCCACTATTACATTAATAACCCTACCTTTTACTATCCTTCTGAATCTAGAATCTTAGAGTCAGTATATTTGATATTGCTTTGTACTTAATGCTAGTTGTGTGTTTGTCAATTAAAGATGCTAAACAGCAGAGGTCTGAATAGAGTCTAGCAGTATACTTTTAAACTTTATAGTTTTATTGTCTGGAGTAATTCCACAGTGTCCCAACAGTTTCTCTGGAGAGGCTTGTTATATGCTGTGCTAAAATAAAGTAACCCTGTCTACCAAATCTTCTACATAAAAAGAAGGAAGTTAAATGTATACAAATGATGCTATTTTGAGATAGGGTCTTGCTATGCAGCCCAGGCTGTTCCTACACTGTCTGTCTTCTACCTCCTGACTATTAGGATTATAGGTGTGGACTACCACACTTTACTTATTCCACACCATTTGATACCAAAACATAAATTATACTTCATAGATAACAAGTTTCTTAATTCAGTTTCTCTAAGGATGCTATTTCCTTTTTAAAAATTTAATGATAACAGGGATTGAATTTAGGACTTTTTACATGGTAGGCAGACGCTTCCACTGACCATTCCCTAACCCTTTCTTTTTATTTTGAGATAGTCTTGCTAAATTGCTCAGATATGCTTTGAACCTGTTACTGTCCTGTCTTGGCCTCCCATGTGGCTGCCTGAGCAGGTCTTGAACATTTTAGTGTCCTGTCTTAGCCTCCTGGGTGGCTGGGACTATAGGCCTTTGCCATCAGCAGCTTGCCTTGTTGTGCAAGGAAGTATTTGTGAACCCCAAAAGACCACCAAGGGGCTAACTCCAATGTTATCACATTAGGGTCTCTTTATTACAAACTTGAGTTTGGGCTTACTCACTATCAACCCATAGGATGGTTTGATGAAGCAGCCCTGAACTCTTATCAGGACAAGGTTTTATAGAAAATGGAAGTAAGGGGTGGGGGTGGGGGGTGTCCAGCCAGCCAAGCATCTAATTGAATGTCTAGTGTAAGCTGACAGGTGGGTGTTCCGAAGCAAGACCGTATACAATCACCATTGGTCTGAAAGTACATCTAAAACAATCAAACTAGTTTTTATTAACTGTTGCCAGGAAGTAGCTAGGGAGTAACTCTGGCCAAGGACAAACTGTGGGGTCCTTCCCAGTACTTGAGTGCAGGCTGGGTTCGCTGTGGGCCAAGTTTTCAGGTGTCTTTTCTTTTCTTTTCTATCTTTCTAGGATGGAGTTGGGTTGTCTTTTCTTTTCTATCTTTCTAGGATGGAGTAGATTTGGTTTCTTAGCCTTTGTTTTTGAAAACTAGACATTAGTCTGGTTTTAGTTTAGTCACTGTGATGTTCCTCTTGGCTTGAGAGTTTCATTCTTGCAGTATGGCCTGCATCATTTGGCCTTTATTATGAGGTTATTAACTGTTGCTATTTGTTTGTATAGAGAGTGTTGGTTAAAAGGCTTTTGTCCTCATGAATATTTAAGTGCTATAATTATTTCTGTTATAACTGGAGTATAGCCCAGTTTATGTGTTGCTGGCTGTTGAACCTGGAGCCTTGCGTGCACTAGGCAAACATTCTCTAGATTGGTTCCTCCCGGTTAATTGTCTTGATATTTTCCAGGAGCCATGTTTCATTGAACCCTTTGTTTCTCTGTTGTTTCTTTATTTTTATTTTATTGATTTGTCTGCATTTTATCTTTATTTCCTAACTTTTGCTTGCTTTGGGATTTCTTTCTTTAAATTTATTCTTCTGTCATGTATTTTATCCTGACTAAAGTTTCCCCTCCCTCCTGTCGTCAGTCCTACCCCGTCGCCCCCTGCTCCCCTTCCCCCAGATCCACTTTTCCCTTAGTTCTCTTCAAAACAGGGCAGGCCTCCCAGGATCTCAACCAAACATGGCATATCAAGTTTCAGTAAGACTAGGCACCTCCCTCCTGTTAAGTCTGGATGAGGTAACTTAACAGGAGGAAAAGTGTAATTTTAATTTTTCAAACTTTATTTTTAATGATGGTTCTTAAACACTTTAACCTCCCTTGTAGCCCACCGCCCACCAGAGGTCATGGAAAAGAAAGGCTGTGGGGGTGGTTGGGCAGGGATGGGAACCTGTTTAGGAAGGTTCTTTGGAGCAACTCCCATCTATGCTCTCTGGAAATTGGCAGTTCAGTTCACAGGTTAGCAGGCAGCAGCAGCCCAATCCACTCACACACACTTCATGGTTATACCAACAGTCTAGTTCGGTAGAGTCTGGTTAGCAGCAGTGGTGACATGACCTAGCAGAGTCAGCTAGGCCTCAGCTTCAGCAGGAGGGACCAGCAAGAACACCAGGAGAAGTTCTCAGATGCGCCTCGCACAGGCACAGCCCAGCTGTACCAGCAAGCCAAGCTCTCTCCGCCACTCCCAGTCTTACTTATACCCTCTCTATGTCACCTGTCTTCCATGCGCCTCAGCTCAGCACAGGTCTTGCCTCAGCATGTGCACCTAACCTGTGTTTATCTCTGTCTACACTAAGTGTAACATGGTCTGTAAAAGTCCTGCCATTTGTGCTTATCCCGTTTTCTTTTTCGTTATTTGTAATTTCTCCTAGTTACTTCCTCTACTAATCATGGGTCAGAAGAGCAAGACGTTGGCTTTCTTATTCCTCAAAATTAGAGTTTTTTGCAGATGTTAGGTAAAGGCCAGCTTACTCCTCCCTCACCCACTGGAACAGACATTGAAAAGATTTGAATTTTTATGCAGATGGAGAGGTAGATCTTGGGGACATTGAAAATGCTGGGCAGGGAAGCCAAGTGATCAGAATGTGCAATGCTTTATAGTGAGTGTGCACTGGAAATAAAAGGGGAGCAAGGAGTGTGCTGAGGTCAGCTAAATACACTTAGACAGACTCTAGCGAGAGGCGGGGTTGCATGTAAACCAGGGAAGAGGAATGGACTTAGGAGTTGGTTGAATGTGGGTATGAAGGTGTGATGTTTCCAGTGTGATTACGGTTCTGGTGTGGCAAGAGACCTGGAAGGTGTGTCTGATTTAATTTGGAGAAATACCAAATGTGCGGCCATTGTAATTTTAGGTTTCTAGGTGTGGCTTAGATCAATTTTTAGGTAATTGTAAATAAGTTAGCAAGGCCTAGGGGTCATGGTGGTGCATGCATGGTGACGCAGCACTTGGGAGGCAGAGGCAGGTGGAACTTTGTGAGTTCAAGGGCAACCTGGTTATTTAGTGAGTTCCAGGACAGCCGGAGGTATGTAGAGGGACCCTGTCACCACCCTACCCCTCCCAGAATAGCACTATTCTACATTATATAGCAGCGGATATTTGGAATTCATTATTTAAAGACATAACTGAATGTTACTAGATTTGTACAGACATTGGTAAATGTGCATATGTGTACCCTAATTATCAAGACAAGATTCTGTTCAGCCAACCATTTATAAAGACATTTAAAAATGTTTCATATTTTAATATTAAGTTATAATTTTATCTGAATTTCAGTTATTTTAGTGCTTAAAACATAAACTTTTGAATCTCTGCCAGTGATGCTAGATTTATTCATTCATCAAGTAGGCAAGGGCACTTCAGGATGACTATGAAGTAAGCCACACGTCTGGGATTGGAGCTAGAGTGGTGTCATATGTACTTCTGTTACCAAAAGCAAGCTTTTAGAGTTGGAACTGTGTAACTTGTAATTTGTTCTCCCTCATTAACTCACTGGTTTGTTATCTACCGATATTTAATTCTCATCAGTGGCCCACTGTGTAAGTAGTGACACAGTGGGAGAGTAACTGTGCAGTGTGCCAGATGATAAGACTATCGGAATGAGTAGACATGGGTGGGTCCGACCCTCAAGTGTCTGTCTGGGAGGCACATACATATGTATGTCTAGCCCGCAATAACGGGCAAGAAAGGCCATCTCGGGATTCGAAACCAAGCTGACTTTCACATAGGCAGCTCCTTGAATTTCTTGATCTGAGACCTCATTGAAGAACAGTGTATGAGGCTGAATTGCATCTGCAAGTTAAGTTGCAAGCTCTGGTCTGTCTAATGGTCAATGTACCAGCCCCACCTCTAAGTGTTTCATAAAGATTTAGTCATTTAATCTTCCCAACAACCCCAGCAGGAAGGTCCTACTATCATCCATGCCTTAAAGATGAGGAGACTGAAGTTAACACTTCAGGAAATGGCTCCATTTCCTCTGCAAACTCCGGACAGGATCTGTTCCTGGCCTGTATAAGCTTTTAGGGGATATCTGCATTTTCGGGCTGCTTTCCTCCATCTTAGAAGTCAGTCAGTCTCTGTTACATCTCCTCCTACCCCCCTCATTGAAGACCTAGCAATTACAGTGGGCTGCATGGGTAATCCAGAGTGACCCCTCCCCATCTCAACAGTTTGAAGTTCCTCGATGTAAGAATGGATTGGCAAATAGGAATTATGATGTGGGCATCCTTGAGAGAAACAGACCTATTTTCCCGGTTATCACTGCAGAGTAATTGCACTGTTAAAATGAGATGTGAAAATTAACAGAAGTACTTTAAGATTCTAAAATTCTTAGGTGACAAAAGTTTGGGGGGGTACATCCCACACAGCCAAGTCTGACCTGGAACTACTGCCTCTACCCCACTCTGGGTTCTGGAATTATAGGCATATGTCACCACACCTTACTTATGCTAAGCATTTAAGAAGAGTTTGGTTTTGTGAATATAGTTGGTTTATAAAAAGCTGCCACTTTTTTTTTTTTGGCTCTTTTTAAAATTTATCAATTTATCTTTTTTTTTTTTTTTTAATTGAAAGTAGATTTTTTTTTTTTTTGGGTGACAATCTTTTCCACTCTTAGGGCTGCCATGTTTTCCTATTGAAAGTGTTCTTTGCCTTAAAAAAGCTTTTCAGTTTCATGAGGTCCCATTTATTAATTGTTGACCTCATTGCCTGAGCTGTTTGTGGTCTGTTCAGGAAGTTGTCTCCTGTGCCAGTGCATTCAAGGCTCTTCTCCACTTTCTTGTCTATCAGGTTCAGTGTATCTGGCTTTATGTTGAAGTCTTTGATCTATTTGGACTTGAGTTTTGTGCAGGGTGGTAGATACGGATCTATTTACATTCTTCTACATACTGATGTCCAGTTAGACTAGTACCATTTGTTGAAGATGCTTTCTTTCCTCCAGTGTATATATTTCTGGCTTCTTTATAAAAAAATCAGGTGTGTGAATTTATATGTGAGTCCTCCATTCAATTCCATTGATCAACCTGTCTGTTTTTTTGCTTGTTTTGCTTATTCACTTTATACTCCCTCTTGTCCTCTCCCACAGTCCTTCCCCCACTCCCCTTCCCCTTCTCCTCTGAGTGGGTGGTAGCCTCCTGGGTATCCCCTCACTGTGGCACATCACATCTCTGCAGGGCTGGGTGCATCCTTTCCCATGGAGGCTAGAACAGGCAGTCTAGCTAGAAGAACATATTCCACAGGCAACAGCTTTAGGGATAGCCCTCATTCCAGTTGTTCAGGACCTATATGAAGACCAAACTGCACATCTGCTACATATGTGCAGGGAGGCCTAGGTCCAGCCCATGTATGTTCTTTGGTTGGTGATTCAGACTCTGGGAGCCCCAAGGGTCCAGGTTAGTTGACTCTGTTGGTCTCCCTGTGGAGTTCCTATTCCCCTCAGGGCCTGCAATCCTTCCTGCTATTCTTCCGCAAGAGTCCCCAAGTTCATCCACTGTTTGGGTGTATGTGTCTACATCTGTCTGAGTCAGCTGCTAGGTGGAGCCTCTCAGAGGACAGCCATGCTAGAGTCCTGTCTGCAAGCATAACAGAGTACTATTAAAGTATCAGGGATTGGTGCTTGCCCAGGGGATAGGCCTCAAGTTGGCCTTGTCTTATTATGCAGGACTGTTTTAGTTATCTTGGATTGAGATGAGTATTGTTCTTTCAAGGTATGTAAATAATTGTGTTTGAATTATGATGGGGATTGCACTGAATCTGTAGATTGCTTTTGGTAAGATGGTCATTTTTACTACATTAATCCTACCCATCCATGAGCATGGGAAACCTTTTCATTTTCTGATATCTTTTTCAATGATTTGAAGTTTTTATCATACAGGTCTTTGACTTGCTTGGTTAGAGTTACCACAAGATATTTTGCATTATTTGTGGCTATTGTGAAGAGTGTTATTTCTCTGAGTTCTTACTGAGACAGAGGGCAAATATCCAAAATATATAAAGAACTTAAGAAACTAGACATCAACAAACCAAATAATACAACTAAAATATGAGGTACAGATCTAAACAGACTTCTCAAGAATTCTGAGAATGGCTGAGAAGCACTCAAAGAAATGTTCCATATCCTTAGCCATCAGGGAAATGCAAATCAAAACAACTTTGAAATTCCATCGTATCTGTCAGAATGGCTAAGAAAAAAACAAACAAACCACTAGTGACAACTCCTGCTGTGGATGATGTGGGTAAAGGGAGCATTCCTCCCTTGCTGGTGAGAGCACAAACCTGCCTAGCCACTTTGGATGTCAATATAGGGTTTCCCAGAAAATTGACCTACCTCAAGATCTAGCTACACCACTCCTGGGTATATACTCCAAGGATGCTCTATCCTACCACAAGGACACTGGCTCAACTATGTTCATAGCAGCTTTATTAATAATAATAAGAAACAGGAAATAACACAGATACCCCTCAACTGAAGAACGGATTTAAAAAAAAAAGTGGTTCATTTGCATAAACACAATGACATCATGAAATTTGCAGGCAAATAGATGGAACTAGGAAAAAACATCATCCTGAGTGAGGTAACCCAGACTCAGAAAGACAAACATGGTATATTCTCACATATGAATATTAGCTGTAATGTAAAGGACATTGGATGCTAAAATTCACAGACTCAGGCTAAGTAACAAAGAGGGCTTAAAAAAAGGATGAAGGATCTCCCTGGGAAGGGTAAATAAAATAAATTTCTCTGGTGGACTGGAGGCAGGTGGGGTTGGAAAAAAGGAGGGATCTGGGGGGTATGGAGGAGAGTTCAAAGAAAATACTGGGAGAAGCAACTGAAATTGGGGGGACATTTCAGGGTAAAGCAGAAACCTAGTGCAGTGGAATCTACAAGAGTAACCCTAGCAACAAGTCCTCAGAATGAGGGACACGGACCCTGAACTGACCATCTTCTGTAACCAGGCAAGGCCTCAAGTGGAGGGACTGGGACATCAACCAAGCCACACAACTTTCTTCTTATGTTTGACTGGCTTGCAGAGTATTCTGGGACTGGAGCCTAGCATATTCATCCATCAGAGAGACCAGATAATCTTCATCCAGCAACCGATGGGAACAGATGCAGAGTCCCACAGCCAAACATAAGCGTAGCTCAGGGAGCCCTGCAGATGAGAGAGAGGAAGGTTAGGAGGAACCACAGGGATCAGGGACACCACAAGAACATGTCTCACAGAATCAACTGACTGGGACTCATGGGGGCTTGCAGAGATTAGGGAGCCCAGAGAGGTCTGCCCCAGGTCCTCTGCATATATGTTATGGCTAAGTATCTTTGTTTTCTTGTGGAATTTCTAAAAGTGGGAGCAGGGATTTGGGGCTGTTTTTGACTCTTGCCTGCTCTTGGGACCCTTCTCCTACTGGGTTGTCTCATCCAACCTTGATGTGATGGTATGTGGGTGCTCTCAGTATAGCTTGTTATGCCATGTTTGTTGATGTCCTGGGGAGGCCTGCTCTTTCTGGGGAGGAGGGTGGATCTGGGGGCCAGGGTAGGTGTTGGGGAGAGACTGGCGGGAGGGGAGGGTGGGGAAATTGTAGTTGAAGTGACAGGACAAAACAAACGGGAAAAGCACAAGAAGCACATATAGACGCAGGTACATGCATTTGCACACAGAAATTCCTGGAAACACAGTGTACACACTCTGTGCACACTCTCTAGCTGTGGGTCTCTGTTTGTTCTCATCTATTGCAAGAGGAAAGCTTCTTTAATGATGGATGAACAAGATATAGATCTTTGAGTATAGTAGAATATCATTAGGAATCATTTTATTGCTATGTTCCTAGTTGTGGTGTTACCCTGAAGTGTGATATAAGCTTGCTGGTTGAAATTGAAGTTATTTCTACTGCCGAATGGATTCCTTGGTTGTAGGTTGAGTGGGATTCTGTCCTGGCAAACTCCTTAGCTATAGTGTTGATAGAGAGTTGTGAGGAGGGAAGACAAACCCTTACCTGGAATTTGTATTTGTTCTTGTGAAAGTCTTGGTTATATGCTAGAAATATCTGAGGAACTTATAGAATCACTCATGATCAGAATTTCCCCTAGACCAGCAGGTCATTCTCTGTGCATGGGACCTAAGCATCAGTGATTGAGGAAGAATCAGTGTACAGCCAAGACTGAAAATACCAACTTCAGAAATATTACACGTGTGTGTGTGTGTGTGTGTGTGTGTGTTGCTAAGAATGTAACCCAGAGCCTTGTGCTCACTTGGTAAGCACTCTACCATTGAGACACATCTCAGCCTTTGACTGGAACTCATTATGTAGTTCAGGTTGCTCTTGAACTCCTCCTACCCCAGCATTCTCAGTGCTGGAATTAGAGGTTTACTTCACTATGATCCGTGTCTTAGGGTTCCTATTGCTGTGACCAAAAGCAACTTGGGAAGGCAAACATTCATTTCATGTTACAGGTCTTAGGTCATAGTTCATCACTGAGTGACATCAGGACAGGAACTCAAGACGGGGCTCTGGAGGCAGTAAGTGAAGCACAGCCATGGAGGAGTGCTGCTTGCTGGCTTATTCCTGATGGCTTGCTCAGCCTGCTTTCTTGTATAATCCAGGACCACCTGCCTAGGGGGTTCACTGCCCCCCTAGGGCTAGGCCCTCTCACATCTATGAAGATGTGATATCAAGAAAATATCCTACACACTTGTCTAAAGGCCAGTCTGATGGAGGAGTCCTTTTCTCAATTGAGGCTCCTCTTTCCAAATAATTCTAGCTTGTGTCAAGTTGACAAAAATTTAACCAGGACACCCAGCTTATAGCAGCAACACGTCTTAAACTTTTATATACACATGAATCTGGAGATATTGTTCTAGTGCCTATGCACAGTACACTTTCAAAAAGTACTATCTTGTTGCTATTGGTTTGTTGATAAACTTTGAGTAGCAGTCTTTTATTTGTGCTAGGGAAATCATGGCATTTTAGCCTCACAGGTTATAGGTCACAGCTGAGCCCAGGTTTCAATGGATATAATAGCAGAGTGTCAAAACCACTTGTTGGTGTTTGAGCTAACACTTTAAACCCTGACTCTGGAGTGACTGTCCTCACATCAATAAATTCAGCCCTACCTAATCACCCATTTTATCTCTCATGACTTATTCACCCAGAATATTCTATCCCAGTGCACGGTTTTTGGAATTCTACTGATACAAATCTGAAAGGTCCTACACATCCAGTATGGATGCTCTTTCCTTTTAGAGCTGATATTTAGCTAAGCTTGGATCTAAACTTTGTCACAGTGGGGTTGTGGTGGCAGAGAAAGACACTGCAGATGAGTGCTGAGACATTAGTTATTGAAAGGTTTTTATCTAAAAGAGATGGTTTATGGTGAGGGTTGGAGGCAGAGACTCCTCCCAGTATGAAGTTTGGGGAGTTTTAAGAGATCCAGAAGTTGGCGTAATGTGTTAATTCAAATATTGTTATGTCAAGAGAGAGCCCTGTTTGTCAGTCAAGATCTCTGTATACCATTTGGAGAGTTGTACTTTCTGATGGCCGTAAACATCCATATGCTACACACACAGGCGTCGGGTCAGGTCCTTATCCACATTTGTCTTGGTGAAGACATTGAAATAGCTAAGTTCTTTGAAATTAAAGTATTTATGTTAATATTGTCAGCTTTTCTAAGTTTGTAACCTTAAAAACAGAAATGAGAATGGAAGTTTGATGTATTTCTTTGACTATATTAATTGCTGATGTCAATCAGTGATTATATGGGTGAGCTGTAGTGTGTATGATGCTGTCTTATTGACAGTAGAGTGACAATTTTGTTGATCATTGACATTTTGCATTTGTTGTTTACAGAAACTTATTGGAGAAGTGTTTAACATTGTGAGCCAACAGTCCACTGCTCGACCAGGCTGCATTATTGAACTTGATGCAATAACTGACCAAGTAAAAACATGCTTTTCAATGGGTGATGTTATATGTTGTATTTGATTCTCTTTATTCCAGAATGTTTTCTATGTACATGTTCTAGTTTTAGTGTAATTATCATTTGATAAAACATCCAGTGTCTAGTGATTCCCAGAGTGTGTGTGGGGAAATCTTCTAATGACCTAGGAGTTCCTGCCCTCCAACTGACTTGTATCTGTGTCATATTTCTTATTTAAAGGAAGTTTGAAACTGTAACCTCAGTGCCTACGTGCTGAGGGCAGATATAGTGCAGCTGTGCACAGACTCCAGTTGTGGTTTCTCCGTCCGTGTTAGCTTTGATTTCAGCTGTCGGGAGTACACAGCGTTTGCTTGCTTGGGCATCAGATTGGGTATTTTTATGAGATCCATTAAAATGCAGATGAATGTGATCTCAGCATATACTCTTACTTTGTATTCACAGTCCTTTGTGTAGTCGGGCTTCCTCTCTACCTCCTACCCGAGCGAAGAGGAAAGCCCTTCTCCCCAAGGAGGAGTAAAGTCCATTTATCTCTGTACTGATTATGTTCATGGACTAGGAGAGAACGCAGTCATTTAAACAAAAAAGATTACATTGAGGAAGTAACCATATATTTAAAACAAAGCAAAATGAAGAATAGGACAAGTACGGAGTTACTCATGATCTTCTGTGGTGCTTGCATTCTTAACGGCTATAAAGATATTTCTACTTATATGGAGAAATTACCAGGTCAGCTTTTGGTAGCAGAAATGGGGCTGCAGACTCAGGTTACTAATGATGCCTCCAAAGAAATCGTAACTTTTCTGTCCTCAAGTTGCATTAATGTGCTTTAAATCCAACCAGTTACTTCCTTTTTTTCTACTCCAGATAGATCTAGAAGAGTGGCTTCCTCACGTTGGTTGGTCTCTTTACCATGGATATTGGTGTGGTCCACTCTCACCTAGCGTTCTTTTTCTTTACATTTACATTAGATTTGTTTCCCATCTGCTTTGATTTTCCGTAGCACAAGGGTAGTAAAGTTCAACCACTGATAAATGACAGGTTTATAAATCTCAATTTAAAACTCAGTATAAGTTTGTTCCCAGTATGTTTTCTGATCTGTCTCTGTCTCTCCATCTCCCCCCTCCTTCTCATTCTCTCTCCTCTGTCGTTTCTGTTCCCTCTTCCCTGGTTGAATCCTCTTTTTCTCCCTGTCTCCTTCCCCCATGTTCTTTTGTTTGTGTTTGAGGCAACAGCCACGTGGCTGGCCTGGAACTCACTGCTACCTCGACCTCCTGAGGCCTGGGGCTGTCAACTTCTGCGCCATGACTATGTTCTTTGAGTTCTCTGCTCACGAAGGCTTTCTTCAGTTGTTCTCTTTCTCTTGGGACAATGACCTTGTTTTATAAAGAGATTTTATATTTTTATACCCGGACAGACAAAAAATGTTCCAAACTTTGAAACAGTTTTTATGGCTTAATGTAATATTACAGCCCTTTTATTTCATTCTGCGTAAGGAGACTAATTTCCTTGAATTTTTAAGATTATACTCTGCTCATTCAGTGCCAAGCTAATCAAAGCTGCTTTCACTTATCTCATTTATAGTGTGGCTCAAATACCCAGCTACTGCATGTGTTTCAGGAAGACTTCATTATTGGATATAAACCACACAAAGAAGATCTGGAGAAAAAGGAAAAGGAAGCAGAAATATTTTTCCAACCATCACAAGGTATGTTTTGTGAGGGAGGCAGGGCGTGTTTATTAGCTGATGAAGTGTACTGACTTGCTATCATTCCAGACGATAAAATCTCATCTGGAAGAACAAAGTGAGCTTGCTTAATCAATAAAAAGCCTTCCAAGCTTTCATCATGTGTGGGCGTTCCAAAGTGGTCCCTCTGACGCTTTGGGCAATAGTCAGCTGTCAGAGCTGCTTGGTAGTGCTGGAGAGATGGCACCATGGCTAAGAGCACCTGCTCCTCTCGAGAGGACATGCTTGGGTGTCAGGACCCTTTTTGGAAAGAACATAGGTGTTTTATAAGATCTTTCAAAACAAAGAGTACAATGTTTAGTTTCAACTTCAAAATTTAACACCAAGTATTTCTTTTAGAAATTATGATTTTGTACTCATAAAAGTCATGCTGTATTATAGTGAAAAGCCATGTCCTTTTCTTAAGAATTTATTCTCTATAATGAGTACCACTTTAGTTTGCAAAGGATTTCCAAATGCTTATTCTCCTTTGGTATATTTCTTATTCCTCTATCAAATTAAGCCAAAAGATTTTTTTTTTCTTAATGCTTCTCGAGGCTTTTCTCTTCTGTGTGTAAA
>JADRCH010000050.1:7334139-7353640 GCA_019843965.1 Rhynchomys soricoides
AAGTTTCTGATTTTTTTGTCTTAATGCTTCTCGAGGCTTTTCTCTTCCGTGTGTAAAGTTTCTCTTTGGTTTTCCTCCAACTTTATAACTGCTTACTTTTTAAAAAAATACATTTTTTCACTTTACATCCTGGTCACGGCCCCACCTCCTACCCCACCCCCGACAGTCCTTTCCCCCTCCCCTTCTCTGAGAGGGTGCGGGCCCTGACCTGGGTATCCCCCCACCCTGGCACATCAAGTCTCTGCAGGGCTAGGCACATCCTCTCCCACTGGGTTCAGACAAGGCGGCCCAGCCAGAAGAACATATCCCACAGACAGGCAACTGCTTTAGGGATAGATAGCCCCTGCGCCAGTTGTTAGGGGTTCCACATGAAGATCAAGCTGCTCATTTGCTACATATGTGCGGGGGACCTAGGTCTAGCCCATGTATGCTTTTTGGTTGGTGGCTCAGTCTCTGAAAGCCCTAAGGGTCCAGGTTAGTTGACTCTGTTGGTCTTCTTGTGGAGTTTCTTTCCCCTCCAGGGCCTTCAATCCTTCCCCAGACTCTTCCATAAGAATCCCCAAGCTCAATCCAATGTTTAGCTGTGGGTGTCTGCATCTGTTTCAGTCAGCTGCTGGGGGGAGCCTCTCAGAGGACAGCCATGCTAGGCTCCTTTCTGCAAGCATAAGAGTATCATTAATAATGTCGGGGATTGGTGCTTGCCCATGGGATGAGTCTCAGGTTGGCCGATTATTGGTTGGTCATTTCCTCAGTCTCTGCTCCATCTGCCACCCCTGCATTTTTTGTAGACAGGATAAATTTGGGGACCAAAGTTTTGTGGGTGGGTTGGTGTCCCTGTCGCTCCAATATGTAGATGCACCACATTTTCTTTATCCATTCTTCATTTGAGGGACATCTAGGTTGTTTCTAGTTTCTGGCTTTTATGAATAAAGCTGCTGTGAACATAGTTGAGCAAATGTCCCTGTGGTATAGTGGGGCATCTTTTGGGTATATGCCCAGGAGTGGTATAGCTGGACCTTGAGGTCGAACTATTCCCAGTTTTCTGAGAAACTGACAAATTGATTTTCAATGTGGTTGTACCAGTTTGCACTACCACTAGCAGTGGAAGAGTGTTCCCCTTGCTCCACATCCTTGCTTGAACATTTCTTTAGGTGCTTCTCGGCCATTGGAGATTCCTGTACCAAGAATTCTCTGTTAAGTTCTGTACCTAATTTTTTAATTGGGCTATTTGGTTTGTTGGTGTCTAACTTCTTGAATTCTTTATATATTTTGGATATTAGCCCTCTGTCAGATGTAGGGACAGTTAAGATCCTTTCGCAATCTGTAGGCTGCCATTTTGTCCTATTGTCATTGTCCTTTGCCTTACTGAAGCTTTTCAGTTTCATGAGGTTCCATTTATCAGTTGTTGGTTGTAGAGCCTGAGCCACTGGTGTTCCTTTAACTGTTAAAGACTTGATGTACATATTTTTTATTACTCATGCCTCTTCCTTGTGTTTCTAGCTTTAAAAATGTAAAACAAACAAACCAACAAAAAACCTTTATTTTTTTATGTGTGGGTGTTTTGCCTGTATGTCTGTCTGTGCACCATGTGTGCTAGTGACTGTGGAGGTGACAAGAGTGTGTTGGATCCTCAGGGACTGTAGTCAAAGGTAGCTGTGAGCTACCATGTGGGTACAGATAACCAAACCCAGCTCTGTAGCTGATACTGTGTTACTTTGTGGGTTCTTCTTTCTTCCGGTCTTCTCCACCCCTAACACTAGATAGGGGAGAAGAAAGGATAGAAAGGGAATGGAAGAGACCCCTGAAGAAAGTCAGCGGTCAGTAAGGGAGAGACGTCCTCACTAGATCACTTCCTGCTGATTAGGGCCATTGAGGGCCTTGGGAAAAGTTTGACATCTAATTTCTTCTTTTTCTTATTTCTTCTGTGTGTGCAACTACTTAACAAGCCACAACCAACAGCAAACAACAACCAACCAACAACAACAACAACTCAACAAAAACCCACGCTGCCTCTGGGGCTCTAGTATTTATCAATGGTCCCCAGAAGTCAATGTCACACAGTCACAGAAACGATCTGCAGCTGGCAAAACCATGCCTTTGCTAGAGCAAGAGGCAAGTCATAGTCAGCTGCTGAGGTCAGTCCAAAGCAGCCCCATATCCCCACACCTGGGATCAAAATGAAAACATATTTCCATAATATTTCTTTGTTTTTCAAAGAAACCAAAACTCCAAAATTGCCATTACACGGCTGTTCTTGGAAAGCAGCTATCTTAGCTAGGGCTTCTGTTAACTGCGAGGAAACACATGACCAAAAGCAAGTTGAGGAGGAAAAAGTTTATTTGGCTTACAGTTTCACATCACAGTTCATAACCAAAGGAAGTCAGGGAAGGAACTCAAACAGAGTAGGAACTTGGTGGCAGAGGTAGATGCAGAGGCCATGGAGAGGTGCTGCTTACTGGCTTGCTCACCATGGCTTTGCTCAGCCTTCTTTCTTATAGAACCTAGAACCACCAGCCCAGGGATGCAACAACGCACAGTGGGCTGGACCCCCCCCCCCCCCCTCAGTCCCCAATGAAAAAAGCCCTTTCGGGGTTTTTTGGGGACAATTTTTCTTCCCCCCCCCCGTTTTTATTAATCATTTTATTTGTTTACATTTCAAATGATATCCCCCTTCCTGGCTACCCCTCCACCAACCCCTATCCTCCCCCCCTCCCCCTCCCCCCTCCCCTTTGCCTCTGTGAGGGTGCTCCTCCACCCATTCACCCACTCCCACTTGAGCCATCTCTACAGCCCCTTACCTGCATTTCCAAATGAGACCCGTTTGCTTACATGCTCAAGCTAGTGAAATACAGAACCCTCAGAATCATATAGAAAGTAGGTTTTGTGTTATTTGCCTAAAATACTGGTATTTTTGTGTTTTTAATTGATTTGACTCCATAACCAAACTAAGTCCACATAATTTTATGTGCATGTGTACACTGGGGACTCAAGTCAGGTACTGATACATGACAAGCACTTACCAACTGAGCCAGCTCCCCATGCCCATGTTTACATTTTAAAAGACAGTTTGTACTATTGAATATAGATCTCATTTTCATTTTTAGACAGTGCAGTTTAACAAGTGTGACAGGAATAGTGTACTCAAACATGAAATTCCTACACGCTTCTCCGTGCCTTGAATACTGCCTCCTCTCAATCACGTTCTAAAATGATATTTCATCTTAGGAAAGCAGTGTGATGGAATCAAGTGTGTGGTCTTTTATTTATTCATTATTTATTGTGCGTATGTGTGTACCATGGCATGCCTGTGGAGCTCAGAGGACAGCTTGGGTTCTAGTGATTAAACTTGGGTTTCCAGGCGTGGCAGCTCCTTCACCCCTGGATCCATCTCACTAACCTTCATGTTTAAGTTTTAGTGCCTGATTGATGGCCCATCTTTGGATTCCTTTTGTGTTGGCCTTGATGTGTTTTTAAAATTTTAATTGTATTGTTGTTGTTGTTGTTGTTGTTGTTGTTATTATTATTATTATTATTATTATTATTATTATTATTATTATTGGTTTTTCAAGACAGGGTTTCTCTGTGCACTCTGGCTATCCTGGAACTCTCTCTGTAGACCAGGCTGGCCTTGAATTCAGAGATCCACCTGTCCCTGCCTCCCGAGTCCTGGAATTAGAGGCGTGCACCACCACTACCTGGCTAATTTTATTACGATGATTATGATTATGATTATTTTATCTGTGAGAGCATGGTGTGAATGTGTAGGCGTGCATATGGAAGAAGACAACATTGTGGGGTTAGCTCCTTCCTTCCACCTTTTCAAAGGCTCATTCTGCGAACTGAACTCAGGAAGCCAGGCTTGTGTGGCAAGCTCCTTTACACATTGAGCCAACCCACTGCCCTCTTTGTGTACATTGGACAGAGCCCAGTTAGTTTTAATAGCTTTGTACTTTTTTGACACAAAACGTATGTTAAAAATAATCCTTAAAATGAGTTCTTACTATATTAGTCTGTTCCCTAACGTGGCTCAGTAGTCCAGAACCATGGAAGAGTTGGCTTGTGAAAGGCTGCGTCTGTCGATGATAGATGAGTTTAAGGGGCAGCTCAGAGTGTCACGTAGGAAGAGAGGGGACAGACTTCCTCTTTTTCCCTTCTAGAGAGGTACAGTATGCAACTGCTGTGACTCCACCCTGATTCCTTTATCTGATCCTCCTGACTTTAAAGGCCCCAGCCCTAAATACAATCAGATTATGTTTCTACCTCCTTGTACCATAATACGGTGGATCAAGTCAATAAGGATTTTAGAAAGGACAGATCATATTCAAATATCCACAGTTTGCCACCTTTCCAACTTCTGTGTATATCAAGAGATTTTTTTCTTTATTTTTTTTACCATTAAAAATCTTTTTCTAATCCTACAGAAAAAATATTTAATTATTATTTTCCCTTTGAACAATAGGATATCGCCCACCACCATTTTCAGAAAAATTCTTTTTAGTAGTCATTGAGAAGGATGGCAATAATAACTCTATTCTCCATATGTGGCACCTTCATCTTAAATCTGTACAAGCGTGTTTAGGTAAGTAATTATATTGCTATTTTATACAGAGATGATGTAAGATAATGACATTTTAATAGAAAATGTTTTAAGATGAAGAAATGAACTATAAATTGAGTTTATGAATGAAATGATGATGATGATGATGATGATATAGCCCAAGCTGTTACAAGAGACCAGCTCAAGATCCTTAGACTCCTGAGAGCTAGGATTGGCAGATACATTTAACCATGCTGAGTTTCTGAAACAGACTGATCCTAAAAATAAACCAGTCTGTGGGCACATTAGACATACTGGAAATAAAAAAAAAGGTTGACTGAGTTATTTTAGTTAACAGTTACGCAGTACCTGCTGTCTGTTTGTGGAAACCATGTTTTTAAGTCAGCTCTGGTGATAAGAGTCGATGTGGTACATTCGTAGAGTCTCTCCTTGCTCTCTGAAACACTGCTTCAGCCTAACGTTATGAGCAATAGTTGTTTGGAAAAATCTGGATGAACACCTGAAGGGTAACATTAAGAAGTCCAGTAGTGTAGATGATAAACTATTTCACACATGCTTTACTGTACACAATCAGATTAATTATGAAGCAAAGAAATTAATTTTTTCGGGGTGAAGGGTTAGTGCTACATTTGACATGTAAGGACTTTATCAGTGAGCTTCACTCACTCCCAGGCCAGTTTTCTTTTTGTTCTTTCTTTTTTGACACACAGTCTCATTATATAATCTAAGCTATCCATGAACTCACTCTGTAGGCTATATTGAGCTTTCTTTTTAATTTTTAAATTGTGCTTTTTTGATTGTAAGTAAAGAACCACAGGGATAGTCATACCGTGTTGAATTCATTGTTGCTGGACAATATCTTACATGTATTTTTATTTTTAATTTATATACGGTAGGTATTTTTATGGAATACAGTGTGACTTGACTTGTCAATATGCAGTATGATGTGTAATCTTTGATTTAGTGTAACTGGTTTATTCTCTTAGACATCTGCCATTTAGTTGTTAAGGTGAATCTACTTTAGAGCAGTTAGCACCCAGTTCTAAGAGCTGCTGAAAGATTCTGTTATTTTTGGTATTAATTTTGCTATTAACCAGTTTTATGAACATTTAAGTAAATGCCCTTACCTCCTAAGCAATCTTACTAGCCCACTAGGCTGTTTATTAAAAGTATAAATTACTGAGATCTGCCCCAAGTTGATGTAATCAGTGTCTCTGGGGCTAGACACAGGAGTTTGTCTGTTAATGTATTTCTTAGGCCTTTAGTGTGTTTAAGGTTTAGGGATGTTGTACTGTGTAACTCAGGGCTTAGATCTCTTAGGTTGTGGTTCTTCTCTGACATGTCCCTGTGAAGAGGTGGGTCATGGTAAAAAGGAACCAAATAGTTGAAAAGTATATTATTTCTCAGGGTAAGCAAGGAGTCTAAAAATTGTTTCTCAGCAAGTGGGAATATTTCTAAGAAGTTGCATTTCATAGAAAAAAATAAAATATCTCATCTTGTATGAACAGTGGTGATAATACATCTCAAATTTATTTGCAAAGCCAAAGCTGCAGAGGGCATCTCATCTGACAGTCTGCTTTCAGTCCCGGGACAGAAGAACCTGGACTCTTCTCCAGAAACCTCCTCTAGTGTGAGCTCCATGCCACATTCCTCGTCAATTGCTAATCTTCAAACTGCTAGTAAACTTATTCTGAGCTCCAGACTGGTATATAGCCAGCCCCTGGATCTGCCGGAAGCTGTTGAAGTAATAAGAGCAACACCTTCAGCAGGTAAAGCGTTCTTGACTGAGCAGTGGTACCTCAGAGAGTGTATCTTCTAATGTATATGCTACAGTGACATTGAGGTAGTTATTGCTTGTAGTGATCCATCCTTTTTAGAAGTACGTTTGTGTTTTCCCTGAATAGGTCATTATTTTCACTTTATATCCCATCTTCCTCTCCTCCCAGTCCCACCCTTTCAGATCTCCCCTACAACTCCCTCCCTTTGGGTACCACCCACCCTGGGACATCTAGTCTCAGCAGGACTGAGTCCAGGCAGGGGAAAGGATCCAGTGGCAGGGAACAGAGACCAAGACAGCCCCTGCTCCACTTGTTAGGGAACCCACATGAAGACCAAGCTGCACATCTGCTGCAAATGGAAACATGTTTCTGTTAATAGTAATTTTTATGATAGATTCCATTTGCTGGTTCTCTCCAAACCATGTGCACATGGAGGGATGGCTTATGGTGAGAAGGAACCAAACTGTTTAAAAGTATTGTTTTTCTTAAGGTAACCAAGGAGTCTGAAACTTACCTCCTAAAAAGTAGAAGTCCTTTTAAGACACTGCATTGATTTCCTCTTGGTTTTTCTTATTATGTCGCTCATGCTGGCCTTGAACTCAAGGCGATCCTCCTGTTGTAGCCTCCTGGGTGTTGGCATTCCATTTCCTTCAAAAGTATCTGTCAAACCTTGTTCACACATACATAATAAAGGTAAAACATGGTTAGCACAGAGTGAAACCTTAAATTAAAATATTTTACATTTGTAAATTTATTTATTTATTGTGATGACATGCTACAACATACATCTGGTGATCACATACTGTGCAGGAGTCAATTCCCTTAGGTTCAGAGGTCACACTGGAGTCATCAGGCTTGGGGATAAGCACCTTTATCTACTGAGCCTTCTAGCTGTAAATACAACTAAATGAATTCTAGTGATTTGCATACATGTATTTCTTCTCTGAGATTTTGTCATGAGAGTGTTCTAAAATGCATACCTCACATTAGAATATATATTTCTGGATGTTGAAATGGCTCTGCTGGTAGAGCCATTCTCTGTAGACTCAATGGCCAGAGTGCCAGCTCGGGTCCTAGAGAGTGACAGGAGGCCTCCATGTGTATATCATGACACGTGAGCACCTGCCCTCAACACTATAAATAGTTTTTAAAATTAAAGATATGTCATCTACCTACTTATTATTGTTCAGTCTGTCTGCTTGTCTGTCCATTCATCCATCTGTCCATCCATCCATGCAATTTTCAGAACTGGATCTTTCTGTCTTGTATTGATATACTGACTTTAGTAAGGTCAATGAAGTAATTTGAATGATTGGATTTAAGGCTACACATCTGAAATGACTTGCCACTTGTAGAATCCTTTTGGTTTTTTCGAGACAGGGTTTCTCTGTGTAGCCCTGGCTGTCCTGGAACTCACTCTGTAGACCAGGCTGGCCTCTAACTCAGAAATCCTCCTGCCTCTGCCTCCCGAGTGCTGGGATTAAAGGCATGTGCCACCACTGCTTGGCTCACTTGTAGACTTCTAATTGGAGAGCTCTTAGGATAAGGATATTGACAAATCACAGTGGAGGTTCAGTCTTGTTTTGCTTTATAGTGGATGATATCGAGTATAGCATTTTCTTACTTATCCCCAAGACAGATCTGCATTCACAATTGAACGATTATCCTGAGAAGACTTTTATTATGGGCTCTTGTGTTTGATGTAGATCTAAACAATTCATTTTTTTTTTTTGAGAGTCTTACTTTATAGCTGAAGCTGGTCTGGAACTCATTAATGTATGTAGGGAAGTCTGGAACTTGTAATCCTGCCTCTGCCTCCCAGTTACTGGTTTTCCAGGGATGGATATATTTTCCAGAAGGTTTTTTTTTCTACTTTATTTACATTTCAAATGTTTTCCCCTTTCCAGATCTCCCTTTTGGAACCTCCCTATTCCCTCCCCCCTCCCCTGCCTCTATTGGGGTATTCCCCCACCCACCCACCCACTCTCGTTGTCCATCCTTGGCATTCTCCTATACTGGGTGATCTAATACCCTCATGCCCAAGAGCCTCTCCTCCCCCTGATGTATAACAAGACCCTCCTCTGCCTCATATGTGGCCAGCACCATGGGTCACTCCATGTGTATTCTTTGGTTGGTGGATCAGTCTCCAAGAGTATCAGGGGGTCAGGCCAGTTGCCACTGTTGCTGCCTTTCTGGGGCTGCAAACTCCCTCAGCTCCTCAGTCCCTTCTCCAAGTCCTCCATCTGGGACCTCTCACTCCGCCCTCCTGTTGCTGTGAAGTGACTCTTGGGTATTTCGAACTCTTGGTCTAATAACCACTTAACAGTGAGTACATACCATGTTCATTCTTTTGTGACTGCGTTACCTCGCTCAGGATGCTATTTTCAAGATCCATCCATTTGTCTGCAAATTTCATGAAGTCATTGTTTTTAAAGGCTGAGTAGTATTCCATTGTGTAAATGTACCACATTTTATGTATCCATTCCTCTGTGGAGGGACATCTGGGTTGATTCCAGCTTCTGGCTATTATAAATATGGCTGCTACGAACATGGTGGAACATGTGTCTTTATTACATGTTGGAGCATCTTCTGGGTATATGCCCAGAAGTGGAATAACTGGGTCCTCAGGTAGTATTATGTCCAGTTTTCTGAGGGTCTGCCAAACTGATTTCCAGAGAGGTTGTATCAACTTGCATTCCCACCAGCAATGGAGAAGTGTTCCTCTTTCTCCAAATCCTCACCAACATCTGCTGTCACCTGAGTTTTTGATCTTAGCCATTCTGACTGGTGTGAGGTGAAATCTCAGGGTTGTTTTGATTTGCATTTCCCTGATGACTAAGGATGTTGAACATTTCTTTAGGTGCTTCTCGGCCATTCGAGTTTCCTCAGTTGAGAATTCTCTGTTTAGCTCTCTTCCCCATTTTTTGATAGGGTTATTTGGATCTCTGGAGTCTAGCTTCTTGAGTTCTTTGTATACATTGGATATTAGCCCTCTATCGGACGTAGGATTGGTAAAGATCTTTTCCCAATCTGTAGGTTGCCGTTTTGTCCTATTGACAGTGTCCTTTGCCTTACAGAAGCTTTGTAATTTTATGAGGTCCCATCTGTCGATTCTTGATCTTAGAGCACAAGCCATTGGTGTTCTGTTCAAGAACTTTTCCCCTATGCCCATGTGTTCTAGACTTTTCCCCACTTTCTCTTCTATTAGATTCAGTGTATCTGGTTTTATGTGAAGGTCCATGATCCACTTGGACTTGAGCTTTGTGCAGGGAGATAGGAATGGATCAATTCGCAATCTTCTGCATGTAGACCGCCAGTTGAACCAGCACCATTTGTTGAAGATGCTGTCTTTTTTTCCACTGTATGGTTTTAGCTCCTTTGTCAAATATCAAGCGACTATAAGTGTGTGGGTTCAATTCTAGGTCTTTGATTCTATTCCATTGGTCTACCTGCCTGTCACTGAACCAGTACCATGCAGTTTTTATCACTACTGCTCTGTAGTACAGCTTGAAGTCAGGGAGGCTGATTCCCCCAGAAGTCCTTTTAATGTTGAGAATAGTTTTTGCTATCCTGGGTTTTTTGTTATTCCATATGAATTTGAGAATTGCTCTTTCTAAGTCTATGAAGAATTAAGTTGGGATTTTGATGGGGATTGCTTTCGGCAGGATGGCCATTTTAACTATATTAATCCTGCCAATCCATGAGCATGGGAGATCTTTCCATCTTCTGAGGTCTTCTTCGATTTCTTTCTTCAGAGACTTGAAGTTCTTGTCATACAGATCTTTCACTTGTTTGGTTAGAGTCACACCAAGATACTTTATATCGTTTGTGACAATTGTGAAGGGTGTTATTTCCCTAATTTCTTTATCAGCCTGTTTATTCTTCAAGTATAGGAAGGCTACTGATTTGCTTGAGTTAATTTTGTATCCAGTCACTTTACTGAAGT
This sequence comes from Rhynchomys soricoides, assembly GCA_019843965.1. Classification (NCBI taxonomy): domain Eukaryota; kingdom Metazoa; phylum Chordata; class Mammalia; order Rodentia; family Muridae; genus Rhynchomys; species Rhynchomys soricoides. Next base: position 7,344,422 of record JADRCH010000050.1, read on the forward strand.
TGTTTATCAGCTGTAGCAGATATCTGGTGGAGTTTTTCGGGTCACTTAAGTATACCATCATATCATCTGCAAATAGTGATATTTTGATTTCTTCCTTTCCAATTTGTATCCCTTTGACCTCCTTTTATTGTCTAATTGCTCTAGCTAGAACTTCAAGTACTATATTGAATAGATAGGGAGAGAGAGGGCAGCCTTGCCTAGTCCCTGATTTTCGTGGGATTCCTTCGAGTTTCTCTGCATTTAGTTTGATGTTGGCTACTGGTTTTCTGTATATTGCTTTTACTAAGTTTAGGTATGCTCCTTGAATTCCTGATCTTTCCAAGACTTTTTTCATGAAGGGATGTTGAACTTTGTCAAATGCTTTTTCAGCATCTAATGAAATGACCATGTGGTTTTTTTCTTTGAGTTTGTTTATGTAGTAGATTACATTGATGGATTTCCGGATATTGAACCATCCCTGCATCCCTGAGATGAAGCCTACTTGATCATGGTGAATGATTGTTGTGATGTGTTCTTGGATTCGGTTTGCAAGAATTTTATTGAGTATTTTTGCATCGATATTCATAAGGGAAATTGGTCTGAAGTTTTCTTTTATTGTTGGGTCTTTGTGGGGTTTTGGTTTCAGTGTAACAGTGGCCTCGTAGAATGAATTGGGTAGTGTTCCTTCTGTTTCTGTTTTATGGAATATCTTGAAGAGTATTGGTATTAGGTCTTCTTTGAAGGTCTGATAGAATTCTGCACTGAACGCATCTGGTCCTGGGCTTTTTTTGGTTGGGAGACTGTTAATGACTACTTCTATTTCTTTAGGGGTTATGGGACTGTTTAGATGGTTTATCTGATCCTGATTTAACTTTGGTAATTGGTGTCTGTCTAGAAACTTGTCCATTTCCTCCAGATTTTCCAATTTTGTTGCATATAGGCTTTTGTAGTAGGATCTGATAATATTTTTAATTTCCTCAGAGTCTGTTGTTATATCTCCATTTTCACCTCTAATTTTATTAATTTGCACACTGTCTCTGTGCCCTCTGGTTAGTCTGGCTAAGGGTTTATCTATCTTGATGATTTTCTCAAAGAACCAGCTCCTGGTTTTGTTGATTCTTTGCGTAGTTCTTTTAGTTTCCACTTGGTTGATTTCAGCCCTTAATTTGATTATTTCCTGCCTTCTACTCCTCTTGGGTGTATTAACTTCTTTTTGTTCTAGAACTTTCAGGTATATTAGTATATGCTCTCTCCAGTTTCTTTTTGGAGGCATTCAGAGCTATGAGCTTTCCTCTTAACACTGCTTTTATTGTGTCCCATAGGTTTGGGTAAGTTGTACTTTCATTTTCATTAAATTCTAGGAAGTCTTTAATTTCCTTCTTTATTGCTTCCTTGACCATGTTATCATTGAGCAGAGCATTGTTCAGCTTCCAGGTGTATGTGGGCTTTCTGTTGTTGTTGTTGCCATTGAAGACCAACCTTAATCCGTAGTGATCTGATAGGAGGCATGGGATTATTTCAATCTTCTTATATCTGTTGAGGTTTGTTTTGTGACCAATTATATGATCAATTTTGGGGAAGGTACCATGAGGTCATGAGAAGAAGGTATATTCTTTCGATGTTGGATGAAATGTTTTATAGATATCTGTTAAATCCATTTGGTTCATAGCATTTGTTAGTTTCACTGTGTCTCCGTTTAGTTTATGTTTCCAAGATCTGTCCATTGTTGATAGTGGGGTGTTGAAGTCTCCCACTATTATTGTGTGAGGTGCAATGTGTGCTGTGAGCTTTAGTAGAGTTTTTTTTATGAATGTGGGAGCTCTTGCATTCAGGGTATAGATGTTCAGAATTGAGAGTTCTTCTTGGTAGATTTTTCCTTTGATGAGTATGAAGTGTCCTTCTTTATCTTTTTTGATGACTTTTGGTTGAAAGTCAATCTTATCCAATATTAGAATGGCTACTCCAGCCTGTTTCTTGGGGCCGTTTGCCTGGAAAATTGTTTTCCAGCCCTTTACTCTGAGGTAGCGTTTGTCTTTAATATGGAGGTGCGTTTCCTGGATGCAGCAAAATGCTGGGTCCTGTTTATGGATCCAGTCTGTCAGTGTATGTCTTTTTATTGGGGAGTTGAGACCATTGATGTTAAGAGATATTAAAGAATAGTGATTGTTGTTTCCTGTTATTTTTGATGTTGTTTATGTGGCTGTCTTCTTTTGAGTTTGTTGAAAGATTACTTTCTTTCTTTTTCTTGAGTGTAGTTTCTCTCTTTGAGTTGGCATTTTCCATGTATTATTCTTTGTAGGGCTGGGTTGGTGGAAACATACTGTGCACATTTGGATTTGTCATAGAATATTTTGGTTTCACCATCTATGATTATTGAGAGTTTTGATGGGTATAGCAGCCTGGGCTGGCATTTGTGTTCTCTTAGATTCTGTATGAGATCTGCCCAGCATCTTCTAGCTTTCATAGTCTCTGGTGAGAAGTCTGGTGTAATTCTGATAGGTTTGCCTTTATATGTTACTTGCCCCTTTTCCCTTACTGCTTTTAATATTCGTTCCTTGTTTTGTGTATTTGGTGTTGTGACTATAATGTGACGGGAGGAATTTCTTTTCTGGTCCAGTCTATCTGGCATTCTGTAGGCTTCTTGTATATTTATGTTCATCTCTTTCTTCAGGTTAGGGAAATTTTCTTCTATAATTTTGTTGAAGATATTTACTGATCCTTTTAGTTGGGAATCTTCACTCTCTTCTATACCTATTATCCTCAGGTTCTGTCTTCTCATTGCATCTTGGATATCTGGGATGTTTTGGGTTAGGAGCTTTTTGTATTTTGTGTTTTCTTTGACTGTTATGTCCATGTTTTCCATGGTATCTTCCGCACCTGAGATTCTCTCTTCCATTGTATTCCATCTCTCTTGTATTCTGTTGGTGATGCATGCATCTATGACTCCTGATTTCTTTCCTATGTTCTCTAACTCCAGGGATGTCTCCCTTTGTGATTTCTTTATTGTTTCTATTTCTGTTTTTAATTCCTGAATGGTTTTGTTCATTTGTTTGATTGTGTTTTCCTATAATTCTTTAAGGGATTTCTGTGTGTCCTCTTTAAGGGTTTCCAGTTGTTTACCTGTGTTCTCTTGTATTTCTTTAAGGGAGTTATGTATTTCCTTCTTAACGTCTTCTATTATCCTCTTGATAAGGGATTTTAAGTTTGAGTCTTCCTTTTCTGGTGTGTTGGGGTATCCAGGGCTGACTGTGGTAGGAGAGCTGGGTTCTGATGAAGCCAAGTAGTCTTGGTTTCTGTCCCTTGTGTTCTTGCCCTTGCCTTTCACTATCTGGTTATCTCTGGTGTTAGCTGGTCTTTCTCTATGACTGTGGCTTGTCTTTCCTACAGGCCCAGGTGTCAGTGTTCCTTGGAAACCATTTCTCTTTCCTCGCTGTTCCTCAGTCCCTATGTCTGGAGTCCTCCTGTTGCTGGCGTTTCCACACAAGTGGGCCGGCGGGTCTCTTTTTCCCTGCGCTGTTTGGCAATGGAGGCCTGGTGGCCCAGGCAGAGGTCTCTAGCCACAGGTGGAAGTTGGCAGCCTTTTACCTCAGGGCTGTTCCTCAGTCCCTTGTTCTGGAGCCCTCCTTCCGCTGGTTTTAATACAGAAAGTTTTTAGTTTTTCCAAATACTTGGAGGTTAGTTAGATGGCTGGGTGGTTAAGAACATTAGCTCTTCTTCCACCACATCAAGCATCTTCTAACCACTTCTCTGCCACCCCAGAGCTCTCTCTTTTCTGCCATCCAAGGCATCTGTACTCACATGCACATACACATAACTAATATTACAGTATACTCATTTGTTTACTGAAACTTAGAAATAAATTATACAGAGGCTTTATGAAATGCTTTCAAATGTCTCATAGACACTGACATCCCAAGTCAAGTAAAAATAGCTCCCTTGTCTAGACGGAACCGACTTACATGTTTAAATGGTTTTCCCATTCTTCCAAGGTTTGATGTATTGGAACTTGAATCCAGGTCTTCTGACCCCAGATCTTAGTCAGTATCTTACAAGCGATAATAGATGGGAAGTGTAGACAGACTGATACAAGAGAGTTATGGTTCAACATTGAGAGATAGTAAATTAAACTGAGTAAAGAGTTTGATCTCACATTTTGTGGTTTTCTGATTATGACTATTTTCTTTTTATAAAGGTCATCTGAGTTCCTCTTCAATTTATCCAGTGTGCCTTGCACCTTATTTAGTGGTTACAACTTGCTCGGACAATAAAGTGCGCTTCTGGAAATGCCATATGGAAACTAACTCACTGGGCAATACAAGTGATGAGAGCGAGACCTATCATTGGAGGAGATGGCCCTTGATGAATGATGAAGGAGGAGATAACAGCAGTACTGTGAGCATCGTGGGAAGACCTGTTGCTGTTAGCTGCTCATACACAGGCCGTCTTGCAGTGGCTTACAAGCAGCCCATCCACCACAATGGTTTTATTTCTAAAGAGTTCTCTATGCATGTCTGTATATTTGAATGTGAATCTACAGGAGGGTCAGAATGGGTTTTAGAACAGACAATCCATCTTGATGATTTGGTTAAAGTTGGGAGTGTACTTGATTCAAGGGTCAGTGTTGATAGTAATCTGTTTGTATATAGCAAATCAGATGCATTTTTAAGTAAGGATAGATACCTTATTCCAAATATCAAGCATTTAGTACATTTGGACTGGGTGTCAAAAGAAGATGGCTCTCACATCCTCACAGTGGGGGTTGGTGCTAATATCTTCATGTATGGGAGACTTTCAGGAATTGTAAGTGATCAAACCAACAGTAAGGATGGAGTAGCTGTCATTACTTTACCACTAGGTGGTAGTATCAAGCAAGGAGTTAAGTCAAGGTGGGTTCTTCTGAGATCTATAGACTTAGTATCCTCTGTGGATGGCACACCTTCACTGCCCGTTTCTCTCTCTTGGGTAAGAGATGGAATATTGGTGGTGGGGATGGATTGTGAAATGCATGTATATGCCCAGTGGAAGCATTCTGTTAAATTTGGAGACATTGAAGCTGATAGTCCTGTTGAAGAGACAATAATACAAGATCATTCTGCCTTTAAATCCTCTATGTTGGCAAGAAAAAGTATTGTTGAAGGAGCAGCTATCTCTGATGATGTTTTCTGTTCACCTACTGTGGTTCAAGATGGTGGCTTATTTGAGGCTGCACATGCGCTTTCTCCTACTCTGCCACAGTATCATCCAACTCAGCTATTAGAATTGATGGACTTAGGGAAAGTTAGAAGAGCTAAGGCCATTCTTTCCCACTTAGTAAAGTGCATCGCAGGTGAAGTTGCAATAGTTCGGGATCCTGATGCTGGAGAAGGAACTAAGCGGCATCTCTCTCGGACCATTAGTGTGAGTGGCAGTACAGCAAAGGATACAGTTACCATTGGAAAGGATGGTACTCGAGATTATACCGAGATAGACTCTATTCCTCCACTACCGCTACATGCATTGCTTGCTGCAGACCAGGACACATCCTACAGAACTTCAGAAGACAGTACAAAAAAGCCACAGAGCTATGAGGACCATATTGAAAGCCAACCAGAGGATCAATATTCAGAGCTGTTCCAAGTCCAAGAGATAACAACCGATGATATCGATTTAGAGCCAGAAAAGAGAGAGAACAAATCAAAAGTAATAAACCTGTCCCAGTATGGACCAGCTTATTTTGGCCAGGAACATGCTAGAGTACTTTCAAGTCATCTAATGCACTCAAGTCTACCAGGCCTTACCCGCTTGGAGCAGATGTTTCTTGTTGCGCTGGCTGATACTGTGGCAACCACCAGTACTGAGCTTGATGAAAACAGGGATAAAAACTACTCAGGTAATAGTTCCAACATAAATGTTAAGTTTGTAGTTAAGAAAAACATCGTGTTATTGTGTAATGACTAATATGTTGACTTGTTTTTTTCTTTCAGCTCTTGTAGGAAAAAGCCCTATGGATAATCGTTATAGAACATGCTTGGTTATAAAGATAAGACAGTTGAGGCAGGCGTGTGTGCCATGCAGATTTGTGATGTCTGTGTGGGTTCTCACTAAGCACTTAGGCCCAAAATCTTTGTCTTAGTATTTCAAACGTTGGTTCCTAATGGTCTTGTTTTTCTTTGTGATTAAAACGACCCCTTTTTTGTTTTGTTTTCTTGTATCACGATCCTTACAGGGACCTCATGGATCAATTTGTTTATTTTTCCATTTGAGGCATAGACAATTTTTGAAAAAGACTCATTTTATTTGATAAATGTTTTTCTTGTATGTGTATGTGTCCTGTATGCATGCCTACTGCTGCATCAGATCCTCTGAAACTGGAGTTAAAGTCTTTTGTGTGTGCTTAGAAACCGAACTGAAGTCCTCTGCAGGATCATGAACTGTTCTGAACTGCTGAACAACCTTTCCAGCCCCATAAATAACTTTTTGCCATTATATAAGTTTGTCCAAAAATTTCAGACATTTAATGTAATATGTATCTTGCCATTTGAAACTGGATCTCATCCTCTTCTGTCCAGCCAGTTGAAGGTAATAGAGTTGATTGTAAGCAATGACATTAGCAAAAGAAACATAATTATTGATCATTGATTCATTCCGTTAATATTGTAGAAGAGTGAAGAGTTACTATGTGCTAGGTGTTTTATCCCATTTACTTATCATAATCCTCTAGTGGGTAGGTGGCTGTCACTATACATGTGTATGTATATAATCTCTCTCTATGTATATAGTATATATAGTTTTATCAATGAAGGGTAATAAATAGCATAGGGTTCATATGTGGAAAATTGTTGCTTTCAAAACTGTGTTTTAAAAATTCCTTAAAACTTTTAAGTTGAGGGGATATAAAAATGTTGCCCATAGTCCATTAGCAACATTTTTCACAGGTTTAGAAAATATAAAGGGCTTGTACAATCACTTATCATAATCCATGAAAATTACTTTAAACTTTCCGATACAAAGCTTTATCATTGGCCAATACTTTACAAATTATTCTAGTCATAGTGGACATTATATGAAGTAGGTAAGGCAGGATGGATAGTTTCATTTCATAGGTGGGAAATCGCACTTAAAGATGAAATGATTTGTATATTCAGCCAAAGGATTCTAAGAGAGTTCTCCAGTTTGTTCTGGTGAGACAACTTACCTCTTCGGTCATAGCAGCCTCCAGTTCATTGGCATATGGTCTCATAGATCAGTTCTATTATATCCAGAATCCAGTCATTTCTCATCTATACAGTTACTACCCGGGTTCAAGCCCCTGTTGATTCCTACCTGATTATTGAAAAGTCTCCCGACAGCTTCATTCTCATCAACTCTGTCTTTCTCATAGAAACCAGCGCATTCAGTCACACCAATGTGTGTCTGTTCAGTCTTCCTGTTTCATTTTCTTCTTTTAGATAGGTTCTTATTTAGGATCTTACTGTGTACCATGGGTGGCCTGAACTTTACTGTGTAGACCAGGCTGGCCTCCAAACTCAAAGAAAATTGTCTGCTTGTATGGCTTTCCTCTGTTGCATAAAGTGGCTTCTCTGAGACTTTAGAAACCTTTCAGTGGTTTCCAAGGTTCTCTACAGTCTACTCATTTCTACTGTGTTTAAGCTTCTGTTAGCCCATTGACACCGGAGCATGCTCCTTTCTAAGGGCCTTTATATTTACCTTTCCTGTGCATAGAATGTTCTTTCAGTCCTGTGCATGACTCATTCCCTAACCTCCAGTTTCTCAGATTGCATCCCGTTGTAAAGTTCTTCCCTGGGTTCATTGTATGACCCAGAACACTATTAATCTGGCACCCCCATCTCATCTCTCCATCCTGCTTTATGTCCTCCCTTAGCATTCATTTCCTTATAGTTTGTATTAATTACTTTGCTCACTTCCAGTTCTGCAGTGCCTAACCTGTCTCACATAGTAGATGCAAATCTACTCAGTGGGTATATGGATGAATGCCTATAGGAAACAGAACTGGAACTAAAGTCTTGGCAATAAGATACTTGTTTTCTTCTGTAAAATACTTTGCTCTTTGGGGAGTCTGTCTGTCAGTTGCTGCCTTAGGATCTGCCAGTGCGTTTGCATTGCTGCTAAGCTTTATTAATTTGCCATGCTTTTGTGTCTTTGTCAGAGTTTTCACTAAATTTGTGGAATCAAGGTAAAGATTCAGGTTGCCTCTTTTAACCTAACACAAGCCCAGAGAATAAAAGTTCAAATCTTTGGTCGTATTTTTGTCAAGCTAAATAGCCTAGAAAATGTTAATTTTTAAATTATTGTAACAGATTATTTGCCTTTATTTTAGTATCTGATTCCTGTCAGTAAAATCTCAGTTCATGCAGAGAAATCTGCCAAGAGTTTCAAACTTACTGAATGTCTTACTTCCTTTTCTGTTGCTGTGAAGAGACACTATGGCCAAGGCAACTAACTAGAGAAGCACAGGTTTATTGGGGCTTAGTTTCAGAGGGTGAGTTCATGACCATCATGGTGGGGAGCATGGTAGCATACAGACAAACAGGCAGGCATGGTGCTGGAGCAGCAGCTGAGAGCTTGTGTCTGTTCCACAGGCAGAAAAAGAAAACAAGCTGGGGGGTGGTGTGGACTTTTGAAACCTCGAAGTCTGACCCCAGTGACACATCTCCAGCAGTGGTAATCCTTAATCCTTCCCAGGCAGTTCCACCAACAGGGGACCAGGCATTCAAGTATATGAACTTTAGCAGGTCATTCTCATTCAGTGTGCCAACTTAGTTAATACACATTCCACTAGATTTCAAGGTTTCTTTTATTTATTATGAGTAAGTATAGGTACTAATGTTATTTGTACTAGTAGGTAACTTTATTATCCCAAATCATTTTCTACTTAGGAGTTTTAATATTTGTGTTTTATAAGGATACATATTTTGTAAAGACAAAAAGTTATTTACAAAGGAATATGTTAAAATATATATTTGTGCAAATTATTACAGAATTTAATGTTCAGCTCATACCTTTTCCATCTGTTTGTGGCTGTTCAATCATGTTGAATCTTTTCTTCCTTAACATATTTTTTATTTAAAATTACAGGAAGAGACACCTTAGATGAGTGTGGTCTGAGATACTTGTTAGCAATGCGCTTGCACACTTGCCTGTTAACATCACTGCCTCCTTTATACCGAGTCCAGCTCCTTCACCAAGGTACTCCCCGTACTGTCTGAGTCTGTGTGCCGCTTCGATTGGATGTTGTGGTGC
>JADRCH010000050.1:7355278-7460494 GCA_019843965.1 Rhynchomys soricoides
CACCTGTTACCACCGTCTCATATATTCAGACCTCACCTGTTACCACCATCTCATATATTTTGCCCTCCCCTCCCCATCCCTCCCTCCTTACCTTGCTCCCTCCCTTTCTTTGTTTTTCTCCCTCACCTCTGGTAAGTCTTTTGGTCCTTCTCTCCTTCCCTTCTAAGATGAGAGATGAGCCTTATGGCTGTTGTGTATTCCTTACATTAAATGCAACTGGAAGTACATTGCTTGCTTTAAGTGACCTTTGGCTGTCAGGTTAGAGCAAAGGATGGAGCAGGTTTTAAAATTCAGTGCCAAAGATGGCGTCCCCAGGTAAATGGCATGTGAATAATATGACTTGTAGGCCAAAGCTTTTGACTTGACCAGTGTTTTCTGTTGTAAGTTTGGTATATGAGCATGTGAGTAACTTGGTTCTCAGTTATGTTTATTTTTATTGATTCAGTTTCATCCTTAGTCTTTTGTTTGCTTGTTTTAAGTTCTGATGTAGGCCAGGATGGGCTCAAACTGAAGATGACCTTGGACTTCTGATCTTCTGGCCCCCACCTCCTGAGTGTTAGGATTATATTCATGCGACAGTATACTGTATCATTTCCTAATAACCTTACTTTTGTATTTTAAAAAAGCAGTTGTATATGGAAGAAAAGTGACTGATTAAAGTGTTGTGTGTCTTGTCCCTGATCTTGAACCAGAAGCTTATAAAGTCCTGAGTGATGGCAGAGCTCCTTTGTTCTTTCTTTCTGCGTGAATGAAGAGATATGTAATGAAGCAAAATATTGTTTTGTTGTTATTCATGCAGTTCCTAAAGTTATTATTTCATGTTTCCAATTTAGGAGTGTCTACCTGCCACTTTGCCTGGGCTTTTCATTCTGAAGCTGAGGAAGAACTGATCAATATGATTCCAGCAATTCAAAGAGGAGACCCTCAGTGGTCTGAATTAAGAGCTATGGGAATAGGCTGGTGGGTGAGGAACGTTAACACACTTCGAAGATGCATTGAAAAGGTGACTTCCTTCACACACACACACACACACACACGTATGTGCACATACACATTTCCCCTTCTTTTTTCTTCCAGCTCACTTTTTCTCAAATTTATGTTCCCTATTTATTTAATTATTATTACATATAAATATAACCTGCTCAGTCTATACAGTGTTACTTGTATGGACTAAATATATTAATACAAACTGCTAATTTTGTCATACGTTACTTTATGTTTGTGATTGGGGGCTAACCCTTTGGTACTGGCTTATCAGTTGGTGCGCTCTTTCCTGGAGAGGACTGTTTCTCCTACTCTCAGCATTGCTTAGGTGACTGTAGTTCTTTGTCTAGGCTTGAGGCCTCCAAAAATTCCTTCCATCTCTCTTAGCATGTCTAAGTTGTCCTTCCTGTTCAGGTTTTATTTAGGCAGTCATGTTGATGAGCCTTCATGGGCATAGCTTCTTTGACATTTCTAGGAGACAAAATCTCACAGCAAACTTCCCATTTCCCTGGCTCTTAAAATCGTCCCACTCCCTCTTCTTCAGTGTTTGTCTCCTCCCTAATTAAAGCTCCACCCACCCCAGCTTTTTCTTTTCCCTTCAAATCACTTATGTCTTCTAGTCCCTTCTCTGTTGCTTCCCCGCCTTCCCCTCCTGGTTCCTTTAAAAAATATATGTATAGATGTATTCTATATTCTAAATCATAGAGGGGGCAGGTGTTACATAGTTCAGTCTGGCCTGGTCTGGCTGTAAACTCTTGATCCTCCTACTTCTACCAGCAAACATTAATGATATTTTTAAATTTCCAGAAAATCTGTTATAGACAATTACTTTGCACATTTTTGAGAATTTTTCCTAGAATAATTTTTTAATGTTTGTGTTTGCATATGTGCATGTATGTGTGGGTGCACATGGAGTTTTAAACTTGATCTTTATAAAAATTTTTATGCAGTATGCTGTCATTTTTTGATATATATATATATATATATATATATATATATATAGCAAAACATATATATATATGCTTGTTTTGAGACAGGGTCCCTCTGTGCAGCTCTGGTTGTTCTGGAACTCAGTCTGTAGTCCAGTCTGGCTTTGTACTCAGAGATCTGTCTGCCTCTGTCTCCTGAGTGCTGGGATTAAAGGCATGTGCCGATATGTCTTGGTAATAGAATAGAAGAATTCTTTTAAACAGTCCTGTTTGAAGCACATTTTATTTGAAAACAAACAAACAAAACCCTAGGGCATGTTTCTTCAACCCCACAGTTTATAAGCTCAGAGTCAGGATTTGGAAGGCAGCCCAGGTTACAGAGCACGTCCAGGCTAGTTTAGGCTTGATGGTAAGATCCTATTTCAAAAACATAAGCTAGGCATACAGCTGAATGCTTATAATGCTAACACTCAGGAGACTGAGGCAGGAGGCTTGCCCTAAATTTCAGGCCAACCTGGACTACATAGTGAGTTCAAGACTATCATGGAATACGTATTAGATCCCCTAAACAACAACCATCAAACTCAGATGGTCAGGCTTGGCAGCATGCTTCTTTATCCATGGACCTGCACATTAAAAGATTAAATGTGCTGAATTTTCAAAAGATGATCATGTCTCTTCCATCTTTATTGTCATTATTGTATTCTACATCAGTTTGTCTTTACTTGGGTTTTCTTTTCTTCCCATAGCACTGTGAACTTAAGCTACTCATTCAAAGCTCTTGGCTCAGTTACCTCCTCTATAACATGAGGACAGTAGTCAACCTTCATAGTGGGTAGTATTCACTAAGAGTAATGAAAGGTGCCCACTCTGGTGCCAGGCATGTAATAAACAGTTAGCAAATACTAGCCTAGCTGCTGTGTTGTTTTTATTAGGATTGCTGGCATGTAAATGCTTTTTCTCTAGAAGGATGCTATCTTAAGATACAGGGACCACACACTCTTTTCTCCACAGTGTGAGCTAAGAAAGTAACACGGAAGCATTAGTTGTTGGGGTAGCTGATGGTAGTTCTTTTGTCAAATAGTTCCATGTTATTTTACTTCCTCTCAGGTTGCCAAAGCTGCGTTTCAAAGGAACAATGATGCCTTAGATGCTGCTTTATTCTACCTTTCCATGAAGAAGAAAGCTGTCGTGTGGGGTCTGTTCAGGTAACATGCCTCAGCACTTGCCATGATTTCATGCAATGAGACTTGCTTCTTGTGTGAGTACATGAGGCAATCTGCATTCCTTATTAGAAGAGGTGCATGCTAATGAGCAGCACCTGCAACTGGAGCTGTTGCTCTTCTAGGACGTCTTTATATCCTGTATATGAGGGGTTTGCCTGTGTGTTGTATTGCCTGCATGTGTTTGTGTGCCACATGACACCATGCCTGCAGAGACCAATGAGAACATTGCACTCCCTGATACTGGAGTTAGTGAGAGTTGTGAACCGACATGGGTGCTGGTAACCAAACCGGAGTCCACTGCAAGGGCAGCCAGTGCTCCTAACCACTGTGCTTTCTCTCCAGCTCTGCCTGCTGGTCTTTAAGTTGAATGTTTAAATGGGTTTTCCCCCTTCTTTTCATGCATTCTGAAAAGAATTAAAATATTTTAAGTGTGATGTAGCCACTGGTGCTTGTGTTCTCATTCCCAGGTCACAACATGATGAAAAGATGACGACATTTTTCAGCCACAACTTTAATGAAGATAGATGGCGGAAAGCTGCTTTGAAAAACGCCTTTTCTTTACTTGGGAAACAGCGCTTTGAGCAGTCTGCTGCTTTTTTCTTGTTAGCTGGTTCATTGAAAGATGCAATCGAGGTATAAATAAGCAAACAAGCAGTTATGCTGTGAGGCCTTAGAGCAGATTGTAATGTCTGTTAGAGAATTGCCAGAACAGAATAACTACAGAGTTTGCTGCATTTATGGAGAATTACAATTTCAGGTGTAGCTTATTACATATTAAGATAAAATATAAAACTTATGGGAAAAAGTCAAATATGATTTATGAATGTCTTTTATTGTCCATCCTGTGATCCTGAGCTATTTAATATGTGCACAAGTCACACCACCCTTACCTTGTGCAGAAAAGCAGGTATTTAAGTCCTTGGAGCTGATGTGGCAGTTTGTATTACTCCACAGTATATTCTGCCCTAAGTATTGGCAGTGTGTGTGAGGAGGTAACACACCATCTTTTGTTACATAATCCTGGCAGGTGGTTAAAAATGCCTTAATGTTTCTGTTTCCTGATGGCTCCTCCTTTTAGTTATTACAGTTATGAACTACCTGGAATCAGGCAGAAGTATAAATAGAATTGAAATAATCCTAGACCTTGGGAGCAGAGGCAGGAAGATCAATGAAAGTGTGAAGCCAGCCTGGGCTACTGAGAGACCCAGTCTCAAAAAAAGAAGTATAGAAGCTAATATAATATAGTTATAGTGGTTGCACAGTCCTTGGGTCTGATTACTTAGAAGTTAATGTGATACAAAATATAACACAACTTATAGAAGTTACACAGTCCTTGGGTCTGATTACTTAGAAGTTAATGTGATACAAAATATAACACAACTTATAGAAGTTACATAGTCCTTGGGTCTGATTACTTAGAAGTTAATGTGATACAAAATATAACACAACTTATAGAAGTTACATAGTCCTTGGGTCTGATGAGCTTCGGAGTATGAATTTTTTTTTTTTTTAGCTTAAAACTTTTTAAAATAATAAAATTTAAAACAGCAACAATTTAAAACACCCCAAAAACCTGATAGAAGAAATAGAAACATCTCTAACAAAGTGAACATATTATAAATTGTAAAAAGCACATTTTACACTTCAGCATACTTGTAACATTTTTATAGTTACAAACCCTGTAATTTTGAGATTGAGATGTTAACTTAGAAGACTCTCAGAAGAGATGGTGGCTAAAAGATGCTCATATTGCAAAAGTGACCTCAGAGTCTCACGATCAGCAGTTACATTTGGATTAATTTTCCCCATATATGACAGGAATCAGTTATTTTCTTAGTAAATAGAAGATTCTTTTAAAACAGTACAAGTTTATATAAAAATGTTTGGAAATTAAGGGGAATTTATGTCTAATTCTAAACAGTTGAAGCCAGCCTTGGCTACTGAGAGACCCCGACTCCAAAAAAGTAGCGTTTAATTTAAAAAATGAATGCTATTTAAATTGACCCAAGAATGAGATGATACTGACATACTTGGTTTAATGCGTATTTCATGAACAATCCTTCCAGTCTAGAGGCTGCTATGCTATGGTTTATTACATGTCTGCTTGCTTTAAAACCTCTTTATCTAACAACCATCTAGCTGCATCTCACTGTCTCAGCCTCAGGGTCCCTATCTATACCATGACAATATAAATTGATAGTTTCAAGCTATCAGTGGAAGGATGTATCTCTAAATTAATTTTCACTAAGATAAATTTCTTAATATTTAAATTTCAGGTATGTCTTGAAAAAATGGAAGATATTCAGCTAGCCATGGTTATTGCCCGTTTATTTGAATCTGAATTTGAGACTTCATCTACTTACATATCCATCTTGAATCAGAAAATTTTGGGTTGTCAAAAAGATGGCACAGGATTCAATTGCAAAAGATTACATGCTGACCCTTTTCTACGTAGTCTTGCTTATTGGGTAGTGAAAGATTATACCCGAGCCTTGGATACCTTACTGGAACAGACGCCAAAGGAAGATGATGAGCAACAAGGTAGAGTTTTGTGGGTTTCCAAGTATCTTTTAAAGATTAGAGGGGAGAGGCTCGTGTACACCACCGCTAGCTGAAGATCTGTTGACAGTTGATGGCTTCCAGGGGAAGGAGAGTTATTTTCCTTTTAGGCTGTGATCCCTGGCAGGTCAAGCTGTGCTCTAGTGGATGGTCCATGAGTAGATAGGCAGCACAAATTAGACTCCTTGGACTATTTTAAACAATAAAAACTAAAGAGAGTAGAAGGTGGGATTTTCTGGGAGGAGTGGGAATGACTAGGTAGTTTTTTGATTTTCTTAAGTTATTTTGAACTTAAGGTTTTAAATGTTTGCATTCAGTCATTAGCAGTTTGTTTTTATGGATGCTCAGATTGTTCCATCTTTAACCATTGAAGATCTTGACAAGTTTCTGAATTCTTTTTGTGTTATATCTTGATAATTTCCTTACTTTCCAGTATGGCAGAACAATTCAGGTATTTTCTGGCTCAGACCTGAAATGACCATTCTTCCAAAGAATACTGTTTCTGTTAGTGGAAGATGTTGAGGAGACTCAGTCTAGCCCCATTGCTGCTAGGTTGTGACAATGAATGCAGCTAGGATTTCTCTCCCTAAGAGAACAAGAGTCATGCTTTCTTTTTAGTTCATATATAAATGAGGTTCTTCTTAGGTGTCATAGTTGTGTGTTACAGTGAAAGGCTTGGGTTTTCATGGTGTTAACGTGGCTATTTACTATTGTGTGTGTACAGAATAGTCTCAGAATAAGAATACAAATATGTGCTCCACAACAGTGGTGGCTGGGAAAACCTAAACCTTTCTGCATTATTGTTAATGGCCTTGCTTCCTAAAGATGTACAGCAGATACCTTATTTTAAAGTCACTTCATAATTTACCAAGTTGAGATATAATTCATTTGTTTAGTTTTGTAGCGGTTTTCCTTTTTTGTGAAATACATCTTAAAAATCTGATTTCCTTTTAAAATTATATGGATTGATGACAATACTTTTGAAAAAATAAATATAAAGTTGCTGACTATGATGGTAGATGACTTAATTCTAGCACTGGGATAGCAGAGGTGAATCTATGAGTTCAAGGATAGTTTGATCTGCATAGCAGGTTCCAAGCTAGCTACACAATGAGGCTGTCTTAATGTGAGAATGTGCATGCGCGTGCGTGAGTGTGGGTGTATATGTGTGAGAGTGTGTATGAGTGTATGTGCATGTGTGCTCGCGCCTGTCTGTGCGCGTTTCTGGAAGGTATTTTCAGAGTTTGGGCTTCTTCCCAGTCCTCTCATTTTTTAAAGGAAACTGTTTGTGATAACTTCCACTTAAAGTGTAAGCAAACAAGCATGCACCTCTCTCCCTGCCCCACTTTTAGACAGGAGTTACTGTGTGCGCCTCCCTTGCATCTTCTTTTACATCATATGTCTTGACATCACTTAGCATTTGTTTCATTTACACATACTTAATGATTATATAGACAAATATTTATTTATAATAATATTTATTGTCCTTTATTTTGAGGAAAAACTATTTTAATTTTCAATAGACGTCCAAATTAACACAGCAACTTGTGATTTTTGTGTTTGTTTTCTGCAGTCATCATCAAATCTTGTAACCCTGTGGTGTTCAGTTTTTACAACTACCTTCGAACACATCCTTTACTTATTCGAAGAAATCTTGCTTCCCCTGAAGGAACTTTGGCAACTTTAGGTCTCAAAACTGAGAAAAACATTGCTGATAAAATTAACCTCATAGAAAGAAAGTTATTTTTTACCACCGCTAATGCTCATTTTAAAGTTGGGTGCCCTGTTTTAGCCCTTGAAGTACTTTCTAAAATCCCGAAAGTAACCAAAATAGCCTCCTTAGCCGCCAAAAAGGACCAGCATGGCTTTGTTTCTGAAAGGATGGAGAACGGGCCATCAGAATCCAAACCGGTGAGCAGTGGTGATGGTGGTTCTGGGGCTGACTGGTCGGCCATGACTTCCTCCCAGTTTGACTGGAGTCAGCCAGTTGTCGCGGTTGAGGAGGAGCCTCTTAAGCTTGATTGGGGTGACGATCGTGATGGTGCCTTAGAAGAGGATGATGGCGGTGGCTTAGTAATGAAGGCTACAGATGGCCAGAAGGCTGGACAGGACCAGAGCGCCTCAGACCCTAGTGCATTATTGACTCCTCAGGAAGAGGAGAGAGCTGAAGGCGATACTGAAGTCGATGTGATTGCTGAGCAACTAAAGTTCCGAGCTTGTTTGAAGATCCTTATGACTGAGTTAAGAACTTTGGCTACAGGTTATGAAGTAGATGGAGGGAAGCTGAGATTTCAGCTCTATAACTGGCTTGAAAAGGAAATTGCTGCCTTGCATGAGATATGCAACCATGAATCAGTTATTAAAGAGTATTCCAGCAAAGCATATTCTAAAGTAGAGAGTGAACTTCTGGATCAGGAAGAAATGGTGGACAAGCCAGATATTGGTTCCTATGAGCGCCACCAAATAGAAAGACGAAGGTTGCAGGCTAAACGGGAGCATGCAGAAAGACGAAAGCTGTGGTTGCAGAAAAACCAGGATCTCTTAAGAGTGTTTCTCAGTTACTGTAGTCTTCACGGAGCCCAGGGCGGTGGTCTGGCCTCAGTAAGAATGGAACTCAAATTTTTGCTGCAAGAGTCACAGCAGGTATGGCCATCACTTGTTACTCTCTGCTAGTTCAGGAATCTCAGTAGCTCTTCCAGGTAAACTGTGAACATTTTTATTTAAAAAAAAAAACAAATGAATGTAAACATTTTCAGCTCCTGTAGTCCTGGGAGGCAGATATTTGTTTCCAGTGTGACTTTCTTAGGAGAAGGCTTTAGTAGCGAGGAGTTGGTCTGATTTGTTCTCTGTTGCTTTGATAAACACTGATCAAACCAACTTAGGAGGAAGGATTAAAGGATTTAGTCTGTTGTCAAGAGAAGCCAGAGCAGGGACTCAAGGCAAGAACTGACGTGGAAACCATGGAGGAATGCTGCTTTGTGGTTTGTTCTTCATGGTTTGCTCATTCTTCTGTCTTACACCATCTCGCACTACCTGCCCAGTGTTGGCCACTGCCCATTGTGAGGTAGGATCTCCCACATCTGTCAATAATTAAGAAAATGCACCACAAACTTGCCTACAGGCCAGTGTGATAGGTGTGAGTCTTTGAG
Organism: Rhynchomys soricoides; assembly: GCA_019843965.1. Lineage (NCBI taxonomy): Eukaryota > Metazoa > Chordata > Mammalia > Rodentia > Muridae > Rhynchomys > Rhynchomys soricoides. The sequence continues at coordinate 7,364,126 of JADRCH010000050.1, forward strand.
GTTCCCTTTTTCCGGATAATTATAGTTTGTGTCAAGTTGACAAAACTGACAAGCCCAGAAGTACACTTTTAAAATGTGTATAGTGTGGTTGTTATCTTCATATCTTCTGTATCTGGCACAGCATCTGGAACAGATGAGATTCTCAGTAAGTGCTTGTAGAATGAGTGAACAAGAACAGGATTGTGATGGTTTTAGTCATGTGTTTACTACCTGCATTTTATTGGGTAACCATTGGGGTCTCCCCCCCCCCATCATTTTAACAATTTTGAAAAAAAAAAAAAAGCAATTTATTGTCATCTACAGGAAACTACAGTGAAGCAGCTCCAGTCTCCACTGCCACTACCAACCACCTTGCCTCTGCTTTCAGCAAGTATTGCATCGACAAAAACAGTCATAGCTAATCCTGTATTGTATTTAAATAATCACATCCATGACATACTTTATACTATTGTGCAGATGAAAACACCACCTCATCCCAGTGTTGAAGATGTGAAGGTAATGTGCAGTTTGTGATTATTTGATATTGTGTACACTGGGAAGGTAATTATTCTTGTCTGTGCTCCAATTTGAGTGTAGAGAAAATACTTGAGATGTTTTTGTGTGTTGCCTTTTCACTTCTAATGAGTCCAAGACTGCCGTGAATGCAGTATTAAAGGATGCATTCGGTTTGTTTTTTGGGGTTTTGTTTTGTTTTTTATTTGTTTGGATTTTTTGTTTCTGTTTTTGTTTTTTTGGAGACAGGGCCTTACTATGTAATCTTGGCTGTCTTGGAGCTTGAATTGCAGAGCAGATTGGCCTTGAACTCAAAAGAGATCCACCTGCCTCTGCCTCCCAACACTGGGAATTAAAGGTATGCACCACCATGACTGGCATTAAAAGTATGCATTCTTATTTCTGGAAAAGGTACTCCAGTCTCCCTTTAAGACAGGTAATACTTTTTTGTAATAAGACTAATTTTCTGGACAGTATTTTTGCTACTTGATAGTCATTTAGGTTTTCTACTCCCTCACATGAGCTACTAATCGAGAAATATTAACAGCTTTTTGTTTATGTGTCAAGAAAATATGAAGATGTAGGTTGAGGGAGGGTGCCTGAGATAACTAGCTCCAGGGAAAGTAACGGTGGCATTCCTTTCCTGACGATTGTGTTTCTTGGAGGCTATGCAGTAGGTTAGAGGCAATCAGAATTGAGAGCTGCTACTCTCCTCAATTAACCTTATAGCCCATTCTGAATACTTAACTAATGAGTTACAAAAAATCCCACAGAGCTTGGCAGTGTGTGGGGAGTCTCCACTCCCTGCACGGATGTGTGCGTGTTGCTGTAATTCCAGACCCAGCATCTCATGCTTTTATCTCTGCCCCTTCTTCTGACAAAACATGTTTCATCTTTGTTGAGATACTGGATTGTCTAATCATGTCATCTTATTAGAGATTTCTAATCTATAGGATGAATTAATTTATATCAGTATTCTTCTAGAGATTGCTTAAATTATTTGTTAGGTTAAGAAATAGAAAAGGTAAAAGCAAGTTGGAAAATTTTCCATTCTTTGGACTTTGGATAAGGCTTTTAAAAGGCATAGAACTATCTGTTGAGTCCCTTCAAATTTTACAAAATGTATGAGTCTGAATGTGTTGATTCGAGTGGAATTTAGGATGTGTTTTAAAGAAATGTTAAAAATTTTAAACTTTGTAAGCACATTTTTAGGACCCTCCTTTTCCTATGGATTCTAACTGAATTATTTTCCTATGGATTCTAACTGAATTATTTGCTTTCTGGAAATGAGCCACTTCACAGAGTGCTAGATTTGCTTACTAGACAGCTATTGGTACTGATAATATTGAATCTGGTAGGGTTTCATAAGACAACTCTTAAACAAAAGCTCTGAAAATTCTGTACTTAGTTGGCTTCAATTTTCCTTTTTATATTACAGGTCAGTTGTTGTAGCATAGGACAGGCCCCGGTTCCATTAACACTCTTCTCCGTTCAGGGCTCTAGGTAAACGTCAGGCTCGTGGCAAGTATATATTTGATAGAGTTATGTCTGAATCAGTCAGCTTTGCTGCTGGGCATGTCTGTAAAGATAAGTGAGTTATTCTAGAAATTTAAAGATAGGGTTATATTTTATAGGATCCAGTTCTATTTATGATATTGCTAGTTTCCTCAGTGTTTTCTAACTTTTAAGATATTGCTGTTGCATAGAAATGTTAGTACAAACTGTAACTGTGGCTGTTTTGGTTTTAGGTGCACACACTTCATTCACTAGCAGCATCACTTTCTGCATCAATTTACCAAGCATTATGTGACAGTCATAGCTACAGGTAAAAAAATCACCCCATGTAGCTTCAATACAGCCAAACATTCAACCGATCCAGGGTTTTATTAGGATTCTATTTTTTAGGGATGAAAATAATTCCCCAGTATAAATGATATGTGTACTTTAATGGACAAAATAGACCATAAAGAAAGTAATAGTTAATTGGTTAGTTTAGTTGTCACCCTGTAACAAAAGAGAACTATAGACTGTGACAAGCAGTAACATGAATAATCCTGTCTTTTATTTCCATGGGAGAAAATTTTATTGCACAAAATATTTTACACTAGGGATTTTCTAGTCCTTCCCATATCAGAAATTGCTTTATAAAAATTAGATTAGCTTCTATGTGTTTAACTGATTTTCAGTTGAAATTTAAAAAACGAAAACAACTTGAAAAATAGTTAAGTATGCTTAAAATTTGGCTTAGACTTTAATGTGTAGAAGTCCATTGACAGTGTCACTTTTGTTGGTTTGTCATACAGTGCTGGGAGTGGTTGCAGGGCATTTTACTTAGTGTGCAGACATGGCCCGCCCCACCCCACCCTCCACCGGAGCTGCGCGGTCCCATACCTTAGCTTTTTGAGATAGTAAATTGCCAAGCTGGCTGGAACTCACCCTGTAGCTCTGACAGGTCTCGAGCTTGTGATCCTCCTGTCTGTCTCAGCTTCCTGGGCAGGTGCGATTAAAGATCTGCACTACTGTGCTAGCTGATGGGCATCAGTTAAAAATAATGCCTTGAGTTTTTGTAAATATCAAATTGCCTGCATCTGTTTATACTTTGCATTTTAATATCTAGGATAGTGTAAGTTATAAGAAATGGAATCACTTAGAAGGATGACCTAGATTAAAATGAAGTATATTAATATGTGAAATAATTTGATAGAAGTATATCTACATGAATGTGTGTGTAGACCTTTTAAACAGTTAGCTGCCTTTCATGGGAACATGTGATACTAACCCAAACAGTTGCTCTCTAAACTGCTCTGCGCTCTCATTTTATCCTAATTAGCCCTTACTTAAATGACTCCGAAGATGTGAAGTTAGGAGCAAGGAGCAAAGTTTGGTTAGTTGACATGGTCGGCAATGACTGTTGTTTCCTGTCAGTCACTGCTGGTTCAAATGGCACCGAATGAGGTTTCAGAGACATTGCTTTTAAGTGTGTGCTTTAGGCTCAGCTGGGACTTCCTCTCTGCAGCCAGCTCTACCCTCTGCTTGTCTGTCTCCTCCATCTCACAGAGCTCTTTAGACGAGGGAGCCAGTTTTGGAGGGCAGTGGTGTTAGATTTAGATATTCCAGATGTAATTCCCGAGCTTCTAGCTCACATTTGAGTGTCTGGCTAGGCCTAGGCAGTTCTGCAGAGGTAAGAATTGCAATAAAATGGGCCCACAAGGGCTGTGTCTCCTATGTCTCCTTTCTGCTAACAGTAACCTCCAACTCTAAAAAGTGAGCGCAGAATGAAAGTATCCTAAGATATTAAACTTTTGAAAATTTTAAAATCATCTGCCCAGGGTAGTTAAAAACTGATATTTTGTTTTAAAAGACTACCAATAAACATTTGTAACTAATTTCAAGAACATTCTAAAATAAGTTCTCATTACAAAAGTGAACTCAGTCATAAAAACCTATAATTCTTTTGTAATAATCTAAAATAGATTTATGTAAAGTATAATGTTCACTACCTTTGTCTGGGTGGTAACTGAGCCTGTTTGTTTTAGCAGTCAGACGGAAGCAAATCAGTTCACAGGAATGGCTTATCAAGGGCTTCTTCTAAGTGATCGACGTCGACTCAGGACAGAAAGCATCGAAGAGCATGCAACACCAAACTCAGCTCCTGCTCAGTGGCCTGGTGAGAAATTCAGTGGCATTGTGTTGTGATGGGGTGGTTTTTCTCTTTCAGATCCTTTGTAATTAAGAGAAACTGTGTGTGTGTGTGTGTGTGTGTGTACGCGTGCGTGCAGGTCTCATATGCCTTGGCAAACATGGAAGTCAGAGGCAAATTCTGGGTAGTCAGTTCTCTTTTTTCACCTTGTGGGTCTTGGGAATCAAAATTAGGTTGTCAAGTTTGGCAGTAAGCACCTTTTCCGACTACAGCATTTCACTAGCCCTGGGATTAAAAAAACATTGTGTGTGCATGTGTGTGTACGTGTATGTGCATGTGTGTGTGCGTGTGTGTAGAAGACAACCATGGGTATTGGTCTTGATCATCCCCCTTCTTTAAGGCAGGATCTCTTGTTCATTGCTGTGTGTCTCAGGCTACTACAAAGCTTTTAGGGATTTTCCTATGTCATGCTATCACTTTGTTGCAAGAGCCCTGGGGTTGTAGATCTGCTCCCAGTCCTGGCTTTATGTAGGTTCTGGGGTTTGGAAAGCCCACACTGACTCAGTCTCACACTGTCTCTGCCTACAACTTGTGGATTGGCTGTGAGCTCTCAGCTACTGCTACAGTACCTGCTTGCTACCTGCCATGATATTTATGGACTAACCCTCTGAGCTGTAAGCAAGCCCCCAATTAATGGCTTTTTAAAATAAGCTGCCTTGGCTATGGTGTCTCTTCACAACAATAAAACAGTAACTAAGATATGTCTCTTACTTTTTTAAGATAAGGTCTTACTGTGTAGCTCTAGCTGGCTTTGAACTTAGTGATCCTCCTACTTTGGGGATTGCTGGACTGCACCACCACATCTGGCTTCTGTGTATGTGTATATCTAAGAATATTTTTTTATCAAATATTTGAGGTAGTTGTAGGCAAATATTCTTTTCCATTTAAATATTTGTGTTTTTGCATAAGAACATATGTTTTTAGATATAATCAGAATGGTTGCCAAATTTAACATTTCTGTGCTGATAGAGTACGTTGTCTTCTAGTTGAGACCCGTTTTACATTCCAGTCATGATGTTGATACCTTTTTTATGGCCTATGACATCTAACTGATACTCACATTCATCTCTTTGAAAGCTAGCTGAAGTTTCTTCTTTTTTCCATGCCCCTTCCCTTTCTTCCTTTTGTCCTCCCCTTCCTCCCTCCCTCCCTCACGGCCATTTTTTCTTTGTTCCTTTGTTCTGCTTTGAGGGTTTTGATACAGTCTTGCTAGGCATCATAACTCAGGCTGGCCCCTCCTTCCTGTTCATGTTATACACACTGCCGGAGCAGTATTTGTCTGGCTGTACTCTTGTCTTTCCCAGCCATGACACTTTTGAAGATTATGTACTTGCTGGTCAGTTTGAAAGAATTCTCCTCAGTTCGGGCCTTTCTAATTTTTTTTCATAATGTTAGATTCAGGTTATATATTTTTGGCAGAGAAATCACGACAAAATACTCCCTTTTCATTGTAAAGTATCTAGAGCTACCTGCTGTCAGCTGTTGTTAGTTATTAACTTGATCTCTTGATAAGGTGTTTCTGTCACTTTTCCTTTATAAAGTTACTACTTTTCTTCATGAATTAGTAACATTTGAAGTAACAAAATAGCCAGTTTTAGCAATAGTGCTGATTCCTGTCTGAGTCAGATAAGATTGTGGAGTGACTCTATGGGGACTTTCTACTTCTGTTCTCCTTCACCATTGTCTTAGTGAGGCTTCTATTGCTGTGAAAGGACACTGTGACCATGGCAACTCTTACAAAGGGAAACGCTTAATTGGGGCTGGCTTACAGTTCAAAGGTTTAGTTTATTACTGTAATGGCAGGAAGCATGGCAGAACACAGGTAGACATGGTGCTGGGAAGGTAGCTCAGAGGTCTACATCCAGATTGGCAGGCAGTAGGAGAAAGCAACTGTGACTGGGCCTGCCTTGGGTTTCTGAAACCCTAAACACCTCCAGTGACACACTTCCTCCATCAAGGTCACACCTCCTAGTAGTGCCACTCTCTGTGAGTCTATGGGGGCCATTTTCATTCAAATGACCCCACCCTGAAGTTGGAATACTACTGGAAGGAAGGACTTTTTCTCTCTCCTTTAGTCTGTAACTGACCTTCTTTAGTGCTATAGGTGGCTCTGATTTCATGCTACAGATTTTAATCTGTTCCCCTAATTATTTGATATCTACATTATGAAAATGCTATTGCATAGGGAATAGTTACCTTTAACTGTAGATATGTGTGCTTCTTTTCCTTTTGTTCTTTATACTGATGCTTTTATGATATTCTATGCTGTCACAGGTGTGAGCTCACTCATTAATCTCTTGAGTTCTGCCCAAGATGAAGACCAGCCAAAATTGAATGTACTATTGTGTGAAGCTGTTGTTGCGGTTTACTTAAGCTTACTGATACATGCTCTTGCCACAAATTCCTCCAATGAGTTGTTTCGGCTTGCAGCCCACCCGTTAAATAATCGAATGTGGGCTGCTGTTTTCGGAGGGGGTGTGAAACTTGTTGTGAAGCCTCGGAGACAATCAGAAAGTATTGCAGGTAAGATGATTCTGATACAAATACTGTGTGTAAATGTAAATAACTTCCAATGTTAAAATAAGCTCTTAAATGCCTTAGCTACTTACCTTAAGAATATAGTAATTCTTCTCAGGGTAATAAATAGCTAAACACATTAGAACAAAACCAGAATCTTTTTACTTTTCTTTTTATAGAGGTAGTAATTTTGAGGTTGGCAAATCATGTTTGAAGAGAATAAAAAAAGAAATATCAGAAAAGGTAAAAGTATGGGCGGGGGTATTGTAGATAGAATGAAGTTATGAAGGATTTGAGAAAGTCCCCAAAGTTGTCATAGTAGTTAGCCTCAAATTAAGCTTATTCAGTAATGCAAATGATAGCTGCTTCAGTCAGACATATGGTGTTAAAATTACAGGTGTGTCTGTATGCAAGTGTGCGTGCGTGCGTGTGTGTGTGTGTGTGTGTGTGTATGTATTTTCATTATGGGCAAGAATATATTTTTGTCCCAATTTTTAAGCTTGTGGGATAAGGGAAGGGAAGGGGTTTTTTTTTGGTTTTTTTCCTTAAAACACAGAAAGACCCTTAACTCATTGCAGAAAGGAATGGTCATATTCAGACAAGGGGTATGGGACCCAGAGTTTAGAGGACACTTGTTTACCTCTGTCCTCCATGCCTGTGATTAAACCAGGTTCCTGCATAAGGCACAGTAATGTGATCTCACCAAATCCTGTTGCTTCTGCTCTCCTTTAGCCTGACCTAATTAGAGTACATTTTAAATTTTAAAGTTTTTCTCCAAATCTCCTTTTTTTTGTGTGGTAATTTTGGAATATTTCCTTCAGTGCTGAGGATCAAACCCTATGCTTTGTGCATATCAGGCAAGTGTTCTCCTGCTGAGCTACACCCCCTCCCTCCTGTATGTGGTGATGCTCTCCTTCAACCCATCCATGTTTGGAACTTTTGAGAATGTGTGCATTCACACCTTCCCTAAATCTGTCAGGCAGTGCCCTAGTTGGTGGTGGTATGGGAAGAACAAGACAGCCAGGAGCAGCACAGAGAGAGGAGCTCGGAATGGGGATGGCTGGTTTAGTTAGGCTGGTGAGGACATATGTGCCTCTGATGAGGTGGTGGTTTCAGCAGATCTCTAGGGAGCCTGTGAACCCACCATACAGAGGTCCACAGTCAGATCACTCTAGGCTGATGGAAGGAACAATTAGTAAAGGGAAGACTGGTTTCTAGGAAGCCACCGGAGTTATCGGAGTTATCGCAAATGGGAGGAGTGGTGTTCAAGATGAGGGTAGAGGGGTAACTGGGGTAAGGCTGTTTAGAGTTTTATGGTTGTAACAGACTTTAGCTGTTGCTCTAAGGAAAGAGAAAACCATGGGGGTTTAAGTAATGACAGCCTTAGGTGTTCTAAAGAGCCATTCCAGCTCAGAGAATCCACTGTGCCGTAGAATAAAAGTAGAGGTCCTGGGGAGGGTGCTTCTGTAAGATAGTGGCAGGTTACCAGCAGGCATCAGTGGTAAGTAACCCATGTTTAATGCAAGCAACCCTAATTAAAACTCATGGGTCACACAAACACATAAACAAAAAGACATGAGGACAGGTGTGGTGAATCATGCCTTTAATCTCAGCACTTGGGAGTCAGAGGCAGGCAAATCTATGCTTCCGAGGCCAGTGTGGTCAATACAGTGAGCTCCAGGCCAGCCACGGCTACATAGTGAGACTTTCTCAGAAAAAGTAAGACATGAAAGCAGAAGAAAGTCTGGTCAGAAAGAGGAAGAGCATCATTATGTTGGAGGGGGACAAGGATGGGAATGGAGGTGAATTGATTACTGCACATTGTATCCATGTCTGAAAATGTCATAATGAAACCCACTGGCATATCGAATACATGTTTATAAATGGAGAAGAAGTACCTGAATAGTGTGGTGTTTACATCTAGTTGAATGAGAAATCACCCTAAAACAGAATGAAATACTAATACGTGCTGTAATGTGCATGAACCTTGAAACTGTTAGGTCAAAAATATAGGCATATATTATTTATATATATAATGAATTCTGTGTGACATATCTAGAACAGATACAGAAACAGAAGCGTCTACTTGTAATGACATGCTTTTGAACTGGGTTGAGGTGGTTATTGCACATCATTATAAATGCAGTAAATACCACTGAGTTTTTATCTCATAAATCTTGACTTAATTTTAAAAGATTTAAAAAATAATATAAGTGGGTGAAAGTTGGTCATACTATGGATGTGCTTTGAGAACATTGCTGTTGTATCTGTTCTGTTTGTGGCTCTTTCGTATTCAACTAGTTCTTACATTACTTTGATATTTCTTTATGTATCTCTTTATTATAATCCTTCCTCTGGTTTTCAGCATTCACTGTACTAGTTCATACCTTCCTCATGCCATCTTCTTCTTCTTTTTTAATTAATTAATTAATTAATTAATTTTCATATTTTATTTACATTTCAAATGTTTCCCCCTTTCCAGATCTCCCCTTTGGAACCTCCCCATTCCCTCCGCCCTCCCCCTGCCTCTATGGGGATATTCTCCAACCCACCTCCCCACCCCACCCCCCACCCACTCTCGTCTTCCCTCCTTGACATTCTCCTATACTGGGGGATATAACACCCTCAGGCCCAAGGGCCTCTCCTCCGCCTGACGGGTAACAAGACCCTCCTCTGCAGTCTTTGTGGCCAGCACTATGGGTCCCTCCATGTGTATTCTTTAGTTGGTGGATCAGTCTCCAGAAGTATGGGGGGTCAGGCCAGTTGCCAGTGTTGCTACCTCCCTGGGGCTGCAGACTCCCTCAGCTCCTTCAGTCCTTTCTCCAAGCCCTCCATCTGGGACCTCGTACTCAGTACTACTGTTCCAGCGAAGTGACTCTTGGGTATTTCAAACTTTTAGGCTAATAACCACTTAACAGTGAGTACATACCATGTTCAATCTTTTGTGACTGCGTTACCTGGCTCAGAATGATGTTTTCAAGATCCATCCATTTGTCTACGAATTTCATGAAGTCATTGTTTTTAATAGCTGAGTAGTATTCCATTGTATAAATGTACCACATTTTATGTGTCCATTCCTCTGTTGAGGGACATCTGGGTTGTTTCCAGCTTCTGGCTATTATAAATATGGCTGCTATGAACATAGTGGAACATGTGTTTTTATTACATGTTGGAGCATCTTCTGGGTATATGCCCAGGAGTGGAATAGCTGGGTCCTCAGGTAGTATTATGTCCAATTTTCTGAGGGTCCGCCAAACTGATTTCCAGAGAGGTTGTATCAACTTGCATTTCCACCAGCAATGGAGGAGTGTTTCTCTTTCTCCACATCCTCGCCAACATCTGCTGTCACCTGAGTTTTTGATCTTAGCCATTCTGACTGGTGTGAGGTGGAATCTCAGGGTTGTTTTGATTTGCATTTCCCTGATGACTAAGGATGTTGAACATTTCTTTAGGTGCTTCTCGGCCATTCCAGTTTCCTCAGTTGAGAATTCTCTGTTTAGCTCACTTCCCCATTTTTTTGATAGGGTTATTTGTATCTCTGGAGTCTAGCTTCTTGAGTTCTTTGTATACATTGGATATTAGTCCTCTATCAGATGTAGGATTGGTAAAGATCTTTTCCCAATCTGTAGGTTGCCGTTTGGCCCTAATTACAGTGTCCTTTGCCTTACAGAAGCTTTGTAATTTTATGAGGTCCCATCTGTCAATTCTTGACCTTAGAGCACAAGCCATTGGTGTTCTGTTCAAGAATATTTCCCCTGTGCCCAAGTGTTCGAGACTCTTCCCTACTTTCTCTTCTATTAGATTCAGTGTATCTGGTTTTATGTGAAGGTCCATGATCCACTTGGACTTGAGCTTTGTGCAGGGAGATAGGAATGGATCAATTTGCAATCTTCTACATGTAGACCGCCAGTTGATCCAGCACCATTTGTTGAAGATGCTGTCTTTTTTCCACTGTATGGTTTTAGCTCCTTTGTCGAAGATCAAGTGACCATATGTGTGTGGATTCATTTCTGGGTCTTTGATTCTATTCCATTGATCATCCTGCCTGTCACTGTACCAATACCAAGCAGTTTTTATCACTACTGCTCTACTGTAGTACAGCTTGAGGTCAGGGAGGCTGATTCCCCGAGAAGACCTTTTATTGTTGAGGATAGTTTTTGCTATCCTGGGTTTTTTGTTATTCCATATGAGTTTGAGAATTGCTCTTTCTAGGTCTACAAAGAATTGAGTTGGGATTTTGATAGGGATAGCATTGAATCTGTATATTGCTTTCGGCAGGATGGCCATTTTAACTATATTAATCCTGCCGATCCATGAACATGGGAGATCTTTCCATCTTCTGAGGTCTCTTCGATTTCTCTCTTCAGAGACTTGAAGTTCTTGTCATACAGATCTTTCACTTGTTTGGTTAGAGTCACACCAAGATATTTTATATTGTTTGTGACTATTGTGAAGGGTGTCATTTCCCTAATTTCTTTCTCAGCCTGTTTATCCTTCGAGTATAGGAAGCCTACTGCTTTGCTTGAGTTAATTTTATATCCAGCCACTTTGCTGAAGTTGTTTATCAGCTGTAGCAGATATCTGGTGGAGTTTTTCTGGTCACTTAAGTTATACCATCATATCATCTGCAAATAGTGATATTTTGATTTCTTCCTTTCCAATTTGTATCCCTTTGATTTCCTTTTGTTGCCTGATTGCTCTAGCTAGAACTTCAAGTACTATGTTGAATAGATAGGGAGAGAGAGGGCAGCCTTGTCTAGTCCCTGATTTTAGTGGGATTGCTTCAAGTTTCTCTCCATTTAGTTTGATGTTGGCCACCGGTTTGTTGTATATTGCTTTTACTAAGTTTAGGTATGCTCCTTGAATTCCTGATCTTTCCAAGACTTTTATCATGAAGAGATGTTGAATTTTGTCAAATGCTTTTTCAGCATCTAACGAGATGACCATGTGGTTTTTTTGAGTTTGTTTATGTAGTGGATTACATTAATAGATTTCCGGATATTGAACCATTCCTGCATCCCTGAGATGAAGCCTACTTGATCATGGTGAATGATTGTCTTGATGTGTTCTTGGATTCGGTTTGCAAGAATTTTATTGAGTATTTTTGCATCGATATTCATAAGGGAAATTGGTCTGAAGTTTTCTTTTATTGTTGGGTCTTTGTGGGGCTTTGGTATCAGTGTTCCTTCTGTTTCTATTTTATGGAATAGCTTGAAGAGTGTTGGTATTAGGTCTTCTTTGAAGGTCTGATAGAATTCTGCACTGAACCCATCTGGTCCTGGGCTTTTTTTGGTTGGGAGACTGTTAATGACTGCTTCTATTTCTTTGGGGGTTATGGGACTGTTTAGATGGTTTATCTGATCCTGATTTAACTTTGGTAATTGGTATCTGTCTAGAAACTTGTCATTTCCTCCAGATTTTCCAATTTTGTTGCATATAGGCTTTTGTAGTAGGATCTGATGATTTTTTTAATTTCCTCAGAGTCTGTTGTTATATCTCCGTTTTCATTTCTAATTTTGTTAATTTGGATACTGTCTCTGTGTCCTCTGGTTAGTCTGGCTAAGGGTTTATCTATCTTGTTGATTTTCTCAAAGAACCAGCTCTTGATTTTGTTGATTCTTTGTATAGTTCTTTTAGTTTCCACTTGGTTGATTTCAGCCCTTAATTTGGTTATTTCTTGCCTTCTACTCCTCTTGGGTGTATTAGCTTCTTTTTGTTCTAGAACTTTCAGATGTGCTGTTAAACTGTTAGTGTATGTTCTCTCCAGTTTCTTTTTGGAGGCATTCAGAGCTATGAGTTTTCCTCTTAACACTGCTTTCATTGTGTCCCATAGGTTTGGGTAAGTTGTACTTTCATTTTCATTGAATTCTAGGAAGTCTTTAATTTCCTTCTTTATTGCTTCCTTGACCAACTTGTCATTAAGCAGTGCATTGTTCAGCTTCCATGTGTATGTGGGCTTTCTGTTGTTGTTGTTGCCATTGAAGACCAACCTTAATCCATAGTGATCTGATAGGAGGCATGGGATTATTTCAATTTTCTTATATCTGTTGAGGTTTGTTTTGTGACCAATTATATGATCAATTTTGGAGAAGGTACCATGAAGTGCTGAGAAGAAGGTATATTCTTTTGATGCAGGATGAAATGTTCTATAGATATCTGTTAAACCCATTTGGTTCATAGCATCTGTTAGTTTCACTGTGTCTCTGTTTAGTTTATGTTTCCAAGATCTGTCCATTGTTGATAGTGGGGTGTTGAAGTCTCCCACTATTATTGTGTGAGGTGCAATGTGTGCTGTGAGCTTTAGTAGAGTTTTTTTTTATGAAAGTGGGAGCTCATGCATTCGGGGCATAGATGTTCAGAATTGAGAGTTCTTCTTGGTAGATTTTTCCTCTGATGAGTAAGAAGTGCCCTTCCTCATCCTTTTTGATGAATTTTGGTTGAAAGTCAATTTTATCCGATATTAGAATGGCTACTCCAGCCTGTTTCTTGGGGCCATTTGCTTGGAAAATTGTTTTCCAGCCCTTTACTCTGAGGTAGTGTTTGTCTTTAACACGGAGGTGCGTTTCCTGGATGCAGCAAAATGCTGGGTCCTGTTTATGGATCCAGTCTGTCAGTCTATGTCTTTTTATTGGGGAGTTGAGACCATTGGTGTTAAGAGATATTAAAGAATAGTGATTGTTATTTCCTGTTATTTTTGATGTTGTATATATTGTTTGTGTGGCTATCTTCTTTTGAGTTTGTTGAAAGATTACTTTCTTGCTTTTTCTTGAGTGTAGTTTCCCTCTTTGCGTTGGCATTTCCCATGTATTATTCTTTGTAGGGCTGGGTTTGTGGAAACATACTGTGCAAATTTGGATTTGTCGTAGAATATTTTGGTTTCACCATCTATGATTATTGAGAGTTTTGCTGGGTATAGCAGCCTGGGCTGGCATTTGTGTTCTTATAGAGTCTGTATGAGCTCTGCCCAGGATCTTCTAGCTTTCATAGTCTCTGGTAAGAAGTCTGGTGTAATTCTGATAGGTCTGCCTTTATATGTTACTTGCCCCTTTTCCCTTACTGCTTTTAATATTCTTTCCTTGTTTTGTGTATTTGTTGTTTTGACTATAATGTGATGGGAGGAATTTCTTTTCTGGTCCAGTCTATTTGGAGCTCTGTAGGCTTCTTGTATATTTATGTTCATCTCTTTCTTTAGGTTAGGGAAGTTTTCTTCTATAATTTTGTTGACGATATTTACTGGTCCTTTAAGTTGGGAGTCTTCACTCTCTTCTATACCTATTATCCTCAGGTTCTGTCTTCTCATTGCATCCTGGATATCTTGGATGTTTTGGTTTAGGAGCTTTTTGCATTTTGTGTTTTCTTTGTTGTGTCCATGTTTTCTATGGTATCTTCCGCACCTGAGATTCTCTCTTCCATCTCTTGTATTCTGTTGGTGATGCTTGCATCTATGACTCCTGATTTCTTTCCTATGATCTCTAATTCCAGGGTTGTCTCCCTTTGTGATTTCTTTATTGTTTCTATTTCTGTTTTTAATTCCTGAATGGTTTTGTTCATTTGTTTGATTGTGTTTTCCTGTAATTCTTCAAGGGATTTTTGTGTGTCCTCTTTAAGGGCTTCTAGTTGTTTACCTGTGTTCTCTTGTATTTCTTTAAGGGAGTTATTTATTTCCTTCTTAAAATCTTCTATCATCCTCTTGATAAGTGATTTGAAGTGTGATTCTTCCTTTTCTGGTGTGTTGGGGTATCCAGGGTTGGCTGTGGTGGGAGAGCTGGGTTCTGATGAAGCCAAGTAGTCTTGGTTTCTGTTCCTTGTGTTCTTGCCCTTGCCTTTTGCCATCTGGTTATCTCTGGAGTTAGCTGGTCTTTCTCTCTGTGACTGTGGCTTGTCTTTCCTTCAAGCTCAGATGTCAATATTCCTGGGAGACCAGTTCTCTCTTCCAGCTGTTCTTCAGACCCTGCGTCTGGAGTCCTCCTGTTGCTGGCTCCTCAGCACAAGTGGGCGGGTAGCTTTCTCCCTGAGCTACTAGTATATGGAGAGGCCTGTTGGCCCAGGTGGGGTTTTTGGTGGCAGGTGGAAGCAGGCAGGCGCTTACCTCTTGCCTTTTCCTCAGTCCCTGCCTCTGGAGCCCAAGTGGGCAGGTAGCTTTCTCTCTGAGCTACTTGTATATGGAGAGGCCTGTTGGCCCAGGCAGGGTTTCTGGCCACAGGTGGAAGCAGGCAGGCTCTTACCTCCTGGCTTTTCCTCAGTCCCTGCATCTGGAGCCCGCCTTCCGCTGCCTCCTCCCCTCATGCCATCTTCTACCTCCTTGTTAATGGACCGAACAAAGGATTCCTCACATGGGACTAACTTAAGAAGCTTTAAGGAGAGCTGCCCAGCTTCAGGTCCACAGTCTGGTTCTGGTCTGACTCTGCAGGTTGTCACCTTACTCCCATGACAGCTCTTGGCCAGGACAAGTGCTTTACCCTTCACTTACATAGACTCCTTTGGCCGTTTGTTCTGGTTGCCTTTTCCTGTTGTGCTTCTGCCATTTTCAGAGACATTCTGTATACCCCGAATTGTTCATGGAATCAAGGGTTTTGTTTTGTTTGTTTGTGACAGGGTCTCACTATGTAGCTCTGTCTCTCCTGGAACTCACTGAAGACCAGGCTGGCCTTGAACTCAGATTTACCTGCCTCTGAGTGCTAGCTTCAAACTTAGAAATCTACCTGCCTCTGCTCCCAAATGCTGGAACTAAAGGTGTTCTTCACTACACCCAGCTCTTGAACCATAGTCTGAAACAATCACTCAGTCACTCTTGTAAATACGAAGTACACCATTTCTTTAGTGTATCTTTAGGGATAATTGTGTGTGTGTGTGTGTGTTTGCATGCACATGGGTGTGCCCTTAGAGTCCAGTAGTAGGCATTATATTCCCCAGGAGCTGGACCTTGTGAGCTGCTTGAATTTGGTTCTGGGAATCAAATTTGTTGTCTCTGTGGTAAGTGCTCTTAACTGCTAAGCCATCTCCCCAGCTCTTCTCAGTTAGTCTTCTAGGAGTTACTTTAACCCATAGTCTGGTTAGTACGTAACCCTCTGGGATGATGTCCACCTGGTTCTTTGCCATGGCTCTTTGCTGTGGAATATTGATTGACTCACAGTAACCAGAAATGTTTAGAAGTCCCGATATAAAGAATTTTTCTCGAACAAAGAGGAGGATCACAAGAAAGGTGAAGTCTGTAAACTAATGCTGAGCTTTAACTCTCATTTAGCACCTCCTGTTGCTTCTGAAGACATAGACAAACACCGAAGGAGATTTAACATGAGAATGCTGGTACCTGGAAGGCCTGTAAAAGACGCTACCCCACCCCCAGTACCTGCAGAAAGACCATCTTACAAGGAAAAATTTATTCCTCCAGAACTTAGTATGTGGGATTACTTCGTTGCAAAGGTAAGGGGTATGATGCATGCAGGCTTAACTGTGTCTGTTTTTTTGACTTTTATGTGTGTCGCATCCAAATGATGGAACAGCTTTTGATTCAGTCACCTCAGTATAGACATTTAATCTTTCAAATCTAGAAACTGAATAGACCAAGAAAATTTAGTGGTTATCAAATGATAATAGATGAGAGAAATTAAAATCCTCTGGGACTTAGGTATAAACCAGAAGTCAGATTATTAATATATCACAGCCTCTTCATTTTGAAGTGATGGAGAGTCTTGTATTCTTTAGCCTTTTCTTATTGATGATTAGCAGTTAACTTGGTCAGCATAGATTTAGAGGAGGATTAATCAGACTATGGTGAGGTGCCATCATATCTCTGTTACTCCATAGCAGAGAATATTTGTCTGAGGATCAGTGTACTCATGGCGATTCCTACCCTGATGCCCTTTCTCGTACTGTGTTGGTGCATGCATGTATGAACCTTGCTCTTCTACACTGTGCAGGAGAGCCCATTGCTTGCTGTTGTATCTCTTCTCTCATGTGAGCTAACACTGCAGTTCTTGCTGTACATAAGACCTCATATATTAGTGTTCTTGTTTGCTTGGTTTTTTTTGTTTTGTTTTGTTTTTGGAGACAGGGTCTCACTATGTAGCTTTGGATGTCTTGGAAATCACTATGTAGACCAGGCTGGCCTTGAATTTAGATCTGCCTGCCTCTGCCTTCTGAGGAATAGAATCCAGTGTGTGTATCACCACACCCCATTCTTTGTAGAGTTATTGAGGCACTAAACCTACTCTCTTTGTAGATTGTGCTGTTCTTTGAAATAGTTTTTGAGGTATTGATATGTAAAATTTTTTGGTTATTTAGTGATCTGCAAAGTATATCACAGAATGGCGATGTCAGCATCACATAGGAACTTGTGAAAAATGCAGATTCTGGAGTCCCATCTTTCTAATTAAAGATTTCTCCTTGACATTTGGAAATCCCATTGCATCATTAATGTAAATGATGACAACATAAAGATTTGTAAATGGTAATATTCCAACTTATTTCCACCTGAAAATGTTTTCTCATGAGTAATATGAATTCCAAAAAATTTAAAAATGCAAAAATATATTAAGAAAAAAAATAAACTAGGAAAAGTGGCACACTCAAAAAATAGAGGCAGGAAAGTTATAAATTTGAGACCAGCTTGTGTTAAGAAGAATGGGATTATTATTTAAATATAGATAGGATTATTACATGTAGTTTTGTGTTTTGCTTTTAAAATTAACATTGTAAGGCAAACAATAACTTTAAAAACATACAGCTAGCTGGGTGTGGTGGTACACGCCTTTAATACCCGCAGGGGCTGGGGCTGGGGCGGGGCCTGGGGCCTGTGAGTTTGAGGTCAGCCTGGTTTTTTATGTAGTTAGTTGTAGGTCTGTCAGGGATACATAGTGAGACCCATTCTCAAAAAACAAAACAAAGCATAGAGTTATTGTTAAAAATTTTCTCTTATGAAAAACTTCAAATATATACAAGAGTAAAAATAATTTCTAAATCCTTATCTACAATCTAGTTTCAAAAATTGTCAACTCAGTGGATGATGGTTTCATTTTACCTTTATTTACTGTAGACCTCACGAAATTTCATTCTAAGTAATTAGTGTTTTGGAGGCAGGGTCTTGCTGTGTAGCCTTGTGTAGACTGGCTTTGAACTTCCCGCAGTCCTCCTGCCCCTCATAAATGTCCATTTATCCACTCACATGCATGCACCCACACTAAATAAATACATGAAAACATTTAAAGTACTGTAAAGCTAGATTTGGTGGCACACAGCTGTAACCCGGCACTGGTACTAGGGATGTGGGTGCAGGAGGTATCAGTTTGAGGTCAGCCTGTGTTGTCCTTAAAAAATAAACAGCAACAGAACAGATTTTTTAAAAGGTGTGCACCTCTCACTCAGCTTTTTAAAAGATTATGTGTTTAGGTGTTTTGTCTGCATGTATGCCTCTGTACCACACCAGTGTAGCGTCCATGGAAACAAGAAAGGGTGTTGGGTGTACTGGAGATGGCATTGCAGGTGTTGTGAGCCACGAGTCCAACCCAGGACTCTGAAAGAGCGGCTTGTACTCTTAACCACTGAGCCATTGCTTTTCCTTTCCATGTTAAATGGTTTTATATAGTTGGGTTTGTAAGTTAGGATCCAAAATAAGATTTGTACATCTCAGTTAGCTGCTGTATCTTAGTTTCTGTCTTGGGAGGGGGAGGTTAGGGGAGGGTCTTACATAGTCCATGTAGTTTTGTCCATCTGAGTGGGTCATAGGACATGGCAATTGGGGCACTTCTTCAGTGATACTTATCTAAGGGCTGTTCTTTTTTTTTTTTTTTAAATAACTATCAGGTATATGGAGGAAAAGAATTCCTTGACTGGTGTCTTGATAGAGGTGTGATGAAGAAATAAGAAATAAGAGAGGAATCAGAGAGAAGTGATGACCTCTGAGCCCTTCAAACAGAGGGAATGAGTCCATCCTTCCAGGAGCAGGCAGAAGTTAATAGTAGCTTAACATTATAAGACCTGTGTAGAAAACCAGGAGGATACAGAAACAAAGGACAATTTACAGTGTCTGCAGTAAAGTCCATTAGAATCTTTTTGTAAGCTCACAGGAGAATCTATTCTTTGGGCGTTTGCTTGATCTCTCCACCCTCTCTCTGATAGCCACTGGCGTGGCTGCAGTTACAGTATGAAGTCTCAATCAGATGACTTCTAAAGCCCTGGAGTCTGGTCACCTCTTCTGTCCTCAGAGAGACTGCTTTGGAATCCTTTCATGGTTACCACATTCTATTAGAAATTTTGGAGTGTCCCACTTATTTTGAGTGAGCAACTGCATGTTATGGGGAAACAGGTTATCAGGTACCCTCTCAAGCTTCTTAGTCTTGTTTACGAACAGACTCAGAAGAAAGGTGGAGAACAATTTTGGTAAAGCTTATAGAGGAAAAACTCCAGGACAGACACACTATAGCTCTTGTCAGCTGCTTGTATGAGGGAGATAGAGGAGACAGAGAGAGGCACACTGTTTGAGGTAAACATGGAGGAGGTCAGCCATGTGGCTGCTTGTCTGCTACAGGGAGGACGGAGCTTTAGAGAAAGAATTAGGAAGCCCAGAATACAAGAAAAAGCATACTTGGGATCTGGCCTGCGTGTAGAGGAAAGAGACACAGAGAAGACAAAACTGGAAAAGTACAACTCTTTACTCGTCCCTAGGTTTTAATTCTCTGGCTTGTGTAGAATAGAGTGAGGGACAGACTTCAGCTTCCTTTGCACAGTTCTTGTATTGAATCTAAGACAACTTTCCTCTGGTAATTTTGACTTGTAAATCTAGAACCTGCAAAAGAAAATTTTGCTCAGACTGATACAATTTACTATATCCCATTTTAAATAAGAATAAAACTGTATGTTTAAATAATTTAGTAATGTTTAAAATATGTTTTAAATATGTACTATATAAATTCTATATTTAATATATTATCAGATTACATATTTATACCAATGGCTTTGTCTTGTATTGCAGCCATTTCTTCCTTTGTCTGATAGTGGTGTCATATATGATTCTGATGAAAGTGTTCACAGTGATGATGAAGAAGATGATGCCTTTTTTTCAGACACACAAATACAGGAGCATCAAGATCCTAATTCTTACAGGTAAATGAGCCCCTATCCTCTTTTGATCTTCTTTTTCAGAAAAAACATAGAATTAGTTAGAACTCTATGTGGTTGATGACGTAACTCATACCTTTAATTCCAGCAGAGGTAGGCAGGGAATTCTGGGTGCATTGTAGGTCTGCTTGGTCTACAAAACAAACAATCTAAAAATTAAAAATTAAAAATAGAGACAGAGTTTCACTATGTATTCCTGGCTGGCCTAGAACTTGTTATATAGACCAGGCTAGCTTCAAACTCCACCTACCTTTGCCTCCCAAGTGCTGGTATTAAAGGCATTTGCCACCATGCTGGCTCTCAGGGTTGTTTGTTTGTTTTAATATTATCATGAATCTATATAAAACATGATATATTTTCAAATTAGGAATTTTTTACCTTTCAGGTAAGTTTCTAGAATAGCTTCTAAGAAAATTATAAAACTAACAGTTTATTGAAGAAAAAATTTAACTTACACTTTGGAACTTAACATGTCAATAAATGATATACTATTTAGATTATATGTAACAGTATGAGAAATGTTTTTCTACTAGGTAATTTTTATATATTCTAAATGTGATATATTATTAAAGTTTCCTTCCTTCCTTCTTTTTTTTCTTTTTAGACAAGGTCTCTATGCATAGCCTTGGCTGTCCTGGAACTCTCTATGTAAACCAAGGTGTCTTTGAACTCAGAGATTCATCTGTCTCTGCCTCCTAAGCACTGGGATTAAAGGTGTGAGACATCATGCCTGGTCTAAAGTTTTGTTTTTCAGTGCCTATAAAGGATTCACTTTTGTGTAATGAAAGTGAGAGGCAGCCTTTCTGAGTTGGGCCACACAGTTGATAGGGGACATGACTACTCTTTTCCTGAAACTCTTTTTCTAGGTTGATAAGTGCGTTTTTGTTTGTTTTGTTTCTTCTTTTCCCAAACAGCTGGGCTCTTCTGCATTTGACAATGGTTAAGCTGGCACTTCACAATATCAAGAATTTTTTTCCTATCGCTGGGCTGGAATTCTCTGGTGAGTTTGGAATTTGAAAGTCAATGTTGTTAAATATAATAAATTGCTATCAAGTTAATGTTCAAAATCTATGTAAAAGGCCATTTAATATTTTAAAGTGCTGCATTAGATATTTTTCAAAGTCTTCTCTATTATATACTCCAGTCTGTGGTTTGAATTTGATAAAGCACTACAGTCTTGCCTAGGAGACTGAAAAAATGAGAATCCAGAACAGGAAAGCTGCACACTTTTCTCTGTTTGTTTTAGTGCCTTCCATTTTATTGAAAGTATTAAGACTAAGATTAAGAATATTCTCCCAAGCCTGAGATGTCTAGTTTTTAGAAGTCTGGCTCTCAGAGTTTAGACTCTGCAGGCATGTAGTGACTTGACTTTCTTACCCTCTAGAGCTCCCTGTGACATCTCCGCTAGGAATCGCTGTCATTAAAAACTTGGAGAACTGGGAACAGATTCTGCAGGAGAAAATGGATCACTTTGAAGGTCCACCCCCTAATTATGTCAACACATACCCAACTGACCTCTCAGTGGGAGCTGGGCCAGCTATTCTCCGAAATAAAGCAATGGTAGAGCCTGAAAATACTCCATTCAAGTAAGATGCTTCCTAGAATCCTGATGATAGTATAGCTGGGTTTAACTTTTCTAGGAAACAGTTTGACAGAGCATGCCAGTAGCCTTCAGAATAGTATTACATTTATAATTAAGGAAATTATAAAATATGTTTATAATAGGGAAATAGTCCTTTATTTTCACCTGTGTTTCTTACTCTTGGGGGATATTTAATAGCAGTGTACATATGCAATCATTGTTACTGTTTTTTTCTGGTAAGTTAATATAGGAAAAATGATGGTTTTATTGCTGCCTTGACACACTACCTGCCCAACTCAGCCCTTTGATGAGCAGCATGCTCTCAAAGAAATATGCATGTCCACCAAATGGATTAGGATAGAGAATCAAAAATAAAATCCACACAGCTATAAAAAAGTTAATTTTAACTAGTAAATAAAAACATAAAAATGATTTTTCATGGGCCGGTATGTGATATCTTGACATACACAATATATAATGTTGAAACTGGATTAAGCATCTGGCTACTTGGTTGTTTTGAAGGAACCACCCATGGTTAGGACGAGCGTTCACAAGCTTGAAGGACCAAGCTGATAGCTTTAAATAATTGGAAATACTGTCATTTACTTTATATTTATCAAATGTGCTTTTACTCTCTGGAAAGCCTAAAGTGTAATTTAAAAAGAAAATAATGTGTCACTTGAGAGTTATCTCCCCCAGTTCATTTAGTATCATTGGAAAATTGATTACTAGGCTAAGCAGTTATTTTCAGGAAAACTAAAATTAATAAATCATAAGGTTTGTTGCACATACAGCTGTGTTATTTGAATGAATTTGGAGCATTTAAAGCAAGTGTCTGCAAATGCTGTATTTATTGTGAATTGATTGGTTTGTCATTATTCATTCGCTAGATCCCGGGATTCATCTGCACTTCCAGTCAAACGACTCTGGCATTTCCTTGTCAAACAGGAAGTTCTTCAAGATACATTTATTAGATACATTTTCACTAAGAAGAGAAAGCAGAGTGAGGTATTGTTTCTGTTGTAATTTTTCTTCAGTTTCTTTTTTTCTTAACATATCTGATTTTTAGTATTTGACTTATTTTGAAAATTTATTTTTAGATTGGACTACTCTGTTATTTTTTAACACATCTGAGTAGTAGCCACAACTTATTAAGCTGTGAAGAGCTTTTATGAAACCTCATATTTCTATTTCATAGCAATAAAAACAGTGTAAGTTCCATGGTAAATCACATGTTCAAGTGACAGTTGGTAATTCCCTTAAATAACTGCTGTTAGATAGCCACCATAATAACTTTGCAGTAAATGGTTTCAGGAACCTAACATATAAATGGCCACACTCTGTGATATGATCCTCTAAATATGTAATTTAAATTACATATTTAGCATAGCCCTTTAAGCATGTAATTCATTTTTAATTTGTAAATGAACAGGCTTGGTTTGGTTTGGTTTGGTTTTTGGTTTTTGCTTTTAATTGAAGAGGGCTTCTGATCCCCTGGAACTGAAGTTAAGGTGATTCATGACCTTCTGACATGGGTGCTAAGAAGTGAACTTGGGCCTTCTGCAACAGCAGGACGAACTTTTAACTGCTGAGCCATTCCTCCAACATCAATGAATAGCTGTTTAAACATCAAATTTAAGAAAATTTTGTGAACGAATGAACTATATAAATACCAAAAGCAAGATAAAGGATGGGCACTTTAAAAAATTAAGGCACAGGTTTAGTCTTGCCTGGTGACTAGGAAGCCAGTATTAGCATCGCATGTGTGATTCAAGAAGAATCAGGGCTTTAGGTGCTGGCAAGGGATCTCTTCCTTAGAAGACATTTTATTCAGCACTTCAGTGTCTTCAGTGAGGCAGTGGTCAGACTGCAGAGACGCAGAACAGCTTGGCAAGCTCAGTCTGAGAGGAGAAAAATGAATTATATTTCACCTAGAAAGGTGAGACGAGAGAGGAACTGTCTATATGAGGCAACTTCCCAAGGTTGAGTATAGACCTGCTGAGCCTTTTCCCATGCCTAGGGCACCAGCAGCAGCTACAACCCTCATTCTTGTTCAGTAGTTGTCTGTGCACACAGGTGGTTCTATGGCCAGTCCTTAAGAACAGCTTTGTGTTTTATCTCGGTGTTTAAGGATAGAAAGGAGATGTAGTGAGTCTTTCAAGTCCTAACGAGCTTTTTGATAACAAAGCCTCTAATGGTGTTGAAATTATTGATACAGTATTGTTGGGGAACTCAGAGGTACAGTGCTTGCCTCTGGCTATAGCAGTCCCAGTGGGGACTGATGCTGATTCTATACAGTGTGGGAATCTAAGAAATGGCTGTAAAATGAAAGATGACTATTCAATTAAGAGTTACTAACAAAAGCCAAATCTTTGAAGGGCTACATTTCCTGAATGTATAGTTCTTTAAATTAAGTTTTATTAAACTTAACAGTTTATAAAAACTGTGTCTTAATTCTTGGTACAGCTTGTGGCATAGATCCTTAGTCTCCCATCACATGGTCTTAGAGTCAGCAGGCCAAGCTGTGAGTTCCAGCAGGAGTCCCTATGAAGACTACAGTGGGGGGGGGGGGGGGAGAGAGAGAGAGAGAGAGAGAGGGAGGGAGGGAGAGAAGGCGCTTCCTAGCTTGTATAGGAGTGTGCTATAACTTGGAGTAGAGATACAAGAACTGTTGTCGGTTTGCCTTTGCCTTTTGTACATTGAATGAAGTGAATCTCTCCAGTATTGTGTAGTCTCTCTATCTGTGCCACCCTACAGAAATTACCACTCACATGGGACTGAACACTGAAGTGTGACCCATAAGACTGAGCTTCCAATCTTGTTTAATTTTGAGTAGCTACATGGTTAGTAGCTAATGTATCAAGAAGTATAGATCTGTTGAAATGTTTTAAGAAAGGAATTTAAAAAAATACTTAAAGCAAGATAAAACCTAATCACTAGTCTCAGAAATAAAATCTTCAACAGGTCTGCTTTATCTTTGTAGGTTTGGGGGTAAGATTTTGGTTATCAGCAAATTTGATAAACTGATTAGTAAAATCCTTAAAACACGAGAAGGGGGAGACAAACAGAAAACCCCCACCAAAAATCTTAGAGAGAGCTCAGCAGTTAAGAACACTTGCTGCTCTTTCAGAGGACTTGAATTCTGTTCCTGGCTCCTATGTCTGGCAGTTCACAACCTCCAGCTCCAGAGGATCTGATACCCTTTCCAGCCTCCATGGTCACCCTCACACATGTGGTACATATATACCGAAAAACATATCCATCCATCCATCCATCCATCCATATGCATACATACATTCATACACACACACACACACACACACAAGTAAATATTTAAAGACTAAAATAAAAGACAAAAACTGACATGTTGGCTAATCCATGATTTGAAATTCTTTTTTTTTGTTTGTTTGTTTGTTTGTTTTTTTGAGACAAGGTTTCTCTGTGTAGCCCTGGCTGTCCTGGAACTCACTCTGTAGACCAGGCTGGCCTCAAACTCAGAAATCCGCCCGCCTCTGCCTCCCAAGTGCTGGGATTAAATGGTGCACCACCACTGCCCAGCTGAAATTCTTGACATATAAAAAGATAGCTTTACTTATCAAATAAGTTAAAGAAAAATATTCCACAGACTAAGCTTTTGACAAATTGTTAAATGTGTCAAACTGGCTGGTTGACTTAGCAAGCCAATTCTTCAGTGATTGACTTTCACTGACTTAGCATTCTCAGAGTAGAACAGCTCACATGTTTTCTTGGGCGTTTCATTGTCAGTTGCTACAGCCCCCCTGGGGTCCTTAAAGGAAGGTCAGAGAATTTGAATGAACTGTTAGGCTAAAATTGTCTCATCAAGAACACTGGGGAGAAGTTTCAGGTTCTGATCATGCCTTCTGGAGTTAATGCAGTAGAGGAGTAATATTTCTAGTTGTACCTTGCCTGGGACTTGTCAACCAGGGAACAAGCAAGCGTGCTTTCTTCCTATGCCTCATCCTCTCATTTAC
This sequence comes from Rhynchomys soricoides, assembly GCA_019843965.1. NCBI lineage: Eukaryota > Metazoa > Chordata > Mammalia > Rodentia > Muridae > Rhynchomys > Rhynchomys soricoides. Next base: position 7,389,525 of record JADRCH010000050.1, read on the forward strand.
AAGGAGAGTGATCTGGTTATATGATTATTCAGATTCGTTTATGAGTAAGAATGCAGCAGTGATCAGGGCAGAGTGTGGTGGCCTCTGCTGACATGCAGCATTTGGAAGGTAAAAGCAAAAGGATCTCATTCTCCAGCCCCAGGCTGTTGAGAGCAGGTCTCAATAAAACAAAAGGGAGTATGCTTTTAGCATTCATGAAGCTGTGGGTTCAATCCTCAAGACTGTTAAAAAAAAAATGGAGGTGGGGGGAACTGATAACATAATTGGAATAGCTCAGGCAGTAAATTGCTTGCTATGCAAGTCTGAGGACAGGGGTCAGATCGCCAGCACCCACAAAGAAGTCCAAGTGCAGCAGCACCCCTGTACTAGAACCGGCGTGGCAGAGACAAGCAGATGTGGGAAGCTTGCTGACTGGTAAATGATGAGACATATTCAGTGAAAAGATCCTATTTCAAAAAAATAAGGTGGAGAGCCATTGAGAAAGACACTCAATGTTGCATTCTGGCCTCCACAGGACCTCCCCCCTCCGTGTGCACATATATCAGATATATGTACATGTATATAAAACAAGAGTAAAAGAAGTAGGTCTTATTTTTAGAGATTGTAGATTTAAGAACTTTAAGGTACATAAGTGGTATACAAATAGTAAATTTTAATTTTGAAGGAGTTTTATGTGTATATGTGATAGAATAACTTTAATTAGGCTGGTTTTGCTTTGTTGATCTGATACTCTGTTTTATCCTATTTAGTTTTTTGAAATCGGTTTTATCATCTTTGTATGATGACCATTCTAGTTTGAAAATTTTCATTTTCTTTATTATTTCATTTTGTGCATGTGTTTTGTGTTTGTGACGGTGTGGTGTTGTATAGTCTGTAGAAGAACATGTGGAGCAGGTCAAACACAACTCCGTAGCAGAAGATTGCCACATCCAGGTAGTCTCCCGTGCCTCTCTGTAGCTCCCTTTTCAGAGTTCTCAGAGCTAACCCCTCATCTCTAATGCTAACCATGGCTGCCCAGCTGATCAAGAGGCCTTGCTCTCAGAGCGCCTTAAATGGAGGAGAGGGCATACCCTGTGTCTAGCTCTGCTCTGCTCAGTTATGAGCTCTCCTTCCTTGCTCTCATCTCCACTTCTGTCATGTTTTCTAGACTGTCTTAAAGCACAGCTGGTCTTTCTTCTCAACTCCCCTCTCTTGTTTCCTGTTTATCTCTGACTCTCACGATGCTTTGTTTGTTCTAGTTTTCATTCTGTTCTCCTTGATCTTCCTAGGCTTGTCCTGTTTCCAATTTCCTAACCTTTACTTTAAAGTGTTTCATATCTCTGCTTTGACTTCCTATGACTTTGTCCTTCAGTGTGCCTCTTAACACACACACACACACACACACACACATACATACACACACACACTCACACACAAACTCTCTCACACACACTCTCTTAATACAGAATATTTGCACATTTTAGAAAAGTTAAAATAAATGTATAAATTGTGAAAAATTTTTTAACCATTACCATGCAATCACACTGAGACTCTTCATAATTGGGGTGTTTGATCACAGAGCTTCAGAACATCAGAGCAGATTTCTAAAACTAATTCCCAACACACTAACGCTCCTCCACTCTTCCTGCTGCTGCTACAGTTTCTCCTTACCCAGCTGTCATCCTGTGGGATGTTCCTGTCAGTGGAGAGCCATGCAGCAACAACTAACCCTCAGCAATGTTTTGTAGGTCGAAGCTGATCTGGGCTATCCAGGAGGGAAGGCAAAGGTCATTCATAAGGAATCTGACATGATCATGGCATTTTCTATTAATAAGGTAAACGTTGTAGTCATTATAAACAATGTTCTGTTTTTTAGTGAAATTGCCTAAATCATTGTTCTGCCTTTGCTTCATAGGCAAACTGTAATGAAATTGTTTTGGCTTCAACACATGATGTTCAAGAACTTGATGTCACTTCTCTCCTGGCTTGTCAATCATACATATGGATTGGAGAAGAGTATGACAGAGAGTCAAAAAGGTGTGGCTCATGAGGGTGATAACAAATGCCATTGTTGCCTTTGATCCCAGCACTGGGAGGCAGAGGACGGGGATCTCTGAGTTGGAGACCTGCCTAGTCTGCAGAGCTAGTTCAGGACAGCCAGGGCTACTCAAAGAAATCCTGTTTCAAAAAACCAAAAATACAAACAAACAAATAAATAAATAAAAATAAATGCCATTGTCTTTAGCAAATACCTAAGTTGTTGAGATGAGAAATATATGCTTCTCTTCAGTTATGCAAGAAACAAACATAATTGGTTTAGTTGCCAATAAAAGTCTTCACTTATACTAAATTTATAAATTACTCATAATTTTCTCTTTCAACTTTCATAGTATTTAAACCAGAATAATCTCTGACAGGAGGCCTAAGCTTTGAAACTGCAAATTTGACATTTAACCGCAGGGAAACAGGAGTTATATAGTAGTCAGTAATTTAACTGATCTGGATAATTCAAGTAGAAACATAGTATGCATACATTTATAGACTAATATATGAATTGGTCACATTACTCCTCCAGTGTTGTTTAAGGACTACTTTTGATAAAGCATATCTTTTACAGTAAAAATGTCAACAACTTTAGTTTTCATCTGAAGGGTTTTGCAGCACTATTTAATTTTAAGTTTTTCCTACATCTTTGCTTTTCCTGTTGCTATTCTCCAGTCAGGAATTTCATGTCATAGGACTGTCCCCGAGGGCTGCTTTCTATGCTCAATTCTCTCTTTTGATAGTCTGTAACCAGGCTTTAGTCAGAGTTTAGAGTGGACAGAACCATTTAATATAGTCTATGGCTCCATCATCAACTTACATTCATATTTTTATGTGACATTCATATTTTTATGTGATGAAAATTAATGTTTTAACTTTTTTTTCTTAACTTGCTTTTGGTTTTTGAGACAGAACTTTTGAGACATGGCTACCCTCCAGCCTACCACGTACCTGAGCATGCATTCCTCATCTCTACCTTTTACCTTCCAAGGACTGAGACTACAGGCATGTGCCACCATGCCTGGTATTAAGGAATCTTTAAAATTGTATTTCTTTCCTTTTTCTTTCTTTCTTTTCTTTTTTCTTTTTTTCTGAGACAGGGTTTCTCTGTGTAGCCCTGGCTGTCCTGGAACTCACTCTGTAGACCAGGCTGGCCTCGAACTCAGAAATCCACCTGCCTCTGACTCCCAAGTGCTGGGATTAAAGGCGTGTGCCACCACTGCCCGGCTTAAAATTGTATTTCTTATTTCTTTAAAAATATAATTTGGGGTTAGAGTTCTAGCTTAGCACCCCTGTTTAGGATGCAAGAGTCCTGGGATCCGCTGCATCTAAGGGGAGGGCATAGTTGGGCATGGTGGCTCATGCCTGTGATTCTGGGAGAGGCAGATATAAGAGGCTGTCAAGTTCAAGGCCACTGTGAGCTACATAGCATGGCCTTGTCTTTAGAGAAGCAAATAAAGGAACTGGAGAGAGCTCTGCTGTGAAGTGTTGGCTGCATAAATGTGAGGACCTGCACTGGATCCCCAGCACCGATCTAAAACCTGAGTGCAGTAGCAAGTGTCTGACACCAGTACTGCAGAACAGTGAGACACAGTTTTCAAGAGCATCTAGCCTTCCAGCCTAGCAGAAACAGGGAGCTCTAGGTTAGTGAGAAAGTTAGCCTCAAAAGAATACAGTGGAGAGCAATCGAGGAAGGCACCTGGCTTCAACCTTCAGCTTTAAGAGCCTGTGTAGCTGAGAATACATGTTCCACACACACAGACACAGAAAGAAAAACCAAGAAAGTTAATGTAAAGTAAAGTGACTTGATACATGGCTACCTGTAATAAGAAATCACTTAATATTTACTCAAAATAAATCTGTGCTAAATACTTTTTAAGTTCTTATTATCATAAATTAATTATACATAATAGTTTTCATTATTACATTCTAACATATTACATAATATGTTTTGATCATATTCTGCTAGCTTCTTTGCCCTCCCTACTCCAGATTGATGCTTCTTCTCAGCCCCTTCTTCTCTTCCCCTTCTCCTTTCACGTTGTTCATGTCATGTGTGCTCACACGCATGAATTTCATTATGGTTGTTTATAGAACCATTGGCACATTGCCAGTGCTGAACCACTGAGGAAAATAGCTCTCCCCTTCCTAGCAGCCTCTGGCTGTATATAAATACTCAAGGAGGGTTCAAATACTTTAAAGTAAACATTAGTTCTAATTTTGTAGCAATTAAGCTGCTCACATAGATAATATATTAGGCTGAGTTTATATTTTGTTTAATTAGAAAAAAGTTAAAACTGGCTAGATTTAGATTTGTGCCTAAGTTTTTTTATCCAATGAATATTTATACTATTTTTTAAATAATATTTCAACTGCCAAAGAACAAATTATTTTAAAAAAGGAAACCCTTCCTAAATCTGTATCTTTAGAAAAAGAAGATACCATTAAAAAAGAATCTTTTATGGTTGTATAAAATCTGTGTAGTTGGATTTCTGTTAAAAGAGAATAAACTTTCAGAGTAACATGCAGCTGTTCTCCACAGTTCAGATGATATTGATTACCGTGGTTCCACCACAACCCTGTATCAGCCTGGTGCAGCCTCCCATTCTTCAAGCCAGGTGCACCCGCCTCCATCTCTGCCATGGCTAGGCAGTGGGCAGACCAGCACTGGAGCTACTGTGGTATGCCTTTCATTTCCAGACACGTATGGTTTCTGAGTGTGGGCTCCTCAAGAGATGTGTTGAAGTTGACATAGAAATTATCCTTAAAACCAGAATAAGTTGCTTTGAGTTTCCTGGTGCATGCTTTCCACATATCAGCCACAGGTGGGAGTAGATCTTACTGTCCTCCAGCATTGCTTCATACACGAACAGCTGAGATGCAGTGGTAAAGCAAAGTCAGCGAGGACTTCAAGTCTATCTAAAGTTTGAATGTTACCTTAGCTTACCGAATGTTAATTCTTCCTGGGCACTGTAGTTGAAGGGGTCCTCTTCTTTCATATTCTGAATATCAGCACGATACTAGCCTGGGCTACCTAGCTAGATTCTCCCCCAAAATCAACCTGATTGATGGTTGTCAGGGAGGGGGTAGTTGGAAGAGAGTCCCTTTGTCACTAGATGAAGCTGTTTGTAATGTCTTCACAGGACAGGGCTGTACCAGTAAGTGATTGCTTCTGTTTGCACAGATGTGTATTAAACACTTCAGAACCCTCAGCAGGGCTTGTCTCAGCTAAAGCTTCTTATGAGAATGAATGCCACAGGGGGTGCTCTGATGCTCTTCCTTCCTCAGCCCTTCTGAATGCACAAAGTAAACTCATTTTCCCTCCCTTTAAAGCTCATGAAAAGGAACCTACATAATGTTAAGAGAATGACTTCACATCCTGTCCATCAATACTGTAAGTATTTTGTCTGTCATCCAAGGGTTTGAAGTGTCTTTTGAAGAATGAGAGTTACTGAACCTCTTCAGTTTCTTACTGCCCACCTTCTGTGTCTAGATCTCACAGGTGCCCAGGACGGCAGTGTACGAATGTTTGAATGGACACGACCTCAGCAACTTGTCTGTTTCCGTCAAGCTGGCAATGCAAGAGTTACTAGATTATATTTTAATTCACAAGGCAACAAGGTTTGTTCCTGGGAGTTAGTGCTGAGTGCATCCAAAAATAACTGGATCCTGAGCATATAATACTTATTAAACTGTATCAAAAAATTTAATGACCCTGGGTTTAAACTGAGCAGGCTGTTTGTTGAATTCTGTTTATGTAGCCTCTTTTCTTACAATGGAAACACAAATCCGCAAAACAGTTTAACCAGTTACTCATTTCAGCATTTTGTGAAAGAAAACTACTTCTGCTCCAAGTGCTGTTGGAGTCTGCTAGCTTGCTAGAGTCTTATTGACACCCAGTTTTTCCTTCCCTCTGTTGTGGAGGCTTAGGGGAATGCAGGGTGTGTATGAACGCACAGTTAGTTAGAAGGTGTCAGGGAAGGCTGTGTGTGTGTGTGTGTGTGTGTGTGTGTGTGCAGGGACGGCAGGTACTTGGCCTTTGTGGGAAGCACAGGGAGACAGCTGTAGGAGCAGTTTGTAATGTGAGGTCTGAGCAGGCCTCTGTCATAGGTTATACCTTTGGCAAGAATTCTGAAAACCTGTGTTTGATGTTCATGCCCTTCTTACAGTGTGGTGTTGCAGACGGAGAGGGGTTTCTGAGTATCTGGCAAGTTAACCAAACTGCATCGAATCCAAAACCTTACATGGTAAGTGGCACTCACATTCCCAGAGTGAATGCAGAGACCGTACTGTTGGTGAAGTGTCTGCTAAACAGTGGATCTCCGTCGTCATTCTGTTGGAAAGTGACACTTGTTCCTAGCATGAGCCATCCAGCGGTATCCTCAATCCTCAAAACAACAGACAGCTTTTGCTTTTTACCTTAAAGGGCAGTCATGGGTTTTATCGTCTGTGTGGTCCAACTCAGAATACCTTTCTAACGGTACTTTTGTCCATTTTGGAAACAATAATTTTTTTAAATAATGTTTTTATTTTATGAGAACTAAATTCATAGTTGTAGAATTTTATTAAGTACATAATTAAAATTCAAACAGGTTCTGAGCACTCATTTCTTTCAGAATTTTTCCTTTTTCCCAGATGCTAATCTCACCCTGAGAGTTCCTTCACACACTTACCCACACCGTGTTAAATATGTGATGACACACGCTGCTGCACCATTACGTGTCGGACCTGTGGCTTAGGAGATATGAAAGCTTTTGCTGTCCTGTGTGGGTCTTACATTTTTTCTTAGTTATATTCGCATTTTTCTTATTTATGTTTTGCCTGCATGTGTGTATGTGCACCCCCACAGGTCAGAGGAGGGCATTAGATCCCCTTGAGACTGAAATTAGATATGGGTGTGCACCTCTGTGTGGATGTGGATAAGAACAGCAAGTGCGTTTAGCCTCTTAGCTCTCTCTCCAGGCTTGGGTGGAATTTTTGGCATTGTATAAATGAATGGAGATTCAGAAGGCTCTGAACTGTCTGAGTCCAGATAGATTACCCAAGTGCTTTTAAATTGTCCTTTCTAGAGTATATAGATTTTAAAACATTTTTTATTAAAAATCTTTTCCATACAATGTATTTTGATCATGTTTTCCTTTCCCCCAACTCCTTCATTACATATGAGAGATATGAATAGTCCTTTTAGATTAGTGCACTGCGGACTGCCATAATGTATTATAAGAAATGCAAGTAATCTTGAGTAGATTCACGCAGAATAAAGTCCTGTTTATTTTTAGATACCTGGTATTCTCCTTATGGCTCTTAATTTGAAATTTCTGTTCTGATTGCCTGATGTAACAAGAAAGGAATACTTAGTTTCCCACATTGCTGGGACGTTCTTAGGAGTGCTTTAGAGCAGGTTTAGGCTTGTGGGCTTTGTGTAGGACCACTTTTAACAGTGCCTTTGTGATTGGCAAAGCGTGGTGAGCACAAGGAGCACAGAGCTGGCCAAGGGGGAAGTCTGTATTTAGACTCCAGTGTTAGCTTAACCTCAGCCTAAGGAGGTGGGCACCTTAGAGTTTTCTTCCTTGGGTTACTGTCGTTCATTATGATTTATACTGTTATATAAAGTTTGTCAAGTTAGTCAATGTTGTCAGCACTAAAATAACTTGGGCTCTTAGTCTAATCAAACATCTTTAGTAAGTTCATATATTTAGTTTGAGGTGAGGTCTTGCTGTAGCTCAGGCTGACCTTCAAATCTTAGGTTCAAATTATCTTCCTGCCTCAGTCTTCCAAATAACTGATAATTCAGATACCCACCTTATGCCTGCTAGTTCATATACAATCATGTCTTGTTTAATTCCTTATAATCCAAACAATAACATTTTTTGTTTGTTTGTTTCAAGACAAAGTTTCTCTGTATACCTTGGCTGTCTCAGAACTTGTTCTGTAGCCAGGCTCAAATTCAGGGATCCACCTGTGTCTGCATCCCAGGGGCTGGGATTAAAGACATGTGCCCTCACTGCCTGACTAAAATAAATGGTTTTTGTTTGTTTGTTTGTTTGTTTTTTGAGACAAGGTATGTAGCCTTTGGCTGGCCTGGAACTTTGCTTTGTTGACCAAGCTGGCCTCAAGCTTAGGGAGATCTGTCTGCCTCTGTCTCTTGAGTACTAGGTTAAAGGTATGTAGTAGCTACCATGCCTGGTAAAAGAATATAGCCTTTAATTCAATGAATTTATCTTATCATCAGCCTTTTCTAATTTTTAAATTCTTGGATATTATCAGAGTACTATGTAAATATCTATATCCTCTTGCTGTCACTTTTTACTCTGACTAACTCTTTATGGTAAACTGTTTTAATTAAGAGCTTAGAAGTCTCAGAGACTTGTGTAAGGTTTCTAGTTTACTTTTTATTTCTTCCCTCTACATTACATCCTGACCACAGTTTCCCCTACCCCCTCTCCTCCCGGTTGCCCAACCCCCTTTTCTTTTAGTTTTTTTTCCAGCTTTGCGGAGTACAGGCTTTGAAGCATGGCCTAATGATTCTGTCTGCCCCAACTGAAGACTGGGCAAGGCAGCGTGGAGGGCAGGAGGATGCTGAGATAGTGAGACTGGTGGGGAGTTTAGATGGTGCACAGCCTGTCTGGTCTTCTCCCAGTCCCCTTGTTCTCTGGTAGTGCGGATTCTCAGCCCCAGACTAGTCTCTGGTAGAGCAGAGAGCCTTTGCCCTAGTAGGAAAATGGGGTGCTGGAGATAGGGTAGGCAAAGGCCAAGAAAGTTGGGGAGTCTGGTGGGCAGGAAGCCTACCTGCACTTCTCCCTGTCTGCATGGTCTCTGGTAGAGGGGGGAGTCTCTGCCGCAGCTGGAGGCTGGGGCACAGCAAATAGCAAGAAGCAGGATAGGCTGGGAGGGGCCCTGGCTGAGAGAGGTGGGAAGCTGGGAGGTGGGCAGCCAACCTCGATTTTGTGATTTTTCCCAGTCTGAGTGGTTGGTCTCTGGTCTGTAGGTTTGTTTTTTATTTTACTGAATTCTTAAATAGCTTAAGACTTTCTGATATGAAAGATAATTTTAAACTATTTTACCTGAGAATTGGGAACATGATTACAAACCATTACCTCCCGTAAGAAAAAATTATCAGTAAGGTCAAATTGTTGCAACTTTTAATACTTTATAGGCTCAAAAAATTAGTTCTAGCCTTTAAAAAATGGCAGGACTAGAAATGGGGAGAGGCAATCACAACTAATTCATACTGACTTGTTCATTTTTTGTGTACATTAAAATTCTTTAAAGTGCTGTGTCTTTTCTTCTACTTACAAAGAAGGAAAAGTTGGCAGTGTGGTCACTGGGTGTACAGTGGCCTGCAAGTTCTGAGTACTAAGCACATAGTGTGGGTCTAAGTTCTGAGCAAGAGGTAGGCTGTTTAGTCTGGAGGAGGCTGGGGCTCAGGCCCCCAGTAGTATGCACTCTTCTCCCATCCATATTGAATTTAAAAGACTGTTCTTGTTAGGTGTGGTAGCACAGCTCTTGAGAAGTTGAGGATCATGAGTTTAAAGCAGCCTGAGATACATATATATCAAGCTCCTACACCAAAAACAACGAAAATAAAAATTTTAAAGTATATATTCTCACTCAAGAGTCTTATATATTATTGGTGGAACATTATTTGTTAGCATTTCAGTTGCTACTGGATTTTTAGATAACTTTGGCTATATTTTATTTTCTATAGAGTTGGCAGTGCCACAGTAAGGCCACAAGTGACTTTGCATTTATCACCTCTTCAAGTCTAGTTGCAACATCTGGACAGTCCAACGATAATAGGTGGGTTGACGGAAACAAAAAGATTAAGAAAAATTTAAGAACAATGCTATCTTTCCTAGAAAGTGGGGATTTCTATTTAGTAGGTTTTTTTTTTTAATCCAAGGAATATGTTTTATGCTTTAGAATCCTCACCATGGCTTTCCTTACTAGAAACAAAACAAGCAATTGTCCTAATGTAGTCTGTAGTAGCATGTATAATTTTTATGCTGAAGTGACAGTCTTTAAAAAGGCTGTCATCATAAAGCCCGTTAGCACTGACAAGCATGTGACATGGCCACAGTCATCATTTGCATTCTCCCTCACCTTGCTGCTGTGAACAGGACTGTTAACCTGAGGGATTACTTCCCAGGGATTTAGCAGTGCCCTTCACCTGAGGAAGTCATTGGGCTGGGGTTCAATGACAGGGACCTAATGAAAGTGATACTAGGATAAACTCTTAGAAGAGATAAGCCACCCCTATTCTAGTTGGAAATCTCAAATAAGTAAAAATATTTTTCTTGACAAAATATTTCTTTATTGATGACTTTAAATAATTGTTTCTGATGTACTTTATTATTTCTTTAAAAGAAACGTATGCCTCTGGGATACATTAATATCACCTGGAAACAGCCTCATTCATGGTGAGTTAAAGGATGAATCTTTGACACATTATGAAGGAATCTCGCTAGGTTTGATTTTACTTCATGAACTCAGTGTTGGATCACAGGTTGATGTGGAGGACTGCACAGAGAGAAGAGGTTTATTTTGTCCAGCAGGTTCAGCTCCTGGTTGTTTGTCCTTTGAGCCTGTGGCAGAGAAGTACTTTATGGAGAAAACATGGGGTGAAGGAAGCCATTCTCCTCATGACTGCCAAGAAGCAACTGGGACAAGAATGGGGACCTACTCTCCTTCCAGGAGGTTCTTATCTTCTGAAAGTTCTGCTACCACCTAGTGGTGCCATTGGCTAGAAACATTTGGGGAACGCTTGCAAACTGTAGCAGAAGGCCATCTCATTAGCTTGTGGCTGAAAGTATTCAGGTGCATGAGGCTGAGCTTCTCACGGAGTCACTGGCTCTTTGGATGGTGCTGGGTAGTGAGGATTGTGTGCACCACTGAGAAGCTTAGCCACTTCTGCACTCCTGCTTGTGTGCTATTAAAAAGGCTAGAAATTAATATGTGTGCAGTATATATTAATGAGGGTCAGTGTGCTGTTCCCATATATAATGCTCTCCATATTTTATATAAGGCACATAACTTAGGACTTTTTAAACACCCTTTTTCTATTCATGTTTCCTATTGATATAATGAGTAGGAACTGTTTGTTTTTTTTTTGTATGACTTAGCACTTTAAGTACAAGGTTTCAGAAATCCTGTGACTTAAAAGATGGATGTTCTTTAGTTTTTGTATTCGTCCTTATGTTGCTGTAACAGAACACCTGACAGAAGCTGCTTCAAGGAAGGAGAGTTTATATGGCTAAGGGTTTCAGAGGCTTCTTTCTACTCATGGTCTGTTGACTCCGTGTTTTCTGTGCTGGGATGAGATAGAACATCACAGCAGAGAGCGTGTGAGGAGGCAGACAACCTCACCTCAAGGTAGCTAGGAGGTAGAGTTACCGGAAAGGCGGTAGAGAAATACATTCCCTGGGAGCATGCGTTAGTGATCTGTTCCCAAGGCCAGGCCCACCTTCCCAGGACTCCCAATAATGCCATCAAAGTCTGAATCTTTCAGGAGAACTGAAGCCAGAGTCCCTCATGACTGTCATCTCTTAGTGACTGAAATCAGTAGCTGGGGACAAATCCTCAACACATGCACTTTCTAAACAAATCATTACAGGGAAGAAGAAAGTAAACAATGAACTGCTATAATTTAAATGTGAATTTAAACATCAGAACCACGAGTTACAAGTTTTGGGAAAGTCTCCTGGTGCTCTTTTTTTTTCCTTCAGGTTTTACTTGCCATGACCACGGTGCCACAGTACTTCAGTATGCCCCCAAACAACAGCTCCTAATCTCTGGAGGTAGGAAAGGCTACATCTGCATTTTTGACATCAGACAGAGACAGCTACTGCACACCTTCCAGGCACATGACTCCGCTATCAAGGCTTTGGCTCTGGATTCCTGTGAGGAATACTTCACTACAGGTTCAGCAGAAGGCAATATAAAAGTAAGTAAGCACAGGAGGTGAGAACAGACTAAACGCTACTCTTTTCCTGCTGTCTAGACTGCTTGCTAGAAAAACAAAACAAAACAACAACAACAAAAACCAACCATTGCACCCTGAAATGGAGGGACTGAATAAAGCCTTCTGGAGGACCAGATGTCCTCGACATGTCACCCGCTGTGCCCTCAACTTCGGTGCGGCTCTTTCTAAACCATTCTGATTTGGAAATCCGGCTAATGGTGTAAGTCACTGAGTCTCAGCTCCTGTTACTGTGAGCCTGTGAGGGGCTGTGACGCACTCCGTGGTGGGGTAGCTGCTTAACGTGTGCAAGGCTTGGGTTCAGAGTTTGGTGGCCGGTGGCGGTCCTGGCATCACAAAATGTTAGGAAGGGGGCTTCATTCTGAGTAAAGTGTTTGAAGTTTTGTTTTGTGATGACGATTTGACCTCTGGACCTCTTGGTGCTAGGCAAGCACGAACTAACAAGATCTGCCACTAGTCCCAAGTGTGTGGGTTTAATTAACACGTGAATGTATTTAGCAAAATTAGTTTGGTACCTTGGAATTTTTCCTTTTTCCTATCTCTGTCCTCTGTACCCATAGATGAAGGGGGTTTCCAGGTGGGAATAATACCATATTTCTTTTGTCTTGGAGCCTAGTTTCATGTGGAAACATATTTTATTGACTTAAAATACTTGGTTGAATTTGTAGAGAGGTGTGTGTGTGTGAGAGGGGGGTGAGGGAAGGGGGAGAGAGGGAGTGAAGGGAGGGAGGAAGAAAGAGAGATACAAAATTATAACAGAATGTGAAGAGAGAAATTTGGAAGAAGCAGTAAATGTAAGATAGGATATGAATTAAGTGAGTGACACTATCACCTCCTGTTAGGTAGGAAAGCAGCAGTCAGCAGGAGTTGGGCTTTGATCTAATTAGTTGGGCCAAGGAACAGAAGTGAGAGCTATACTTTTACTTTAGATCTCTCATTTTAATGACTCATCATATTTTTTTTAACTAGGTATGGAGATTGACGGGACATGGCCTGATTCATTCATTTAAGAGTGAGCATGCTAAGCAGTCCATATTTCGGAACATTGGAGCTGGAGTCATGCAGATTGAGATCAGCCAGGACAATCGACTGTTCTCCTGTGGTGCAGATGGCACGGTGAAAACCAGGGTTCTGCCCAGTGCTTTTAACATCCCTCATAGAATTCTTGACATTCTGTAGTCTGAAAGCTTGGGGGTTTATTTTATATACCTCTCAGTTAATCGGTGTAATGTAGGAATTAGGCCATTCTGCTTTCCATGACAGTCAACACCTTGAAATCAACAGTCTCTGTGGAATTTGACTCTGATGCAAGCTGGGTTTTACTCTACCTGAGTTGCCTACCCAGGTTGGTAGAGTGCATGTACCTGGTCATTATACTGATGTATTAAAAACCCTACCTTGTATGTGTGAAGAGAAGCTATTCTTTACATCATGTAACAAACCTGATTGAGAAACACTTGAGGTTAGCTAACGGTAAGTTACAGTAATGAGCAGGGCCTCTATACCAAATTGAGGAAGAAAACATTGCTGATTCAGGTTTTTCTTCCGGTTCTCATCATGGATGGAGCATGCTGCTGTCTCTTGTTGAATGAAGAATAGTCCGGGGGTGTGATGCTCTAGACCACCAGAAACACTTCCTAACTGTGGGGCAGGCCCGGTCACTCTCCTTCTTCCCTGCTGAGTATGTGTTCCTGTTAGTGTTTATACTGAGCTAGTACTGTAACTTGCAAATGAGTGCAAATTTAAATGCAACATTTTCCTCACAATTTGCACATTGACATTTTTTGGACTGCTAGTTTTTCTATTAAAGTATTTGCCTTTATGTCAGGAATGTAATATGTTAGACATGGCATATTTGTAGTTAAGCAAAACATACCTTCTTAGTCTAGTACTTTTTCATTTCATGTATTTAAGGTTAATAAGGCACATTTAAAGCTATGTTGAAACTACACCAATAGAACATTTCATATCAATTAAATGAATGTTAGGCTTTTTGTGGCCAGTTGATGAGATTGGTGATATTATTTATTGCCACAGCCTATTGTATAAACTATGCAGCGTTAAATATTATTTGCTTGTAAAATATTAGCCAGTGTCATATTTTGATGTATTTCCTTCGTTATGACCAAAAATATGTTGCAATATTGAAACCAGTGTCTGTGTGTGTTTAAGTGTTTACCAGCAAATTGTCTCATCATGTAATGAGAATGTTTTATGCCCATGTGGTAAATAGTGAAACATAACGGTATAAAAGCACCTTTCTCTGAAGGCAGTGTGGTACTCATGCTGTGAAATCCATATGTAAAATGTTATTTGTTAGAGTTTTAAATTAGTTTGGCCTATTTAAGTAGACTGGTCTGGCATTATTTGACACTGTTTTTAAGAGTTAATTTTAATAAAATGATTAACTATTAGAGAAATTTTAAGCCCTTAAACTGTTTATTCATTCACACATACCTGTGGAACATCATATATACAAAAAGCAATTCTAGTGAGGTGGAAATTGAGAGTTGAGAGGGTGCTTACTTCACTGACCCTTGTCTGGACAGAATAGTGTATTGAAAGAAGTGTAGTTGGTGGTGATGCTGGCGAAGGAGCTATGCTGGGAACTGTGCTTCTGTAGAGTTGGAAGGGAGAGAATGTTGAACACAGGAACATGGACAGAAATGTGGGGGTAAACATTTACCTACCACATGGACCATGCTCTAGACACTGCAGCCTGTGTGTGCTGCATTGTCTTTGTGTACGCACACTATGATAGTAGAAGTGTTCAACAAGAATCTTAAAGGTAATAGATTTGCCTTGAAAACTTGAGTGTCAGAGGTTTGATTTGAAATTGTACTTTATAATCTGCCATTTGTCACACACACTTAAAAATTATCAAACTAGACATAATAACAGCTTAATGTTTATGAATTTTGTTTTCTCTCTTTGGTGAGGTTGATTGGTGGAAAGGGAACCTTATAACAAACACTAGATAACCCATTGGATCTTTGTTCTAGATTTTTTTTTTTTTTTTTTGTCACTGTGATAAACACCATGAACAAAAGTAACTTAGAAAAGAAATGATTTATTTTAGCTTATTGTCTATTATTGAGAGATGCCAGGTCAGGAACTCCAGGCAGGAGCTTGAGCAGAAATCACAGTTACTTTAGCTTATGTCCAGCTACCTGCCCGGGGATAGCACTGAAAAGGACTTGATATTAGCAATCAAGAAATGCCAGTATACCAGTCTGATGGAGGCATTTCTTCAGTTGAGGTTCCTCTTCCTGGGTATGTTACAGTGTCAGCCAAGATCAGCCATCACAAGCTTTCAAACCACCTTTGCTGAGCAGGTCACTCATTTCCACTGCCTTGTTTTTCCCTAAACCAAAGGCCTAGTTCCAAACCCACAGCCTGGGAGCTTTCCTCTTTGTGAGCTGCCTTTGCGAGTCTCTTCTTCCCTCTCTGATCCCCCTTTCATATCTCCATGTTTGCCTGCCTGTGGCCATCTCCACACTCCCAGGACTAGCTCCTTAAACTGCCTTAAATCTGCTTTGTGTGTGAACCACCCTGGGCTGGTGAGCAATCCTTCCCTCTTGTGTCCCCCTCTCTGCACACAGTCATCTCTGTACCCTTGGGCCTAGCTTCAGAACCATGGTTTGGGAGCCATATTTGTCAGCCTTTGTCTAGTTAAACAGCTCATCCACCAGCTTTACCTGGCCCACCTCTGGTCCCACATCTCTTTAATTGGCCCAGTCTAAGGAAGTCCCTGTTATTACATCAGACATGCAGAGAAATAAGTCCACATGCCCAGGTCATATCACAAAAACAAAACAAAACAAAAACAAGAATGGCCAAGACAGCACATTTCCAGTCAAACCTACTAGTCCTATGGAAGTGTTTTTTACTACCTAGATGAATGTCAGGACACAGACTTTAAAGGAACAATCACAAACTCTATCAAGACTTCAAGAAATTGAAACAAGGCAGAACTGAGCACTTTACCGAACCTCCAAGAGGACAATAAACAGGAGTGATGGTTAAGAAAATACAAATGCAAGGCTGAATGAAATGAGTATAATTCAGAATTTGAAAGTTGAACTTAATAGTGTGCAAAGTTGACCATGTGGCTCCAACAAGACCACACTTCCTAACTCTTTCCAAACAGTGACACCAGCTGGGGACCAGATATTCACACATATGAACCCGGGGACTGTTATCATTCAAACCACCACAGGACCTGGATCAAATAAAAAAGAATGTGAAGAAACTATTTTAAGCATGGGGAAGTATATGTAAGAAATGTGGGACACCACCAAAACCCCAAATCTTCGAATTACAGAAATGAATCTGATCAATACTATTGATCAGATCTTGAGCAAAGTCATAGAAGAAAACATACCAAAACAGAAAAAATATCAATAAAGAAAGACATCAATACAGATACAAAAAGCACACAGAACCTCAACTAGACAAGATCAGAAATACTAAATTTTCAAAATGAAGAAAATATATTGAGAGCTACAAAAGAAAATATAAGTCACATTTAAGGAAAAACCTCCTAGAGAATCATACCTAATTTCTCAGTGGAAACTCTGAAAGCCAGAAGAGTTATTATTGGAAGGTATGTGAAGATTGTAGTCATTTTGTTATTTCGCTGGTATGTGTTGTTGTGATTTGTACTTCACTAAATTCCTTTTTTCTTTGTAGAGTTTCTTTGGCTGTGCTTATCCATCTTTCCAATTTTAAGTGTTACTTCCAGCACTCTGTTTAGCCTGTTTTGTATTATGGAAAGTTTCTCTCTTTCAACTATGGCATATAGTTTTGCTGGGTAGAGTAGTCTATACACACACACACACACACACACACACACACACACACACATGTATACATATATATGTACATGTTTTTTTTCAGCAGTACATAGAAGCTTCTCTAAAATAGACCACATGGCAGGACACAAACCTTAATAAGTACAGTAAAACTGAAGTTCCATGTATTCTAGCCAACAAGTATGTAATACAATTTAAAATCAACAGCAAACAAAACTCTAGTAAGGATATTAAACAACTCATTACTCAATGAGGAATGGGCCAAAGGAAGAAAAAATCAAGAAAGACATAAAAACATCCTTGGAGCCAAATGAAAATAAAAACACAATGCAATAAAACCTCTGGCCACTTTTCTAATATGGAAGTTTGTAGCTCTAAGTGACTATATTAATTCAGAAAGTAGTAATTAATGATTTAATGATTCCATTCAAGAACTTGGAAAAAAGAACAAACCACGCCCAAACCCAGATGGCAAGACTAACAACCAAGCACAAATTAATAAAATAGAAACAAAACAATTCAAAGAATCAGTAAGTCTAAGAGGTGGTTCTTTGAAAAGATAAACAAGATCAAGAGACCTTTCATCCAACTAACCAAAAGGGAAAAATAAAAGAACCCGAATTAACAGATTCAGAAATGAGTAGGGAAACATTACATCAGACTCCAAAGAAACGCAGAATATTATAGGGAATGCTTTAAAAATTCATGCTGGAAAACCTGAAAGAAACGGGTGAGTTTATTGGTTCATCCGAACTATGGAAGTTAAACAGATAAACAACCTAAACAACTATAGAAGGGGAATGAAACAGTAACAAAAAGCCTTTGTCTCTAAGAAGCTCAGGCCCAAATGGACACAGAATCCTACCAGACTTTCAAAGAAACTACAACCAGTGCTTCTGAAATTATTCAAAAATATAAATAGAAGAATTGCTCCCAAATTTCTTGCCAGTTTTACTCTATACTCAAATACCCAAGTCATGTAAAGGCATAGGGAGGAGGGAAAATAGCAAACTGAATACAGATACATAGCGAGATATCCACAGTTAAGTTAGCTTTGACCCTGAAGGGCAAGGTTGGTTCAGCATACAATAAACACACTTTTTGCAGATGATATGATATTATATATAAGTGATCACGAAAATTTTCGCCAGAAAATTAGAAACAAGTCAACAGTTTCAGCAAAATGGCAGAGACAAAATCAATTTACACCTATTAGTAGTCTTTTTATACACCAACAAACACACTGAGAAAGAGATCATGGACATAGTCCCATTTACAATAGCATCAAAGACACTGAAATGCCTTGAAGTGAAAGTACCAGTGAGGTGAAAGACCTCTACAATGAAAACTTTTGATCTCTAAATTAAAAGATTGAGAAACTAGGAAGATGTCTAGAGTATAAAAATTTTTGTGCAAATGACCATTGTACCAAAAGCAATTCAATTGCTACCAGAAACAATACACTCTCCAAACAGAGTGCCTGCAACAGTCTTCATAGAAATAGAAAATCCTAAGATTTATATGGAACCAGAAAAGACGCTACATAGCCAAAGTAATCTTGAATAAAATTAATAATACTATTAATGGAGGGAATGCTATTCCAGACTTTAAGATATATTAATAAAGCTAAGGTAACAAACAATATAATAGTGGCACAAAACAGACACATAGACCAATGGAATGAAATAGAAGGTCCAAACATGAGTACTTATATCTATATCCATCTGGTACTGACAGAGACAGAAAGCATGCACAGAAGAGACAGCATCTTTAACAAATGTTGCTAGGAAAACGGGATATCCAGATGCAGAAGAATGAAATTAAACTTCTGTTACCCTGCACAAAAATTCTCTCCAAGTGGATCACAGACCTCAATTTGAAACCACTAAAACCGCTAGAAGAAAACACATGACCTAGGGTCCTAACACATATATCGCAGATGTGCAGTTTGGTCTTCATGTGGGTCCTGAACCACTTGGGTGGGGGTTATCTCAAAAGCTGTTGCCTGTTCATGGGGTATGCTCTCCTAGTTGGGCTGCCTTGTCTGGCCTCAGTGAGAGAGGATTTTCCTAGCCCTGCAGAGACTTGACATGCCAGGATAGAGGGTTACTCACCAGGGGGAGCTCCAGCCTCTCACAGGAGAAGGGAATGGGGAGAGGGATTGTTGGAGGGGGTAACCAGGAGTGGGGGCAGCAATTGGGATGTAAAGTGAATTAAATAAAATTCTACCACTACTACTACTGCCACCACCTTTCCTAGATATAGGAAAGGGCTTAATAACATTTAATTTGCTGAGGAATTAAGGCTAATAATTGACTAGCAGGTCCTTATAAAACTAAACCATTGCTGTACAACCAAGGAACAAATCAAGTGAAGAAACCTATAGAATGGGAGAGAAAATTTGTCAGCTATCCGTCTGACAGAAGATTAATATCCAGAATATACAAAGAACTAAACAAATAGAACCAAGGGAACAAACAAGTGCCCCAATTTAAAAGGGGGGATTGAAACAGAAAGTTCCCAAATGGAAGAAAAAAAAAATGGCTAAGAAATACCTCAAAAAAATGTTCATCAATTTTAGCATTTGAAACAACTGAGATTTCATCTCACCTCAGTCAGAATGGCCAAGATCAACAAAACAACTTATAATTTCTGGCAACATTGGGGAAGAAGAACCCTCATTCAGTGTTAGCAGGAATAACAATTGGTACAGCCACTCTGGAAATCAGTATGGAGAATCCTCAAGGAATTAAAAATAAATCTACCCTTCCCTTTAACCCAGCAGTACCACTCACTGCCGGATGCTCAAAGTACTTGACACCTTATTTCACAGATTACTTGCTCAGTGATGTTGACTGTCACTATTCACAATAGCTAGAAAATAGAACCAGGCTAAATGTCCTCCAACAAATAAACAGATAATGAGAACATTCAGCTGTAAATAAAAATAAAATCGTGAGTGGATGGACTTAGAAAGTATATTTATGGGTAACCCAGACTCAGAGAAACATTATGTTTTCTCTCGTTGCCAGGTCCTAGTTCCAAATCTTCAGATGTGAGTATGCAATATTGAGTAACCATGGAAACCAGATAAGTATAAAAAAGACTACACATGTGGGGTGGGGATTGGGGAAGGGATAGTAGGATACTGGTGGTATGGACAGAGAATGGGCAGAGGTCTCAACTGAGGATGTGGGGGAGGAGGGAGGGGCAACGACACCAAGGGCTTTCGATAAAGTCTCAAGGAATATTTAACTAAAATATACTATATGTGTTTATATACAATATATAGAAATACATATTATATATGCACATGTACATATCTGTACACACATATACACACAGAGGGAATGAGAGAAAGACGCAGATTAAAAGAAGTCCTGCCACTCTACAATGCTTTGCACAAGAACTACCTCCAGTGTCAAGCATGGGAAAGTTCTTTTTGAAATAGTCCAAGTGACTCCCAAAATAATGAAGACCTTTGCCTCAGAAGTTGAAGGTAAGTCCCTATTAAGACACCACACACTTAGGACACAGGAGTTGGACGGTTTGAGCTGCACATAACCTGAAAGCCTCCTCCCTGAGGACTGGCTTCCATGGTACCAGAACATACTATACAAGCTGGAAAGGGAGGGAAGCAGTGAGGTGCTATCCAGCTGTGACTCTTATGAACCACAGCTGTGGCCAGCATGGCAAGAGATGTGTAAAAATGGGATGAGTGGCATTCACATTGTGGTGACCAATAGCTGTCTAACAGGACTTAAAAAGAAAAATGAAAATTTCACTCAAAAGGGGGGAAATTAAGCCTGGTATTGGAAACCTAGCCAACTTTCTGAACCTAGTGAAGTTATGTATCTTAGAATCTACTTACTGCCACTTTGCTAGACCAATATAATTCTGTACTGCATCTTAATTACCCCTATACCCACAGGCAAATGTAGCTCACACCTCATCAAAGAAGATTCTCTTTATAACAAAGACCATCACAGAAAACTCCAACTAGACACGCTACAGAGGCCACCAGATAGTGAAGATACTCAGCCCTAGAGGATACATTTACATAACAGATTCTGTATCTGTGCTTCAGCGTAACTGGACTCTCAGCTACATTATTGGGTTCTTTTTCTCACCACCCTTCTCCAGCCTTCCAACCCCCCAACACTAAGTAGGAGAGAATGAAAGTTAGAGGGGGAAGCAGGCATCAATCTCGTTAGACTACTTCCTGTTAAGTTCCTAGGGACAAGTTTGATCTTCATCATTGGGGTATGTATACACACGTATATTATTATAATAATAATAATAATAATAATAATAATAATAATATAATGAGAGGCTATCAATTTAAGAGAGAAGGGATGATGTGGAGTTGAGGGACCAGAGGTGGGGATAGGAAAGGAGGAAGTGATAGAACTATTTTAATTAAAATGTATTTTAAAAATACAGAAACATATGGGGGTGTTTTAGGGTTCTGTTGATGCAATGAGACACCATGATTAAGATGCAAGTTGGGGAGGAAAGGGTTTATTCAGCTTACACTTCCATGCTGCTGTTCATCACGAAAGGAAGTCAGGACTGGAACTCAAGCAGGTTAAGGATCAGGAGCTGATGCAGAGGCCATGGAGGGATGTTCCTTACTGGCTTGCTTGCTTCTCCTGGCTTGCTCAGCTGGCTTTCTTATAGAGCACAAGACTACCAGCCCACAGATGGTACCACTCACAAGGCCCTCCCCCCCATCACTAAGTGAGAAAATGCCTTACCGCTGGATCTCATGGAGGCATTTCCTCAAGGGAGGCTCCTTTCTCTGTGATAACTCCAGCTTGTGTCAAGTTAACACAAAACCAGCCAGTACAACTGACCCCTTGTTAACTTGACACAAACACATCACTATTAAGCCTCGACCCTTACTTCCTTATTCATCCCCAAGATCTAAATAACTTTAAATGTTTCAGTCTTTACAAAGTCAAACATTTTAAAAGTTCAGTCCCTCTAAAATATCAAATCTCTTTTGAATTCAAAGTCTCTTAACTGTGAGCTCCACTAAAATACTTTACTTCAAAAGTGAAAAAATAGGGCATAGTCACAAATAATCAAACTCTAACTGTCTAATGTCTGGGATTTACTCATGATCTGGGATCTGGATTCCTCCATGGGCTTGAGTCACTTCTTCAGCTCTGCCCTTTGTAGCACACACCTTGTCTTCTAGGCTTCAGATGCCTGTACTCCATTGCTGCTGCTGTTCTTGGTGGTGATCACATGGTACTGGCATCTTCAGAATACTGGCATCTTTTGCTGCAACTGGACTATACTGTCACAAATAGCCTCTTATAGGTTCTTTTCACAGTGTCAATCCTCAGCTTCTCTGCATGACCCCTTCAGTCCTGGGCCTTCAACCACCACTTAGCTGCACCTTCACCAATGGCCTCTTCTGGCCTCTCACAGTGCCAAGCATCAGCTGCTATTCCTTAATGTTTTCAAAATCGGTACCATCTGGGTGACTCATAATTATTACCAAGTGTACTGGCTAGTTTTGTGTGTCAACTTGACATAAGCTGAAGTTACCACAGAGAAAGGAGTTTCAGTTGATAAGATACCTCCATGAGATCTATCGGTAAGGCATTTTCTCAATTAATGATCAAGGGGGGAGGACCCCTTGTTAGTGGTACCATCTGTGGGCTGGTAGTCTTGGGTTCTATAACAACACAGACTGAGCAAGCCAGGGGAGGCAAGCCAATAAGCAGCATTCCTCCATGGCCTCTGCATCAGTTCCTGCTTCCTGACCTGCTTGAGTTCCAGTCCTGACTTCCTTTGGTGATGAACAGCAGCATGGAAGTGTAAGCTCAACAAACCTTTTCCTCCCCAATTTGCTTATTGGTCATGATGTTTGTGCAGGAATAGAAACTCTGACTAAGACACAAAATCTGGCTGCCAACACAAGGTACAACCATGGCTGCCTCTGGAACACAGCTTCTCTGTGCTCTCAGGAAACACTACCCAGAAGATTTCACCTTAGTGACTCTGGTCTCTTAATCACTGCTAATTTATTAGCTCCAGCTAACTAGCATTAATTGTACCAGTAACACAAAGTTTTCTTTTCAGTAGTTCTGGTATCTTGTTAATCACAGCCAATTCTTCAGCCTTAGCTAACCAAAATCAAACCCACAGAATCTTCACAATCAAAACAGCAATGGCCCTGATAAGAGTCTTTAATCTTCCCTCTGAAATTTCACAAGCCAGGCCTCCATCTTCTGCACTGTTCTCAACGTCTTCTAAGCTCCTACAGAACATCCCCCAGAGCTCTTAACACCAAATGGATCTTCTAGCCCAAAGTTCCAAAGTCCTTCCACAGTCCTCCCCAAAACATGGTTCGGCTGTCACGGGAATGCCCCATTATGCTGGTACAAATTCTCTATTAGTCATGGTTTCTTTCTTTCTTTTTTTTTTTCTTCTTTTTTTTTTATTTTCATATTTTATTTACATTTCAAATGTTTCCCCCTTTCCAGATCTCCCCTTTGGAACCTCCCCATTCCCTCCGCCCTCCCCCTGCCTCTATGGGGATATTCTCCAACCCACCTCCCCACCCTACCCCCCACCCACTCTCGTCTTCCCTCCTTGACATTCTCCTATACTGGGGGATATAACACCCTCAGGCCCAAGGGCCTCTCCTCCGCCTGACGGGTAACAAGACCCTCCTCTGCAGTCTTTGTGGCCAGCACTATGGGTCCCTCCATGTGTATTCTTTAGTTGGTGGATCAGTCTCCAGAAGTATGAGGGGTCAGGCCAGTTGCCAGTGTTGCTACCTCCCTGGGGCTGCACACTCCCTCAGCTCCTTCAGTCCTTTCTCCAAGCCTTCCATCTGGGACCTCACACTCAGCCCTACTGTTCCTGCGAAGTGACTCTTGGGTATTTCAAACTTTTAGGCTAATAACCACTTAACAGTGAGTACATACCATGTTCATTCTTTTGTGACTGCGTTACCTGGTTCAGAATGATGTTTTCAAGATCCATCCATTTGTCTACGAATTTCATGAAGTCATTGTTTTTAATAGCTGAGTAGTATTCCATTGTGTAAATGTACCACATTTTATGTATTCATTCCTCTGTGGAGGGACATCTGGGTTGTTTCCAGCTTCTGGCTATTATAAATATGGCTGCTATGAACATAGTGGAACATGTGTTTTTATTACATGTTGGAGCATCTTCTGGGTATATGCCCAGGAATGGAATAGCTGGGTCCTCAGGTAGTATTATGTCCAATTTTCTGAGGGTCTGCCAAACTGAATCTAATAGAAGAGAAAGTAGGGAAGAGTCTCGAACACTTGGGCACAGGGGAAATGTTCTTGAAGAGAACACCAATGGCTTGTGCTCTAAGGTCAAGAATTGACAGATGGGACCTCATAAAATTACAAAGCTTCTGTAAGGCAAAGGACACTGTAATTAGGGCCAAACAGCAACCTACAGATTGGGAAAAGATCTTTACCAATCCTACATCTGATAGAGGGCTAATATCCAATGTATACAAAGAACTCAAGAAGCTAGACTCCAGAGATACAAATAACCCTATCAAAAAATGGGGAAGTGAGCTAAACAGAGAATTCTCAACTGAGGAAACTGGAATGGCCGAGAAGCACCTAAAGAAATGTTCAACATCCTTAGTCATCAGGGAAATGCAAATCAAAACAACCCTGAGATTCCACCTCACACCAGTCAGAATGGCTAAGATCAAAAACTCAGGTGACAGCAGATGTTGGCGAGGATGTGGAGAAAGAGGAACACTCCTCCATTGCTGGTGGGAATGCAAGTTGATACAACCTCTCTGGAAATCAGTTTGGCGGACCCTCAGAAAATTGGATGTAATACTACCTTAGTCATGGTTTCTATTGCTGCAATGAAACACCATGATTAAGAAGCAAGTTGGGAAGGAGAGGGTTTATTCAGCTTATACTTCCACACTGCTGTTCATCACCAAAGGAAGTCAGGATAGGAACTCACACAGGGCAGGAACCTGGAGGCAGGAGTTGATGCAGAGGCTATGGAGGTGTGCTGCTTACTGGATTGCTTCCTCTGGTTTGATCAGCATGCCTTCTTCTAGAACCCAGGACTACTGGATGGCACCACTCACAATGGGCCCTCCCCCCTTGATCACTAATTGAGAAAATGCCTTACAGCTGGATCTCATCAAGGCATTTCTTTCAACTGAGCTCCTTTCTCTGTGATAACTCCGGTTTGTATCAAGTTGACACACAAAACTAGCCAGTAAGGGGGGAGGTGGAGTAAGAGAATATGTCGAAGATTTAGGTTTTCAACCCCTGAAAAAACAAGATGAAATGGATAAATTCTCTCCCTCCCTCCCTCCCTCCCTCCCTCCAGATATAGTGTGTGTATGGTGTATGTATACCTGTGTATACATATATATGTAAAATTAAAGAGGGGCTGGCAATTCTTGTCTGACATGAACAAGGCTCTGGATTTTATCTGGCACCACATAAAACTAGATGTGATGATTCATATTTGTAAACCCAGCACTTGGGAGGTAAAGGCAAGATCAGAATGAAGGTCAAGGTTATCCTCTGATGTTTCAGGGTCAGTCTGGGCTACATGAGCTCCTTTCTCAGAAAATAAAGTAACATTAAAAATACTTGCAAATTGAATTCAGTGATATATTAAAGCAGATGTTTGTTGGAAGTCTGCCTTTGGCTCTGGGTAATTTAGATGTTCAAGTGCCAGATCTAGTCTTTGTTTTATCCTTTTGGGAGAATCTTGGTGTCTGGAGATGTGCGGAGCCTGTTGGATTGTCTACTTAGCTTTCTGTTCTCTGTTAATCATGCTCAGCCTTTTATAAAATATTTAGAGGGTCAATTAATCCCAGCAGCACCCTCATAATGTCACTGTCCTTCTCTCCTAATTCTGCAACTGCTGTTTAACACCAGCCAATGCATCATCATGTTCCACTGGCATGTCATTCCAACTAGCAGCAACTTGAGCTTTGACATTGGGGCCACCTCATTGTTCCAGCGGCAGCCTGGGTCTCTCCACCAAGAACAATGGCTTCCTTCTGGGACTACACTCAAAAAGATTAGCCAGCTTTAGCAGATGTAAATACGGGGTTCAGAGTTAAGCTTGACTTTTCTTTATTTCCTTCCTTTCTTTCTTTCTTTCTTTCTTTCTTTCTTTCTTTCTTTCTTTCTTTCATTCTTTCATTTTTTGAGACAGGGTTTCTCTGTATAGCCCTGGCTGTCCTGGAACTCATTCTGTAGACCAGGCTGGCCTCAAACTCAGAAATCCGCCTGTCTCTGCTTCCCAAGTGCTGGGATTAAAGGTGTGCGCCACCACTGCCCAGCTAAGCTTGACTTTTAAGTCAACATTTTAATTTAGTTTAAATATATATATATTTTTTGAGACAGGATCTCTCTATGTAGTTCTGGTTGTCTTGGAGCTTGCTATGTAGAACAGGCTATCCTGGAACTCACAGAAATCCACTTGCCTCTGCCTCCTCAGTGCTGGGAATAAAGGTGTGTGCCAACAGACCTGACTTGAAAAGTGCATCTTTAGTGAAATTTTGAGCCAGCTTTTACCAATTTGTTTTTTCTTGATCTATAATTAAAAGTTTACTCTGACATTCTGTATGTGTCAACTCTCCATCAGCCTGAGAACCCTGAGAAGGCATCTGAAGTGGAGGTCAGCCATCCAGAATTAATTAGGGTGTATCTGTGGGAACAGCAGAGCAGAGGAGACCTAGGTGTCAGTGATCCAGGCTCAATGACATAATCCAAATAGATGACCATTTAGAGCTATTCCAGTGAGGGCTGAGGTGCCTGGTCGGTTACATTCATACAACTATCAGTCACTGGGAGGTGGAGGAGAGGCATGTCTTTGGCATAAATGGCTCTGTGCAGCTTGGGCAGTACCCGAAGGAGCTAATAACTGAAGGCTGTGCATTGGCAGCAGCTTTAATACTTGATGCCGAAGGTCTTTGCTGACATATAATCCAAGTAGTAGTTTCTGTCCACGGCATGTGCAATAAAAAATGCAATGTTAAGTTCTAGTTCATTTGAAATCTGCTATTATTACAAACTGTTTAGGATAAGCAAGAAATGCAAGTTAATATCAAACAATCAAATTCGTGGTCATGATAGATACCAGTCTAATTTATTGCAAAAAATGTTTTCAAAGTTAAACAGATAATAAATAGCTAAAACCAGACAATTCAGATATACTATAAATACAGTCTTCAAAAACCTCAGAGATCTACAGAATGTAGCATTTAAAATGTTTTATTATTAAAAGATCTTTTCTTGACAAGGAGACGATACTGCTAATGACAGCACTCTCATTCCATTTCAACGAAGAAGATGAGCATCAGTAACCTCCATATGGAGTTTTCTTCATATGTGGCAAGCTGCCACTGGGGAAAAATGCCCTTGCATCAATTGCAGACATAATACTGTCTGAAATGGACAAAGCAGACACAGGAAAGTTGAGTGCTATACTTTGCAATGACAAGGTAGGCAAGCCCTTTATATTTCCTGCTTCATGAAAATGTGTCATGTCCTGGGCCAAAAGGCTGAAGATGGGTGCTCCAGTGTTACGGAGACAATTTGTGGGTGACTGATCAGGCAGGCAGAAACCTCTGTCATTTCTGTAGTTTTGGAAGCAGCTTGCTTTGTACTTCCTGCATACTCAGGTGATATTTATTCCTTCTCAGGTTTCTGATGGGATTGAAAACTATATGGTCTCACAATTAAGCTTAAATTGTTAGAATTTAGAAAAATGTTTTAAGGTCTTAGAAGATATTTATAGGTTTATAAATACAAGTTATGATAAAAAATTATTTAAGTACAAAAGTCTAACTCACCAAGATAGGATAGATAATAGAACACTTTCTCCAAACTTGCCAAATAAAAATGGACTAGACATTGTAAATATAGTTCTTACCTGCTGGTTTTCATAATTGTTAATGTTCTATATAATTTTATTGATGTAAGAGAAAGAACCTTTTATTGGACTAAAAGGGGAACTTACATATAAACGTCACCTGTCAATAAAAAAGCCAGTGGCCAATTAGCAAGACAGGGAATAGGAGGTGGGACACTGGCAGGAAGAGAGAGGATTCTGGGAAATAATAAGAGATAAAAGATAAGAAAGCCATGGGGGACAAGATGGAAGATGTGATAGGAGACTGACCTAGTAGATGACCAAAACCAACAGCAGAGGAACTTGGAGAGACACTGAGGAGACAAGAAGGAAGAAATGTTCTAGGACTGAGGAGAGATAGCTAACCAAGTGGTAGACATAGAATAGTTTGAATGGGTTGAATAAGTTACAAGCTAGCCAGGGAATGAGCCAAAGCTTATGGCCTAGGCATTTAATCATAACCAGTTAGTCTCAGAGTCCTCATGCTGGGAGCAGGACTAGGAAGGAAAACTTGTATTTAATTATTTTAACAGCATTATAGAAAAATTGGGAATTTAATAGGAGAATAGGAATGTAAGGAGCTTTCACACGAGGCTCTGGTTGGCTGAAATAATTTATGCAGATGGCCTAGAAGAGAGTTTGGCTTCTAAGCAATGACTACCAAGTGCTGACTACTTTGATAGGGTGGAGAAGGGTATCCCATTGGTGGTGGTAATGTTTAGAGTACAAGGTAGTGCTGGGCTACTGCTCATTCATCTGCTTCAAAACTGGTTGTCGGCATTACAAACTCATAGTGAAAACTTGGTGGGGAGTACTCTCTGTCTGAGGAGGAAGCAGGCTCTCTACACAGATTTCTGAAAAAGAATGTCTCTTAGCTGGGCATGATATATTTTTAGCACTTAAGAGGCTGGGTCCAGTGGGCAAAAGACAGCTGGAGGCCACTAAGATGGCCAAGTATGTGACAGAGAGATGGGAGAGAGAGAGAGAATGGAGCAGTTTTTGCACTGTGAAGAGAAGCAGAATTGGAGACTTGATAGTGGTGAGGAGCAGCCCGATGGGAGAGGCCTGCGCTGCCACCCGAGGCCATGGTGATGTCCTGCTGTGCTGTTTCCGAGAGCTATATCTGGGTCCATGGCCCATGGCAGCAACAGTCTGTATCCATGTCCATGGTCTGTGTTACCATCAAAGGCGTAGTGGTCTGGGCTGCTCCTGAGGCCATGTTGATGTTAGAGGGCCAGGTTGAGCTGTCCCTGTCTTTCACCAGCCACCACACAGTGGCACCAGTGGTGACATGGGTGAGGGAGGCCTGGCCCCATTTTCTTCCAGCTGCTGCAGGTGAGAGAGCTGCCTCTCCTGGGCAGTGAGGGAGAGCTGAGCTGGCCCTGGTGGCGTGGGCACAGGCAAGCTGTCAGGCTGACCAACTCAGTTACCACCTAGACCCAATCCAGGACTTTGACTTGGCTCAAATTAACATCTGTTCCTCCATCTATGAGCTCCTGGAGCATGTGAACCAAAGCTGCAAAATCTCCATGACACAGGGCAACAACAGGCTGTCCAAGAGGAGTCTTGATGAGGGTCCAGTATTGATGGTATAGCTAAAGTCAGAGGCCTTGACCCAGGCCAATGACTCATTGCAATGAATGTTGTAAGTACAACTGTTTGTGTGACAGACACACCACAGCTTCCATGGCCAGATACTTTTTTAATTTTTATTTTCTTTTGGTGGGGAGCTTACAAGGGTGGAGGGTGGATATGGAAGGACTTGGAAATGAGTGGGATTGAGGTACATAACATGAGGACTGCCAGGAATTTGAAGCCAGCTTGGGCTATCTGGTGAGTTCTAGGCTGACCTATAATGTGTTATGTTGTCTCAAAAGCAAGACACCCAGAAAAGAATGGCTTTCATACACATGTTAAAGTTAGTTATGTCTGCTTTCTAATGACAGGAGCCAGATGTCCTTTGTTAGTGACAGAGTAAGGTAGAAGATGTAATGAAGTCAGGCAAGCATCTGCTTTAACACCCAAGTTGCACTTGGAGTTAGTTGTCTTCTGATGTTCTGCTCTTCTGGATATTAAAATGGTGGTGTTGAGTGTGTGTCTTATTATGGTTCTATCCTGTGACTGGGGAAAAGGTTCCTTGGCAAATAAGCCTAGTATCCTGGTATAGCCAGACTGCTAGTCACAGAATCCAGGCTCTAGTCTTCTTATAAGACTTTACTTATGAACTGAAATTTGATTAAGGGCTGGTGAGACCACTTGTGAGTAAAGAGCCTGCTCTGCTCTTCCAGAGGACCTGTGCTCACAACTGTCTGGGACTCCAGCTCCAGGGGGATGTGATACCTTCTGGACTCGGCAGGTACCTGCACACATACACACTCATGCACACACACAAAACACACCACAACACACACAACACACATACACACACATGCCCCCCCCATGCATACACATGCACACATGCACATACCACACACACACACACACCTGCATACACACATACACACATATGCCCCCACACACTCATATACATACACATATGAACACATAGACACCTGCACACACAGGCACTTGCAGACACACATGTGCACACATGCATACACATACACATGCACACATAGGCACTTGCGCACACACACACATAGATGCATGCACATACACAATTGTTAAACAGTTAAAAAATAAACTGAATTGAAACAACTTTACTTGTTGAGGTTGACCATAATAGCTTGCTGGAGGGGAAAGAGAGGCTGAGAGATGAATTTCATCTCTGTTTTAAATCTCACCCCTAACAGCTACGAGATATTTAAATTGCATGCCAAGTCAGAATGACCCACTTACAGGTGCAAGAATCTTTAAAAAAAATTTTGGACTTCTCTGGTATTATGTCCATTACGAAAGTCATAGCAGTGCACACTGAGCTGCAGGGGAGAGGTGCTTTCAGGAAGCTCCATAGGTGTGGGGTCCTTAACTGCTCTGCCTCTAGCTGAGGCTGTCTTAGTGTAAAGTCACTGAGTAATTAAGGAACTGTTTTTTAATGGATTGAAAATGTTACCTGCCTAATCAAAACAACCAGCACACAGAAATTAGTGACATTGTTCCACCTTAGGAACAGAACAAGTATACTTTCCTAAATATTGTATGGTTTTCAGAGCATTCCACATAAAATAATCAAGGAATGTAAGTGTCCTAGTCAGGGTTTCTATTGCTGCAGTGAAACACTTCACCAAAAGCAAGCTGGGGAGGAAAGGGTTTATTTGGTGTCCATTTCCTCTTCACTGTTCACCGTTGGAGGAAAGCAGGAATCTGGAGGCAGAAGCTGATGCAGAGGTCATAGAGAGGTGCTGCTTATTGGCTTGCTACCATGGCTTTTCTCAACCTGCTTCTTACAGAACCCATGACCACCAGCCCAGAGGTGGCCCCACCCACCAGGCCCTCCCACATAACTTATGTAAGTATGTAAGGCATTTTCTTAATTGAATTTCCCTCTGCCCAAATGAATCTAGCTTGTGTTAAATTGACATAAAACTATCCAGCACAGTAGTAGTCTTGGTCCAAATCATACATATCTAGTTTTTTAAAGTTGCCATTTTTATTCTTTATTCTGGATAGTTTTTCAGTTACCTTGTTCCATGTGTTATCCAATCTCCACTGTGCTTATGTCTCTGTGTACCCAATTCTGTGCCACCTAATCTTGGTTGTAAACTTGCCACATCTGGGAAGAGGGAACCTCCAGTGGAAACGTGCCTCTATCATGTTAGTATGCACTCTGTGAGGAATTGTTTGGGTTGATGATTTAGGAAGGCCGGCCCACTGTGGGCCGTGCCACGTGTGCTTCTGAGCTGTAGGGAAAACTGGCTGAGGAGGCAGTAAACAGCATTCCTCCATAGTCCTCTTCCTTAGCTCTTGCCTTGGCTTCCTATATGATGTAGGAAGGTGAAATAAACCCGTGCTCATGATCAGGGTGTGTATCACAGCAACAGAGAACATACTAGAACAGGTCTAGTTTCTAGTTCTCCATTTTCCATGTTTTCCTATAGCAAGAACAGTCTGTGTTAATGCTTTCTCAGCATTCAGACAGAACTAGCAAACAGAGTTTCTACAGAGAAACCATCAACACAACTCTACCCCAATACACACACACACACACACACACACACACACGCACGCACACCATAAGGTAAAAATAGTAATATTCTGGTTTCTACATGTGATTATATTCAGGATAGTTTTATTTTACTACTTACAACTGTTACTTGCTGGTCATTTAGAATCTGTGGCTACTGATGTCATCAGCAAGGCCATAGCACTGATGAAAATGAAGAACTCCAATCCCCACTTCTTCAGGTAGCTCAACTCCAGAGAGGCAATGCCCAAGTAAGTTACTCACTATGCCTGCAGGATGATGGTTGACTTTTGGAGAATTGTGCTTTCTCATTTGGCATTTCACTTTCTAATTATGAGGGTAAAAAGACTTGGAGTAAGTCCAAGACCAGAACTGATCTGAAATGTTCAGCTTGGACTACTTTCTCTGGCCCGTCGCCTCTGCCTCATGATACATTGAGGCCAGAGCGACCCCTGCGGCCTTAGTTGGACTCTATAGTAGTTAAAAGAAGTGCTTTGGTATGTTGAGTCTGGCCTGCCTTTGAGGCTGGGAGGTGCGATTTCTAGTGTGATGGTATCTACTTTAGATTTCAGAAGAACTGGAGAATTACTTGGTTTCATACAGAGATGTGTGAAGTGCTTTTAGAACAACTTGGCTACAAGTGACAGCAGGGACAATTAATATCTTCACTTAAACAATAAGACTGTGCACACTATTTTAGCAGTAAGCCTGAAACACTCTGTGTGTGTGTGTGTGCGCGCGTGCGTGTGCATGTGTGTGTGTATTGAGTGATATAGAATGAAGTACTGTTTTCAAGAAAAGAAAATGTTAATTAATTTCCTTCTGTAAAGACAAACTTGTTAAACATCAACCAACCTTACTTGTTCTAATCCCACTATTCCATAACGAAAGAAACAAGGAGAAAAAGAACCAAAACTCTTCATATGAGTTTCTCTGATAGTGAGTGTGTGTATGATTCCTTACAAACAATTAAGAGAGCCAAAGAGCCACTGTATCTGTGGTCCCAGCACCCAGGAAGCTGAAGCAGGAGTTTTTGATCAGTCTGGGCAAACACAGAAAGACATTGTTTTTTAGAAAGAAAGGAAGAAAGAAGGAAACAAAGAAAGAGAAAGAAAAGAAAAGCTAAGACATTTGATAGTTCAGATATCAAAACTGTGAGCTAATTCTATAAACTATTGTGATTATATGTACAATTAGTATTGTATCTATTCTCAGCAATGCTACTAAGTAATAATAAATGAAATTATATGTATATCCAGGTCTACTGTACTCAGAAACAGTATTTGAATACTTTAAAAGAACAATACCATCATTAAATACACTGATAAAACAGTAGAACTCTACATTGCAACAAATGAATCTTTAAAAACTGTGACAATCGATTGCATAACCAATCTAATCAAGAAATGGGGAAGCTTTGGAACCCATTACTTTGAGAACTCAAGAGGTGTGCCACTAACAGCTGCCTGGGTGTTTTTAGAAGGCAGGAAAATCTACATAGTTAAAATGCACACTCCAAGTCTTAAGATGCTTCCATTAAAAAGACTAACCCGGGTCACAGGCCCACTGTGAATGGGTTTGGAATTGCTGGCTAGTCTTTCCTGGACAGTTTCTGTAGTTTCTCTTCTATCTTCGGGGGTGGGGGGGAGGTGATGAAATTCCCAGCTCCCTCTTGAAGCTCCATAGACCTGCCTAGAACTCAGTGCCAGGCAGAGGAGTTGGCAGAGAACATGTTTACTTAAGGTCTTGTATGAGCCAATTGAACTAGATCTTACTATCCAAGAGGACCAGATCCAACCTTGAGAACCAGGCGGGAGTGTACACCTCCAAGGCTGGAGACTCTCTTACTTCATTTGATGCTGTCCTTAGTCAAAGCTCAAGCCACATAAAATGCTGCTTCTCAGACCGAAGAAAACCTAACAAGACCCAGGGAGTAAGCCCTTCTGAGAACCTGGCTCACTTTGTGCCCTTAGATTAAAGGTTAGCATTGTTTTTCTTGTTATAAAGGCAGTAATGGTTGGGGTTTTACAGAGCTGCTCTGCTTCACTGCTGTCATGGTCTGATGCATGATTCTTAGGTGCAGGGATGTGATGGTGCAGGGAGGGAGACATGCTGTTTCCATGTAACCAGATTATTGGTCACTTAGTGTTTGATACTCTGTTAACAACCCCATGGCCTTGGCAAAAGGGACCATGAACTGACGATTTCGTGTTTATGATCCCCAGCAGCAAACAGACATGATCAGAAATTGACGGGCATCTAGACAGGTCTGATGCAGTTTCATTTAGAGTCTTGAGCCTGTATCTATTCATGGTGTTTATTAATCTTGGAATTGTACTTAGGAGCTGAAAACAATAATCATTCTGTAGTGGCAGGTACATATACAGAGAAAAATAACAAATTATGGATAATATAATACCTTAGAAGCCATAAGAGCCAGTACATCTTCTCTCATTACCAAATAAATGTGCATTGTCACTGATAGGCATACCCCTCAAGCTGCAGGCAAACTTGTTTACATGTAGAGGAAAAAAAAAAGAAAGAAACCAGAAAGCAATCTAATCAGGCAAGAATCACAGAGTTTCATATAGGAAGAGGAAATGTTGTCACTCATACTCAGATAGTTCATTTTACCAATGGGGACGCTAAGGTCAGGGGGGAGAGCTAACTTGCTGAGTTTGAGGAGGGATCAAGGGTCACCAGATTTCATCCATTTCCACTTCCAGCCTCTAGCTATTTAAGCAATCTGGCTTAAAGAGGACTTGTTGCTTGCACAAGAGCCTGTGGCAGGGGCTTATGCTCCAAGTATCTGGATATCCTTTACAGGCTAGCTTTCTGTTGGGCTTGAATAAACCCTAGAAAACATGTGGAGAATAATGAGGCAGCCGACAGCAAGCCTATCGCTGGCTCGATGCTGCTGACAAAAACTGCACAGGATAAAGCATCAGATGGCCATCTTCCCATGAGTACAAATGCTGATCTCTCATGTTGTATGACAGCATGGCGAGAACGGACTGTGACATTCTGAAATCGAAGTTTGCATTGATCTGTTTTCCTCCTAACAGATCAAAGGCAAACGTGATCCTCATATCTTTGGTGTCCGTGACATAGAGGATTCCTTGAGCTATGAAGGCATTGCCAGCCTTGGATTTGGGGTATGTGGTATTGATGTGTTTCAGCACAGAGAAGGTCCTCTCATCCAGCTGTGCTACAAGGATGCTTGAGCCATCTACACTTGAAGCGTAGATAATCCAGAGGCCCTTCTCATCCACTGCTATGTTGAAGTAAGTCTTGGAATTTGCAAAGAGGTATTTTCGATCGAAATACAAAGCATTTTCAAGCTTCAGAGTTTGAGGTGTCTCTTTCCCAAATTCAAATCTGAAACATGTTTTAAAAAGTGAGTTAAGAGTGGAGTAAACATGCCTGAAGAGAAGTCTCATGAACTGTATGGAAGCATCTCCTGTCAATCAAAAGCCTATGGCCAATGAGGAAGGAAATAGAAGGTGGGAGTTCTGGCAGAGAGGGAGGAGGATTCTGGGAAAAAGACAGGTTCTGAAGATTGGAGCCAAACTGTAGGGGAGACGGTTGCATAAACCTGAGAAGTAACTAACCATGTGGAAGACATAAAATAGAAAGAATGAGTTAAATAAGTTATGAGCTAGTCTGGGAACAAGCCAAAGCTTATGGCCTAAGCATTTACCCATATATAAGAAGTCTCAGAGTCGGAAGGAAGAGGCCAGATGGAGTAGCTCGAGGTTATGCATGTCTGTGGACATGGGTGATTTGTTGTGCTCCTTATTAAGCTGAGTTACAGGGAATGGATCAAGGCCTGCTCTCTGTTGCCAGAAGGCTCCAGGAAACTTTTCTACTTGCCCTCCAGTGATGTTCTGAGCAGCAAGAATGTGAAGGCAGTAGCTAGCCTGTACTAGCAGAAGGAAAGGAGGACAGAAGTGTGGTGTTAAGGATTGTCCTCAAATTAGCAATGTGGCTGAAGATAGCCTTGAACACCTAATCCTCTTACCTCCACCTGCCAAGTGCTGGGATTACACCCCCAAGCCTTGTTTCTGTAAATGCTGAAGATCAAACCTAGAGCCTTGAACACTCTCTCAATTGAGAAACGTCTGTAGCCCCTAAATTTAGGTTTTAAAACTCCCAAGTTTGCTGGTTATTCCTTTATTTCATGTTGAAATTTTAATTAAAAAGAAAAAAAGACAATTTAAGCTAAGGAAAAGGTCATTAGCTAAGAAGATATGTAGTAAAGGCTGTGAAGACAATTTTCTTGCATGGGATTCCATGCCCCTTAGCTCTGGAATCTGATTTCCCAGACTCCAAACCGAAATAATATCAAAAAGTGAATTATGATTCAATCACTACCTAAATCTGGGAATAGGTCGGGGATAGTAGGCTAAACAAAAACACCAGAGGGCGCTATTGAGCAGCAGAGTGCAGGAAGACTGTGGGACTGACAGGCATTTAGGAAGCACAGCAAACAGAAGCAGACTAAGAACCCTGAGGTAAGCTGGAAAGGGGCCTGAGAAGAACAGGCACTTGGGAAGGACTCAGCCATACCAGCTCCTGAGTGCTGGGAACTCTGTACTGCCGTCTAGCCCCGCGGGCTGAAGGAGCAGGTGTCTGTCCTACAGGAGCAGCAGCTTCTGTACATCCTGCTTCTCCTGCTCTAGGCATGTGGCTTGATGTAGGTCTAGGCTGAGGAGAAGTCCCCTCCCCAATCAGCACAGCTCACCCAAGCCTGGTAGTGGTACAGGCTATAATCTGGGGTACCTGGGAGGCTAGGGGGGAAGGATTGTTGAGTGAAATGCCCCAAAGTGACCATTTTTGTCCTCGTTTGGCTAACTCTAGTTTGCGCTTCATCCCACTGCTACCCAACTCTGACTGGGGACATCCCTGCTGAGCAGGGCATTCCCATGTACCTGTTGATTTACAACATAAATTGTTTTATCAACTGAGCTGAAACCTTTGAACATGTGGACCCCTGCTATCTCTGGTTTGATGTAATTCTGGGTTTTCTTTATAAATCCTACCCTGCCTTGCTTAAGGAGAAGAGTTCTTTGTGACCAGAGTCAATGCCTAGTCACAGACTTAAATAAAGGACTCTTACATATACTTTTGGTGGTATGTAACATTCTTCTTTTTTTTTTTTCCCCCGAGACAGGGTTTCTCTGTGTAGCCCTGGCTGTCCTGGAACTCACTCTGTAGACCAGGCTGGCCTCGAACTCAGAAATCCGCCTGCCTCTGCCTCCCGAGTGCTGGGATTAAAGGTGTGTGCTACCACTGCCCGGCTGTACGTACCATTTTTGAGCAGTCTATAACAATAAGTTCAAGGCCTTCCTTGGCAACACAGAGAAAATAAGAGCAGCCTGGGCAACTTGGCAAGACTGCGGTAGACCACTACACTCTAAGCATAACAGCTGCCATCTTTCTCATAACAACAAACTCTGTGACAGGGCTTCTTGATTGTGGATGTTGCTTCCTAGGGCATGGGGTGTTAGAAGTGTTGCTGAGTCCTCATCTGAGAGTCAGGCCTTTTGTCTGTAATTCTGCCCTAGTTTCGTGTGGTCGTGTTCACTGCAGTGGGAAGAGGCAACATCCATGTTGGGGTGAGACTTCCTGGTGGTGGGGCCCCATTGGGGTGTACAAGCTCTAAAAGCACACTCATAAATCTATCGGTTCCCCGAGTTGGACTTTAGTGTAGCCACACTTTGCTGTGCCAGTATTCTGTAAGGAGCAGGTAGATTATTGTCACATTTCCCCAGGGAAAGTGTTCTCACTATAAAAATTAAAAGTAGAAAGGGGGGGAGATAGAATGTGCTCATTGGTAAAGACTGTTTCTAGTATGCGTGAGGCACGGGATTTGAACCCATACCTCAAAAACTAAGCTTCCAAACCCCATTTTTTAAAAAGATCATTTCTCATTTTAGGGCTTCTTCACCCTAGAACTCCCCTTTTCCCACAACTGTGGCCCAATAGCCTCTGGTAACATTAAACAGACATCAGGCACCAGGGGCTCGGGTGAAGGTATCTGAGCAGGAGATGAATTCTTTCCTCTTCTACTCATACCAAAGTTTACCCATAAAGGATGCAAAGTGATGATGTTATGTGGTAGCACAGGGAGGTGAGGCAAGGGGTGGGCGTTTCCTATCTCACTCTCCTCCAAGCTGACTGGCCGAACTGCTTGCAAAAGGTCATGGCACTGGGGGTGTTGACTGCTGACCTTCCCTCATAGGGAGTAAGGAGGGCCATGGGTTTCTCACAAGTATCCAACCACCCTTCCAACCTGTTGTGTGCAATTCTGCTCCAATTGCAAAGGCCTTGGGGGTCTTGAGGAGGAGCAAGAGTATATAGGTGGAGAAGGATAGGGGAAAGAGGCAGCCTGCTTTAAGGTCACCCATGTTCCTGCCTGTAACCCCTCTCCCATCGCACTGTAAGTAAGCCTGATAAACTCATTGGTTCCCCAGACTGGACTTTGGTGGAATCACACCTCCGTTTATCACTGGGACTTTGGGAGAAAGGATAGCTGTTGTTTTTATGTCTCCTCCAGGGAAAGAATCTTAACAGCATGACTTATCTCAAGACAAATAAGCAAGCCCCCTATGTCAGAGAATGACCTTTTGTGCCAGGAACTCTCTGCTTTTGCTTGCTTCCTGTCTTAAAGGATGTGACAGTGGCAGCAGCCACAACTCCATGTCTCCTTCTCCCTGCCTCTCCTCTTCCCAAGGTGCACATCAGCAGGGGCCTGGGTGTGGAACTCCCTCACTGTATTCTGCCATTCCTTTGGGGGACAAACCCTGATTGATCTACCTAGACACATACAGATGAGAAAACACATCTAAGCAACTGCAGAAGACAACACCTAGTGTGCACACTGTGAGGAGACACTGCAGGGCACGGCATGGTGGCTCACCTCACTATGGTGTTGGAGCCTCCTTTGTGGTAATAGAGAGAGTTGTTGTAAACAGCATGTCCACAGCCATGGAAATAATGTGGGAGGTGGAGGAGGGTGAAACTGCTATTGAGGAGCGCCGGCAGGTCTTTGAACTCCTTCACCATGATGCCTGTGAGAGGGGAGGAGGGAGACTCTTACCCACCAGCAATGACAGCACTGCCCATGAGCGGTCAGGCTGCCGAGAGAATGTCTGACCCCTCCTGCCCACCTCACCTCATAGTATTTATAAAATCCAGCAGTACAAGGCTGTCCCAGGAACAAATATTTGGTGCTTGTACAGCTACTGCTTGCTGCCTTCTATCCCTTCCTAAGCACCAAGACCACCGCTGCTCCTATACAGCATTTCTTCCTTTGAGCCCCAACCCCCAGCTCGGTAGATAGAGGTTACTACTGAACTGATCAGTTAGTGTTGGTGAAATAAAGAAGTGGTTCTTAGCTTTCAGCCAACGGATGTGTACTGTCAGACCCTTCTGGAATGAGGCCACTCTTACCACCACCTGCCACTTCAACCACATCTTTTGGGGACAGTGTGACTAGGCCTAAGCTCAGACATGGAGAGGCTGTGAGATGATTCTTTGTCTTCTCCCCTAGGCTCCATCCAACACATATGTGAGACATATGGCCAAAAGTACATAGGATGGTATCAAACTCAGAGAACAATGGGCTGTACACACAGAATACGTCTTTTATAGCCAAGGTCATATCATCCTGAACACACCAGATCGCAGAGCCAGATGGTTAGTATTTGTAGTATTTGTCTTTCATATCTCTTCCACAGTATGGATTAGTTGATAAAACCTGTAGCTGTCATGTTCTTTATTTCTGGCTGGCTATTGTGTTAACATTGGATAGTTTACATTGCATGATCATGTCTCCTGGACCTGAACTACAAAGCTTGCAACCAACACATTAAAGCTAGAAGGTGTTCTACCCGTTTAGTTGTGCTTTTAGGATAAGGAGCCCTACACTAACACCCGTGGAGCTCTCAGACCCGCGGTATAGAATAAGCTTGCAGGTAGGCAATGACTGTGATTACTACACCAAATGGACCATCTCTGAACAGAGGGAAGTACCTGAAAAATGTTCAGTCACCCAAATGCGGTCATCACTTTTGTT
Source organism: Rhynchomys soricoides (assembly GCA_019843965.1). Classification (NCBI taxonomy): domain Eukaryota; kingdom Metazoa; phylum Chordata; class Mammalia; order Rodentia; family Muridae; genus Rhynchomys; species Rhynchomys soricoides. The sequence continues at coordinate 7,429,454 of JADRCH010000050.1, forward strand.
AGCAGACTCTCTTATCCAAGTCCCAAAGGTCTCTCTCACTTTTAGGACTTGGGATGGGTTGCCAATGGAAGTGATCATGGATTCTGTCAGAAGAAAAGAGAGTTATGTACCAGCTGATTAAGGCATCCAGTTTTGAATTTCCAAATGGAATTTTTGTGCATGGTGATGGGGATTGAATCCAGGGCCTGTGCAGGCTATGAAGCACCCCAGCACTAAGACGCACTCCAGCACTAAGATGCACCCCAGCACTAAGACGCACCCCAGCACTAAGACACACCCTAGTCTGAGTGCCAGGGTTTGTACCTGTTTGTGGAGAATGACGCTCACTTATTTTCTCATCAGCTCTCCCCGCCAAGGTATCATCATTGGGTATGACACATGTCTCCCCTAAAATGACAACAATCAATGTGGTTGTCACAATGGGTTAGTGGCTTTGTATCTATAACTTCCACCTCCTCACAAAGTCCCAAATATGTCCATTATAACTTTTCCACCATGTTTCTTGGCTGCTTGCTTTTTTAGCAAGTCCAAGCCATAAGCTCCCAACCAGAGTTTCACTCGGATAGCTGGGTCCATTCCCTGGAAATATCTGGGAAGAACACTATTCCAAACAATGCAGGTGTTTGGAGAAAGTCAGGGTCCTCCTCCATATCTGCTGCTGAAATGATAGCTCAAGCTGTGCCTTATGGTTTAAGACAGGCAAGGCATTCTGGGTAACCTCTCTAGTTCTAAATCCACTGTTGAAATATTTTCAATGATTACTATCCTTTGTTTCTAAGGAACTTTTGAATTGAGCTGGGCCAGGTAGCTCCTTGGCTGTCTGTTTTTTTCTCAGCAAAGTAGAAACAAACACGTCAACATCCTAGGATGTCATGGGAATCAGAAGAACTAAGTACTTAGCACTGTGCCTGGCAGTCTTATCAGCACTCAGAACTAAGTGTTGGAGGGTTGCAGATATAGCTTAGTGGTGAACATGGGGCTCGGGGTTCAACCCCCTGCCCCAACACACACACTATGGATAGTGATGGAGATTCTGTGGTCATTCTCTGCAGGGTGTTAACCAATTTGATTGCCCCACTATCTTCTAGTTTCTCATTTTCTCGGGAATTTGTGGCTACAGTTAACAGCTTAGACCTCAAGATGCTGCTTTCAGGGGACCTAGTGGCACTGTGTCTTTAAGTTGTAACAGTAATTAAAAACAAACCAAATAAAACGGTGCTCCTGGGAGAGGGAGGGGGATACATGGCCAAGGAGAGTCACAGCATGGAGATAAGTGTGGGGAGACCAGTGAGGGAAGAGGTGATAGGTTCAGTGCTGGGCCTGGCTGTAGTCCCCATTCCCAGGGCAGGTATTCAGACATCCTGCGAGCATATTTCAGAGATGAGTCTCATTTAGGACAAAATCTCCTTTCAAAATTTGGTCATGAAGCCTGGAAGAGGGTATCTTTAGCGCAAGGAGTGGGATCCCTGTGGGCAGGGCTTGGTGACCTGGACACTGGTTGCTGAACACGTTTGGCTGCCGAGGGCCTTTGGATCTTCTGCTTCCAGGAGGTCCTGGAGGCCCTGGGGGTCCAGGTGGGCCAGGGGGGCCTTGGTCACCTTTGGCACCTAGAGAGAAGGAAAAGGAGAAACTGATACAACGTTCTCCACAGGGACAGTTTCCAGTCAGGGAAAGATAAGGGAGCAGCTCTAGAGTCCCACTGTGTGCACCTCTTCCTAGAGACAACTTAGGTTAGTGCTGTCGATACTGAATTAAAGAGCTACCATAGTAGGTCTTGATGATCCACTATCTGTAAGATCTGTGCCAAGAGTTTTATCAACCTTCTCTTCATTCTTCCTAGTCTCTCTGTGAGGTGCTAATGGGATCCTCTGCTAGGGAATGGTGGTTACTTAAGGTCACCAGTGGACAGGGCAGGATCTCAGCTCTGATGGCTCTCAACAGAGCCAGACTATTGTCACTGAAATGCCAGAGGATCCCAATTCTGACTTCCTAAAATTCCAAAGGAACTCTTCTGCCCCTCCCCCTCCTGCTCTTCCTTACTTTCCTCCTTTCCCTCAACCCTGTCCCTCCCATTCTCTTTGTGCTAGGGAATTTAACCCGGCAGCTCTTGCAAGCCAGGTGATCACTTTATTACTGAGCTAGACCCTCATCTTCTACAGACCTTTGATTACTATCTAATCCCAGAGACACTCAGAGTGCCTGTGGGGAGATTGGTCACCTGTCATTTGAAACCCTCCTACTTGACAGGTAGGAGAAGCATTGGTGAGTAGCAAACTAATCATGAGCCGCATTGGACCCTGCTTTTGTTCACTGTATGACCTTAGTCTGACCAAGTAATCACACTTGAAACAAGCTTGCAGCTTTAGCCTCCCCATGCTTGGGACTGCAGATGGGAGCCACCACACCCTACCATCCAAGGCAAATACCTTAAATTACTCAAGCTAGATACCAGATTCAGACTTGCCTACATGGAGAATCAGGCACAGCTTTGAAAATGCAGAGCACCATGCTGAGCTCAGTGGTATAGTCGCAACACTTGGGAGGTGAAAGCAGGAGGGTTAGACAAGGCTAGTCAGCCTCTGCTACATAGAGAGTTCCAGGTTAGCCTGGGGTACAGAAGACCCTGTCTCAAACAAACAAGGAGGGAAAGAATTCCAAACCTGAGCGGAGCAGAGGCCCAGAGAAGAGAGAAATCACCAGAGCAGCCATGGGTTGGACGGGACAGGCTTCTGTGCTCTAGTGCCAAGAAGACACCAGCCTACCTGTCAAAAGCACGTCATTGGACACGTCTCCTTTGTCTCCCTTGTCACCTTTCTGTCCTGGGGGGCCCTCATTTCCAGGTAGGCCCAGTTCACCAGCATCTCCCTTCTCTCCCTTTTCTCCTGGATTTCCTGTGGCTCCAGGTAACCCTGTGAGAAAGCAATGCCATATTAACTCGTGAACACAATTCTGCTTCACTTTTTGTAATGATCGTACATTTGCAGAGACGCTTTGTATACCAACCACAAAACCCTTCCACAGATGCTGCTGTACACTCATTATGGGACAGCATTTCCAGGTGGCTCTGGGAAGGTTACTTTTAAGGAATCTGGCTGAGCCACTAAGTTGAAGAGTGAAGCAAGAGAGGAGGCAATGACAGTTTGAGTGATGCATCATCCCCACCGACGATGCGTGTGCCGTTGAGAGGACCATAGGTACAGCCACTGTCACTTGTGCTCTTAGTTTCTTACAATATAATGAGTGGTGGGCTAGGCAGTCACTCTGCCCTTTGAGCAAAGTTGAAATGGTGCTTGTAACTGATGCTACTAAGCCAACACCCAAGGGCAGATGACTGGCTGCCTCAACTCCTTGCTGTCTCTTCTCTGCTATAAAGGACTGTACCCTCAACTGCAGCCAAAGTAAACCTTTTGCTCCTTAAGTTGCGTCCATCAGCTATTTTGTTGCAATGACTGGAAACAATCAGAAAACATAAAGAGAGAAAGGTCAACTTGTGATGGTTACCTTGACTGCAAACCAGTCTGGCCCTTCCAGGCTTGTTTGGTTTATTTCTTTACTTGTGTGTCCACAGCCATCTTTCTTGGGACTGCTCCAGTGCTATTTCTCATTGGACACATGAGAAAGCCAATCATTCCAAGGCTCCACCCAATAACCCAGGCAACATGAAGCATGAATTCTGCTTTCAAGAAAATTATTCTAGTTGCTGGGAATTAAACTCAGGACCTCTGGAAGAGCAGTCAGTGCTCTTAACTGCTGAGCCATCTCTCCAGCCCAAGAAAATTATTCTAAATGTTAATTTATAGCCAAAAGTAAATGACCACAATCCAAGTCACCCTAAATGTGTTCTGAAGGTAATTACTTGATACCATAGACCCCAATATTTGAGGCATTCAGTACATGTAATTCAGTATATTTACAAACAAGGAAAAGCACGTTGCAATGGGTGCAAAAGGCATTTGATGGTGTTCAACATACATTCTCAGTGAAATAAATTCTCATCAGACTAGACTAAGAAGGAATTTCCTCATTCTGCAAGAGAGCCTGGGGGAAACTGACAGGTGGCCTTGTCTTTTCCAATGAGAGGCTGTGTGCATTTCCCCTAATGTCAGGAACAAGGCAAAGGTGTTCACATGCATCAGGATATAGAGGCATGATATTCTAGAGAAAAAGAAATAGAAGGCTCGCTGTCAGGAAGTGGACATCAAAGCTATATTAATATGCTGATTGTTTATGTAGAAAATTTCAAGAAATCTATAAAAAAGAGCATCTTGAAAGTCACACATACACAAGTACCCTGGGGTTCTGAGAGGGAAAGTGGGTTTACAAAGACATCGTTAGGAATGAACCATACGCAAGACTCCTCATTTCAAGAAATAATTGATAAAAACTCCCTGAAGATAATGTTTAATTGTGATGTTACTCAAAGTGAGGTTGCAGACAGCAGGAGAGCCAGGTGCATCTGTTATCACAAGCCTTTTTGTATTCTCCCCATCTATAACCAAGGTGATGTGGAACCTTCTGCCTCTATAATCACTGCCAGCTCGGCTCTTCTGTAGGCCCCATCAAAGTGTGGCTCATCTGCCCCTCTCCCTGTGTTCCCCTCATTTGACTAACCCCTGACTAAGCACCAGCTGGTCTGGAATAGCCAAGCTTTCCTTCCAAGTTTGTTTGTTTTGTTTTTAAGACCTCAAAATACAGCCCCATTCATCTAGTCTCAAACTCACAACGATCCTCCTGCCTCCATCTGGGATTCCAGTGTGCACTTTCACATCTGGTTTATGTGGGGCTTCAGACTCACCCCAGGGCTTTGTGTGTGCTTCACGGGTGATCTACCATCTGAGTCACATCTCCAGCCGGCTCTCTGGACCACCCTACCTCTTGCCAACCATGCTACATTCCACCCTGTCCTAAAACAGCGTTTGTCAACCTGTGGGTCGAGACCCCTTGTGAGTTGTTGAACAACTCTTTCCCAGGGGTCACCTAAGACCTTTGGAAAACACAAAGATTTATGCTATGATTCATAACGGTAGCATCTTTTGGGTATATACCCAGGAGTCATATAGCTGGGTCTTGAGGTAAAACTATGCCCATTTTTCTGTAACAAAATTAGTTATGAAGTAGCAGTGGCAATAATGTTATGGTAGGGGTCAGTACAACATGAGGAACTGTGTTAAAGGGTTCTGGCATTAGGAAGCTTGAGAACCACTGTAGCAAAGGACTGCCGAAGATTTCCAGGTTAGAAGGCACTGTAGAATTTATTCAGATCAATTTCCCATCTAATCCTCAAGTCTCTCTGTGCTACCTGCTATCCAATTGGTGCTATTTGTTTGTTTGTTTGTTTGTTTGTTTTGAAACAGTCTCTCTATGTAGCCCTGGCTGTCCTGGAACTCACTCTTTAGACCAGACTAGCTCAGAATTCCTAGAGGTCTACCTTCCTGCCTCTGCCTTCCAAGTGCTAGGATTCAACTTATGTACTACCTTGCCTGGCCACAGTGGCCTCATCTCAGGCCTTCAGTGTCAGCAGATTTCACCTCTAAGTGCGGCACGGAGCTGGGGCTTTATGATAGTGGTGGAGTACTTGCTAAGCACAGCACCCTGGGTTCAATCTCCAGAAACATGGAATGAGGATAATACTACTTTCTAGACTTGAGCAAATCATACCAAAGATCTAGAGCTGAACCTGGTGGCAAATGGAGACTGGTTACATACAGAATCTAAGGCAAGCCTGGGCCACCCGTGACCCTGTCCCAGAAAGCAGTAACAACGAATCTAAATGAACAATGTTAAATCTAGCTATCACTGAGAGGACATAAGGGACAGACCTCCCTGGTCAGCACGTGCTCTGCCATGGACTTGACACTGTCAGAAGCAGTACAGTGATCTCGTACTGAACAGGGGTTACTCTTCACAGCAGCACTGAGAGCTCCTGGCTCTGGGTCATTCTTGCTGAGGGACACTAGGACTTCTGGCTGAAAAGTGACAAAAGCCCTTCTCTGGGCGCTGTGCATGAGAAGGCATCCCTTTGTTGGGATTTTAAACAGGCAGTGTGGCATACTGTCTGAAGGAGACAATGACGGATGGTTGCTATGGAGTTCCGCCTGCACAATGTGCCAAGCTGCTGACACCTTCTCAAGGTTTTGAACAACCCACATTCGGCAGCACTGAGGGCAACAGTGTCCGCTGCTCACAAGAGGCTTTTTTCAGACCTTCCTTCTGACTCAAGCGCATGTCTGCACCACCATCTGCTGTCCCTGCCTTCATCTCATTCCTCCCTCACATGCCCTTTACTTCCTTTCTCAAAAAGGCCACATGAGCAATAATGCCCATTCTCTAACCTAGCCCTATCACAGCCTTTGCTTGAGGGTGTCTTTTGCCTCATAGCTGGGGGTGTGCGCGACCATTTTTCATGTTTTGGTAAGAGACAGTGAGGGATGTTTTGTCTACATCATGTAATCTGTCTTTTCCGTGTGTGTGTGTGTGTGTGTGTGTGTGTGTGTGTGTGTGTGGCTTGTTTGTGTGGGATATGTGTGTGGTATGTGCATATTATATGTGTGTGGTGTGTGTATGTGTGTGGTACATGTGAGTGTGTGAATGTGTGTGTATAGTGTGTGAGAGTGTGTGTGCTGTGTGTGAGTGTGTGTGTGTGGTACGTGTGTGTGAGCATGAGTGTGTATGAGTGAGTGTGTGTGCTGTGTGTGAGTGTGGTGTGTGTGTGTGAATGTGTGTGTGCTGTGTGTGAGTGTGTGTGTGTGAGTGTGTGGTTGTGTTATATGTATGGTGTGTATGTGTGTGGTGCATGTGAGTGTGTGAATGTGTGTGTATAGTGTGTGCTGTGTGTGAGTGTGGTGTGGGTGTGTGTGTGAATGTGTGTGTGCTGTGTGTGTGTGTGTGGTACATGTGGTGTGTGTGAGCATGAGTGTGTATGTGTGTGTGTGTGTGTGTGAAGGCCACAATGTTGATATCAGGTATCTTCTTCTATCACTCTTCACCTTATTGTTTTAATTAAAAACAGACAAACAAAAACAAAAACAAAGCAAAGCTGGGCAGGGTGACACACACCTTTAGTCCCAGCACTCAGACAACTGAAGCTGGCAACTCTCTCACTTTGAGTCTAGCCTGATCTTCATAGTAAGTTCCAGACCAGACATGACTATGTAGAGAGACCCTGTCTCAAAACAAAACAAAACAAAACAAAAGAAAGGGAAGAAAAAGAAGAAAAGGTTTATTGTGGGGGGGGGGGGGGGGGGCGCTCATGTGGAGGTCAAAGGACAACCTGCGACAGGTCTTTTCTTCTGCTGTGTGCGTGGGTCCTGGGCCTTGAACTTAGGCCATCAGACTTCTACTGCTGAGCCAGATCATTGTCCCTGTCTTACTTTTCAAGATAGGGTCTCTTTACTGAGCCTGGAGTTTGCTGTTTTATCTGGACTAGCTGGCCAGCAAGCTCTAGGGAAGGAACCTTCTGTCTGCCCCGACACTCTCCAGCTGGGATCACAGAAGTACACTGTTGTGCCGGCCTGCTTTTTAGCCATCACATGTGACAAAGCATCTTTTGTCGGTGACTGACCATGGCCACCCATTGGTACTCCTCAACCAATGTTCACTGTGTGTATAACATCTACCCACACGAAGGTTAGGTCAGGGCTGCCAGTCCTGCCACAGTCACAGTGACGCAGCAACATGTGACTCTTTACTGGCATTGGGTTACAGTCTTCCAGAGAAGAAATGTCATATTATTCCTGCCTAGCTCCTGAGGGAGAAACGGCTCTCTTGCTTTCTTCTGGGGTAGCCCACTCAAAGCAGACAGTTCCACTAAGCTGTGATAGCTCCAGGTTGGGGTCAGTTTCATTGTCTTCATATCAGGATGTGAGAGAGGACAATTTATTCTTGGCAGTGCCACCTGTCACTTACTGAGGCAAAGGAGAGGGTGTCATGCAAACCCCAATCTTAAGCCACACACTGAAGGGAGGGTATTGCTTTTGGTTTTCTTAATATTGATTTTATTTTTAGAGAAGATACTGTAACACTGATTTTTTGGAGGGTAACATTAACTTTTACTGAGAAAATATGAGACAGATGGAAAGAAAAAAACAAAGTTACTTGGTTCTGAAGCCCTGGAACATCAGACTTTATAGAAGATGCTGATATGTAACTGGTACCATTCAAGTCTCTGGTCTTAACTCCAAAACTAAAATGGGATTTTCAGCCTCATGCAGGATATTTCCATGTAGCTTCTGTTTTGGTCAGGATGTCACAGAAAGGGAAATAAATCAGGTTCAGAGAGACAAAACAATGTGATCTCACTTAGACAAGGGGATAAGGCTGATATCAAGAGCTCAGAAAGTGTAGTAGACAGGTTTGGGGGCAGTGGGAAGGGAGTCCAATCTGTGTGGAGTGAAATGGACAGAGGGATAACTATCCGATAGGAGCAAACTGGGGAAACAGTAGTTGATAAAATGGATTGAATTCTCGAAAATAGCTCATAGAAATGACTTGGGATATTCCCAACACAAAGAAATTATGTAGGGTTTTTTTTTTTGAGACAGAGTCTCATGCAGTTCAGGCTGTCCTTGAACTCACTGTATGGCTGAGACTGAATTTGAAACCCTCATTTTCCTGCTTTCAGGAAGATGTGTGTGTGTGTGTTACTTAATATGACAGATGACAATAGCCCTAATCTGACCATTATGTCTTGTTTAAATATGTTGAATTCCATCTTACATGTTCATAATATCATTACAATTATATATGTCAACTAAAAGCATATTAATAATATACATGGCTTAAATATAGATATTATATTAAAGTGTTATGAAATATATATTACAAATAAAACAAATTATAAATTACATGGTTTAGAAATTGGATAGAACAGAGTGAAGGGAGGGCTTGGTTTTTGTTTTTTTTTTCCAACTAAGACCAAATTTCTGTTCCACCTTTGGAAGCAAAAAATGATGCTAGCCACTGGGGATGTAGCTCAACTGGCCTAGCATGCACAAAGCCCTGGGTTTGGTCTCCAGTAATACACTAAGCATGCTTGGTGGTACATCTCTGTAATTCCAGTACCTAGGAGAGAGGTAGGGGGCCAGGAATTCAAGGTCATTCTCAATTACATAAGAAGGTTGAGTCCAGCCTGAGCTAGAGAGCTTGTCTTACAGAAAATGGGAAAAATGCTGACAAATACTAACATAGAATTTGCTATATGTCTGGCCCTAACATTTCGTATGTATTAACTCATCATCCCCCAAACTCTATGAGATTAATAAGATTGCTATTCCTATTTAGTAAATAGGGAAATTGGACCCCAGTGAGTATGTAACCTGTTCAAGGATTCACACCTGGTCAGCGTGGAGCCAGGACCCACACCAAGGAACAGGATTCACACCTGGTCAGTGTGGAGCCAGGACCCACACCAAGCCTCTCGGCTCCAGGTCTGATTTTGTTCTCCATGTTTCTGAAGTTGGAAGCTGTGAAGGGTGTTGACTCTTCTAGAAACTTTTAGGTTACAGTCTTAAGTTCTGCTTCATTGGGTCAGGCATCTCTATAGATGATGTGGTTTAGACATGAAGTGTCCCCAAGAGGCTTGTTCCCTCACATGGAGAAAGGTGATTGGACCTGATGGATTCAGCACGGAATGACTGGAATTATTGGGGTGCTGGCAGGTAGGGCTTGCATGGAGGAAGTGGTCACCAGGTCAGACCTTGGAAGGGCATTTTGTCCCTCAGTGTTTCCTGTACTACTCCGTACTTCCTGGTAAGGAAATTTCATGCACCATGCCCTTCTGCCGTGAGACATGAGGCTCTGCCTTACAGAGGTCCTGAAACAGCCAGTTTTCATGCATGGAGAACTCTAACATGCAAGCAAAAAATCATCCTTTTCTCCTTTACACTGTCAGCTACTCCATCATAGTGGTCAAAACCAAATGAATCACGAGCTTGTACTGGCTCCTACTCACCCTTAGTCCTGCTTTGAAGGTCAGTAGCTCCTACGCTCATTCCTATCTGGTTTGGGTCCCCACCAATACCCAAAGGTGGCCTCACAACCCACAAACCCAGGGTTTCTATTCTTTCTCCACAATTCCTTCACTGGGACTGGCCCTTATCTTAGTTCCAAGATGCGAATCCCCTCTCTCTTGCCTATTGTTTCTGTTCAGTTCTACTGCTGAAACCATTGTCTACATGGGGTCCTGTTTCCTTGAAGCTGTCCAGGGATGTCAGGCTTTTCTTTCTAGTAGTATTGTCTGTCATGAGGTACAGAGCCATCTTCCAGTCAGAATAAATGGTATTGATTATATTTTGTTCATAAAATAGACGGCTGGGTAGATGTAGTGCTAGATTCTCATTTATATATGCATACATTCTTCTTCCAAATGGGCCTTATCTAGTAGCTGAGAGGATTAGTGAAATCTACAAGACACAGTCTCAGCCTTCACAGGCTCACACTGTAGAGGAATATTTAGAATTAAAAGTACGATAGAGTTGTAACACTACCTCCTCCATCTTTAGATGAGAAGGTCAGGGCCCTAAGGATACAGTGAAATGCCCTAGCGAGGTAGGCCTGTGAGAACCCTCCCACTCTCACCATGTATCAAAGGAATAAGACACACAACCGGGCTGCAAAATGTAAATAGTATTGATCAGCTGCATATCTACAGGTCTGTCTAGAAGGCTGGCAGTCACCCAGACCTCCCTGTTGCTCTTAGAGTTGTGGCTCAAGTCAGAGGCTGTTCAAAGCCCCATACATCCCAAATTAGTTGTACCCAGTCTTTAGGACCCTAGGCTCCTCTCTAGATTGCTGCCACCAGCCACCAATCTGTGGTATGTTTCAGTAAGTCCTCTCAACTGGGTCCTAAGCCAGTTGAGTTTCCCTTGGGCAGGGAAGATGAGTATCCCCGTATGGATAAGGACAGGGTTGGAATCAGAGGGACTTGGGTTCAAGACTGACTTGATTCCCTTTAGAGCTTCTCTTTTTAAGAGAGGGTCTCACTATATATAGCCCAGGCTAGCCTTGAATGTGAGTTCATCCTGAGTGCTGGTACAGGCATACGAGCCTGGGTCTCCCTTATCAGCTTTTTGATGTCAGACATGGGATAGTAGATGTGATTCATTCTCATGGGCATCACTCAGGGACTTGAAAAGCAGCTTATCAACCATAAACACTGTGAAGTTATTCCTGGAAGGGGTAATGCCATGACAGAGGAGGGGCCATGACTGGGTAGATGAAGCAGAGCCTGTACATGGTGACCAGGACTGACCTTGACGAGCAGATGACATCTGAGCTGAGAAATGGTACCATGGAAAGGCTAGCTAAAGAAGGGTAGACAGGGGCTATTTGGGCAGTGAGCACACCAGACAAAAATCCCAGGGTAAGGGTGGATTTAAACTGTTTAACACAGAAAAATAAGATCTCTTCATCTGGAAAGAACATGGCTAACAGATATCCCCTGGGTAGGTGCTGAGAGAAATAATTGAGCTACATGCTAGAACACTTAGTAGGTACCTAGACTACATGGTGGCTGTTTGTGATTGCTGAGATTGCTGGGAGGGTCCCATTCCACTCTGACCAGGTCTGCATCTCTGTGGACCATAGTTCCTTTTTGAACACTGTTTTCTTATTCTGGCAAGCATTCCTGCTCTTCTCTCCCCTACTCCAGGCAGGTCACATCTTTGCCTAAAACCCTACAGTGTTTTCTTGGACACTGACAGGGAGACCCCATACTGCTAATCTGAAGGGTCTGGAATCGCCTGACCTGCCTCCTGCTCTTCTTTGCAGGTCTTGCTCCTCACAGTGGCAGGACCTTTCTTTGGGTCACTGTCCCCTCATTTTAAGATGTAACCACAGTGACCCTCTGGCTCTGGCTCTATTGTGTCTCAACGCACCATTTCTTTCAAGCACAGGTTGTAGCTCAGTTGATTGAATGTAGGCCTAGCATGCAGAAAACCTTGGGTTTGCATTCTATGAAGCTGCATGTGGGGCACTTACCTGTAAGTCCTGACACTCAGAGGCAGGAGGATCAAAAATTCAAGATTACCCTCTTCTCGGTAAGTTCAGGGCCAGCCTAGACTAGTGTCTCCCATGAGTCTTGGGCATTTGAATACTTGGTCCCCAGATGGTGGCTGTTTGGGGAGGTTTAGGAGGTGTGGCCTGAACTATGTCACTGGGGACAGGCTTTGGAATTTCAAAAGACTCATGCCATTGTTGAGTTAGCCTTCCCTGCTTCCTGTTTATGGATTAAGATGTGAGCTCCTGATTCTGCTCCATTGCCATGTCTGCTTGCCACCAGCACTAGGTCTGTCTGCCGCCATGTTCTGCATGTAATGGCAATGGACTCATCCCATGAAGCTGTAGACCCTCGATAAACAATTTCTTCTATATGTTGTCTTGGTCCTAGAGTTTTATCACAGCAACAGAAAAGGAACTATACAATCCCCTCTCTCAAACAATCTGGACTTCTGCAATTGTGGTGTACATGATCATTGAATGCTAGCTTCCCCCAGAGATAGAATGTTCCAGATCAGGATCACCCTCTGTTTCCCCACTAGTACTGAAATCTGTCCCATAACCATTTGTTGGTGAATGTTTGCCTTCCCCTCGAGGTCTCTTCCCCTGCTTGACATTGCTCCAGTCATCTTTGCTGATTCCTGTGTTGATCCCATTCTCTTGGTCACTAGATGTCACTGCTCGCGTTCTCTCTCTCTCTCTCTCTCTCTCTCTCTCTCTCTCTCTCTCTCTCGGCTCTATTCCATGCTGTCTTCCCTTTGTGGCCCCTCCTTAAGTGACCATACCCATACTTGCCTATAAGCTTTTGGGGTGACTATCTGGTTGTGCTTTGAGTCCTGGGGTTCCCTCAGACTGTACACCTGCAGCTCCAAATCCCCTGAATACCTCAAGGCACCTCAGTTTAGTACACTGATCTCTGAGGCAGGGTTATGCCAGGCCACCTTTCTCAGAAGCAGCAGTCCATCATGGTCCATCCAGGCAGGGCAGTCTTTGTCCTGTTCTTTCCATACCCTACCAGTACTGCTAAAGTCACCCCTATACATCACATCTTCCCATCAGTCTTTCTTCACCCAGTGCTATCCCTGCCTCAGCTCCCCCAACCCCTGAGCTGGTGCCACGGTGTTCTCCAGGCAACCCCCAACATGATATTTGGAAAGGTGGATCTGACCCCTGAGACCCCTCAGGGGCTTCTCCCTGCTCCCCAAATGCAGCTAGGCTCTCCTGTGGTCTTGCTGTTCTCTTCTCCTGACTCCCTCCTCTGACTCAGGAATGGTGGATGAGGGAATGCCTCCCTTGCTCTCAAACCTGAGCTGGCTCAGACCTGAGCAGCCTTCTAGCGATCTCTTTCTGTAGGGCCTGGTTCTTCAGATAACCTCCGTCTTTCCATATCTAGAACAGTCTTAGCTTGGCTACTTAACGTATTGCTTTCTGCCTCTCCCAGTCACAATGCCAGCTGCGGCTGGCAGAACAATCTGCCTGTGGCTCGGAGAACAATCTCCCGGACTATAACATATTTTTGCATTCTGAGCAACTTGATATAAGGGGAATTAAAAGCTTTCAACCCACGCTTAGAATCAAGGTCCTCTACCCACTCACACTGAAGGAGAGTACCTCTGTCTGGAGTTCCTGTTATTTGCACAAAAAACTAGACAGAATCAGAAAAGACATAGGTGTCCTTTCCCACCTGACTGGGGGCTGGTGTGGGTTATCTACCTCAGAAAAGATTAAGTACCATATCCACTCTCCTTATAAGATCATAGCTATCCCTTGGGCTCATTCAAATTCCAGATAGGATCTTCATGCAAGCTAAGTCATATCCCAGATCCATTTTTCTCCATGCTCACCACTGACAACCCTTTAGGAAAAGGGTGTATACAGGTTTCTGAGTGTGGCTGGGCTGTGGCCGTCTGCCTGTGAGGAACAGTAATGTCTTGTCTCTTGTTTGCTGTCCTGCTCAGTGTGTTTCAGCGAATGCTCAGAGGGAAGAAGAAAAACTTTGTCTCTACAAAGGTGAATCAGCTTTGTTACTTTTGAACCAATGTCTAAACTAGCACCTGCCACATAAGCATGCTTTCCATAAATTGATGAAATTTTCTCTCGTAGTTACAGGAGATCATGGCTGCTTAATTACATGTCCTCAGGACCAGGGCTCTGTCCCAAATCTTTTAGAAAGTGTTTCCTTTCTATATGCCAAATATTCACTTCTAACACGGTGCTCCCCACCCCAAGACTGTCCCCCAAATATTAATTTTCTAGCCTTGATCACAAGTTTGATGTCTTCCCAGGATAAACCCAGGCTTCACATTCTAGTAGCTGTCATTATTCTACACTGATGAGCAGTGGCGGTTATAATTAGTACCCTGCTCTGTAATTCCAGTGGCAATTGCTGGTCCGATGAGGTCTGAGGTGACTTGGGTGGTATGTACGCATTGTCATCTGCAGGGCTGCCTCTGGAAACACAAGCAGGTAGGCTTGCTGAGGGGCAGAGGTGCCCAGCATTTCTCTCCACTGGCTCTCGCTCAGATAGCTATGGGAATATCCCCAGATGTGCTAAGGGGGGGACTTCCAGCTGTGCTGCCTGGAGAGCTGTACTATTTGAAAGAGACTCCTAGTCCCTCCCCTAGCCCAGAAGCTGTCCAGAGCCCCAGAACTGTGCATAGAGGCTAAGATGGGCCTTTTTATTAGTGGCCTTGCCTGATAGAGAAAAAGCTCAAAGTCTCTCCCTCCAGGGTCTGCAAGTCTCCACCATGCCACATGCCAGTTTTCTTCAGAGGATTCTACCTCTCCCATCTCCACAGGCTCCCAAGATAGTGCTGATAGATCTTCAAAACCTTATGTGACCCTGGTCCCCTGTTAGGCCTGACACCAGCCCCTGCTTCTCCCTGAATTACAGGCAGGTTGGTGTCTCTGAGCCTTTACTCACACACAACAGCCCAAAGAAACTGCCTCAGAGACAATGGAATCCCTTTGTGAGGTTCCCCAAGAGAGGACCCCAAGTTAAGTGCCTGCCTTGAAGAGGCCCTAGTGTTGCCTTTCTGCTCAAGCAGTGGGAGCCCTTCTAGTCAGGGAAATCCTCCACAAAGGCCAACAGCAGTCCCTTGAAGGTCAATCAAACACAGCAAGCTGCTGGAGGGAAGGTAGCAACAGGAAGTGAAGGGGAGACTGAGCCTTGACTGAACACGGGTGTGAGCACATGGGGGTCACAGCCTGCTCCCATGCATCTCCAGCTGCAGAAAGAGAAGTCCATTCCTAGAGAGCTGTACCCTGTTCTGATGTAAACATCTAAACAAAACAGAAGATGCTGGGCATCTCAACACAACATCTTTGAGGTGGAAGTTGTGTTAGCAGCCCATGCAGAACATGAAGGGTTCCTACTCCACACAGTACTTCCCAGTGCTAACCATCCAAACACAGTCATGGAGAAAAGAAACAAAGAAATGAATTGGCAGAACTGCCCAATTACCCATTTTTCCTCTCTTCCCAATTGCTCCTTTTTCGCCTTTTGGGCCCTGGAGACCAGGCTGTCCATCTGATCCGTTGTGGCCTGGTAACCCACCAGCTCCTGGAGGTCCTGTGCCAAGCATTAAATGGGAAGAGTTAACATCCTCACCGAAGGCAATGTGATTCCCTTAGCTAGAAAGATAGCCAGCATCTATGCTGTTTCCTACCTCTTCCTGCTTTTTCTCGACCTTCTACTAGAACAGGGACAGGTGGAGGGTCTGGTGTGTGTAAGAGAGTCTCAAGTTAGAGCCACAGAAAGGGATGTAGACAAGATGTGGCCTCACTCCACTCCTTCACCACCAAGGGCTCTGGTCCCTGGATCCTGGGCTCAAGCCTTCCATAGCTGCCCCTTGAACTAGGAAAATACAAAATAGGTACTTACCTGGTGGGCCAGGTGGTCCTACAACAGAAAAAAAGATTCTGTGATAAAGCCACGGGAGGTAGAACAAGAAGCCATTACCACAAACCCCTTCCTGCCGTTACATACCAAGAAAACAATCTCACATTGTTTATTATTTACAGCTTATGATGTTTCCCTCTAAGGGAAAAGCAACTCAGAAGAGACTCATTTGCTAATCAAACCATTTTTTTTATTACATTTCAACGGGTCTAGAATAATTTCTGAGTGGTTTCAATATAGATTAATACATTATTTATCTTAGAAAAGGTCAAACTAATTATCTGGGGGCCAATGGAGACACAAATTCCCATGCAGCCCTGGCAAAGGGCAGGTGTCAGCACATATCACTTTAGAGCAAAACACTGATTGTCACTAGGACACTTATAAGAGCTACTCACCCCCCCATCCCCAGCCACCTTGTCTCCTGTAGGACACTGAGGAGTAACCCTAACCTCACGCTGGCTTTATGGACCTGTATTTTGTTGCATGAAATAGCCTGAGAAAGTCTGAGAGTTCAGGTGAGGCAACAAATACATTCTTTAGTGTGAAATGATCCTAAGACCTAAGTGGTTTGGATGAATCATTTATACAGAACCGAGCAAATGATTTTGCTTCCAGAAATAGGCATATCTTACTATTCGCTAGACTAAGCACTTGGGCTAGCCAGCGAGGCTGTAACATGAGAAAACTGAGTTCCCTGTGTTTCTCTAGCTAATACACAATGACTCCCAACCCGAGCCTTTGACCACCCAGAGGCAAGCATTTCTAAATGTATATCATGCACACCAAAGTTCACTAAGAAATCTCAATAGTGGTGTCTGCTGAGATCATAGTCTATGGGAGGATGGTAGAGCCTTTAAAACCACAGGGCAATGTGGAGGGCTGGATAAAGAAATAACCTCCAGGTTACTGAGGAAGTTTCTGGCCACACTGAAATCTGAGAAGAGCTCCCAAGAAGGTGATCGTTGGACTGTGGTCCTAAAGAAACAGTGGGACTAAGAAGTCAGTGTATATGAGCCCAACATTTTAAGCAGGGGACAGAGAGAGGCCAAGGTCTGAACTTTGTCAGAAGGGAATTAAGGCCCAGGATGGGAGAAAGAATAAAAGAACTGTCCATGCTTGTGGGGTGGACAAGGCAGCAGATGGGCTGGACAACCAGAAGCACCTGAATGCCAGGTCAAGACATGCAGACTCGGAGAGGTGGGTTCTCGAGCAGAGTGTGATACTGGGACATCAGTGTGGGTCTCAGATGTTCTTTGTAGCTGGAAGATAAGTACAGCTAAGTTAACAAGACAGAGACAGAAGCACAGAGAAGCAGACAGGGGTGTGGAGGGGAGAAAATAAGCAGACCTTTGAGGTGAGAGTCAGGCACGCTTGTGGGTAAATGTGACAGCAGAGTTGCAGAAAAAGCTAGAAATTCAAAGACTGTCTCCACGAAATAAGGAAGACTCCATGTCCAATTGGAAATAGGTGGGGAAATTTTAGATAAATAGATTCTAGGACATCGATGAATAGAGTCTAGGGACATAGGATTCTCAGAAGACTCAGGTGTCTGTGAGCGCCATCAAAGTGCAGGGATTTTCAGGGATTTCAGGCCTTCACAATATCTCAGTTTTCTTTTCAGGGGATAACTCTAACCAAGTAACCGAAAGACTTGTATAATAAAAACTTTAAGAAACCAAAGGAGATATCAGAAGATGGAAATATCTCCCATGCTCACGAATCGTTTAATATAGGATTAACAGTGAAAATGGCCATCCTACCAAAAGCAATCCACAGATTCAACATACTCCCTCTCGGAATTCCAACACAGGCTTTCACAGAAATTGATAGGACAAATTTCAGTTTCCTACAGAAACACAAAATAAACAGGACAGGTAGAACAATCCTGAATCATAAAAGAATTGTTGGAAGGATCACCATTCCTGATTTCAAGCTGTACTAAGAAAGTATAGTAATAAAAACAGCATGGTGTTAGCATAAAACAAACACATTGTTCAATGGAATTGGATTGAGGATCCATACGTGAATCTATACACCTATGGACAAAGCCAGAAATACACACTGGAAAAAAGACAGTATCTTCAACAAATGGTGTTGGTCAGTCTGGGTGTCTGCATGTAGAAGAATGCAAATAGATTGCTATTTATCATCCTGTACAAAAGTTCTCTCTAAATGGACCAAGGACCTCCACATAAGGCTAGATACACTGAATCTGATAGAGGAGGAAGTGGTGGGATAGCCTTGAACTCATTGGCATAGGAAAAGACTTTCTGAACACCCACAGTTAGCACCCACAGTTAGCACAGGCATTACAAGCAACAGTTAATACATGGGATCTTATGAAACTGAAAAGCTTCTGAACTGGCAAAGCACACCATCATTTGGACAGAGCAGCAGGCTACTGTGAGTTTTCTAAAGAGGAGACACAAATGTCTGGGAAATACTTAAGTGTTTACCATCCTTAGTCACCAGGGGAAATTCAAATCAAAGCTACTTTGAGATTTCATTTTTTAAAAAAGATTTTATTTATTTATTTTATATGTACGATGAGTACACTGTAGCTGTCTTCAGACACACCAGAAAAGGGCATTGGATCCCATTACAGATGGTTGTGAGCCACCATGTGGTTGTTGGGAATTGAACTCAGGTCTTCTGGAAGAGCAGTCAGTGCTCTTAACCACTGAGCCATCTCTCCAGTCCTTGAGATTTCATCTTACACCAGTCAGAATAGCCAAGATCAATGAAACAAAAGACAGCTCATGCTGGCAATGATTCGTGGAAAGGGGAGCACAGACTCATTGCTGGTGGGAGTGCAAACTTGTACAGCCACTGTGAGAATCAGTATGGAGATACCTCAGGAAGCTGAGAATAGATCTACCTCAAGATCCAGCTCAACCACTCCTTCACATACACTCAAAGGACTCTATAACCTACTCTAGAGACACTTGCTCGACTTGGGAGAAAGTCAAATAATATTGTTCTGGTAAAGGAACACATCAATAAAATGACCCCTAATGACATTCTGCTATATTCGTAGATCAGTGTCTTGCTCAGCTGTCATCAGAGAGGCTTTCTTCTCTCTACTGATGGGAGCTAACACATAGATTCTCAACTGGCCTGTGTGCAGAGAGTCAAATACCTTGGAATGCTCAATCATAAAATGGGATTTCTTTATTAATTCTCTCTCCTCAGGGAACTATGTGGGAGAGGAGGCATAAAGAGTTTAAGAGCCGGGGGGTTTTAGGACTCCAGAGCCAGCAGGACGGACACACATGTGGACTCGCAGCGATTGTGGTAGTGAGCACAGAGCCTGCACAGGTTCAAGCAGACAGGGTATTAGTGCTGAAGGTGTCAAGCGGATGTAGGCTTCTACCCCTACCAAGAAGCTATCTCCAATTGACAAGTGATTGCACAGAAAAATTAGTTTTCTTCAATTGACTGTCATTGGTTATACAAACCACTCTTAAGAGCAGGCCCTATGTCCAAGAGTAGAAGGCTAACAAAATGAACTCGGTGAGTTTTGGGAGTTTTTTGGTTGGTGGTGTTGATGTCTCATATAGCTTTGTTTGGGCATTTAACTATTCTTGGCTTTTTGTTTTTATATTATGGTTTCTGATTTTGAGTTTTTATGTGTTTTGGGTTGTGTGTGTGTGTTTCTTATGCTTTTTCATTTCTTTCTTCTTTTTAATTGTTTTTTCCTGTTGTGTTTTATAAAAAGAGAAAGAAAGCATAGAGTTGGACTTGGATGGGTAGGGAGGTGGGGAGGAGCTGGGAGGAGATGAGGGAAAGGAAGCCATGATCAGAATATATTTATTTTATTTTCATGGTGCACTCCTTTAATCCCAGCACTCAGAGACAGAGGTGGGTGAATCTCTGTGAGTTCAAGGGCAGCCTGCTTTCAGGACAGCCAGAGTACAGAAAAAAAAAATCATTTTAAAAGTATATAGTAATTTGCTGAAAAGGCTTGAGTCAGTAATGTGCCTTTACCAGCAGATGTCGCACACACAAAAAAGGGCCACCTGGGAACAGGAGTCAGAAGACCTCGGTTAATCAGCTTCTCTACAGGCTGAGCCACAGGTAGAGGAGCAGAGAATGATGGAAGGACACTCTGTAAGATGCATGTTGTCAAATGGGCACCAGGAGCTTCCCGGAGAGTCCAACCGTCATGTCAGGGGTGAACCTTAGTGAGGAGTCCTCCCTCTGGTGCTGTGTGTTTACGATATGTTAGCTCTTCATAGTCTCTCATGAAACACTTTAGTACAGTTCCCTGAACTCCACTGACTACAGTTCTGTTTGTATCCAGAGGCTTGCCCACCATGCTTCTTAAAATTAAATATCTGGGTGCCATCTGGAGAGTTTAGCTCATTCTGGGCTGGGGGGGGGGGCGGTAGAACCTGCATTTTTACTGGTACCCCCGGTGAATGTCATGCATGATTATAGATCCCCTAACATGAGGTGACAGCTTTCTAGAAAAATATTTAGTCACCATCAGCTACAGCCTTAAAAGGGTCCCCGTGAATGTGGGGTCCCTGGAGAGTGGAGCTTCTGTTGGGAAGTGCAGTACATCTAGCCTTAGCCTGTAAGGCTTCAGAGCCATGCAAACACTCTCTCGGTGAGCACTGAGGTGTCAGAGGTTGGAGGCAGCCACAGCATGGTGCTCCAGGGAAGCAGAGGAAGCAGAACTGGAGGGTTATTCCTGCACCACTGGGTGCTGGGAAGCGAGAACTTTTGGTACATTAGGCTGCTGAAGTTTTACTGTCTGTGAACCAAAGCACGACCTAAACTGTATCAGCAAATTAAACACCTCTAGCCATATAATGACTTAGAACATGCCTGTCTTAGACAGGGTTTCTATTCCTGCACAAACATCATGACCAAGAAGCAAGTTGGGGGTGGGGGGAAGAGTTTATTCAGCTTACTCTTCCACATTGCTGTTCATCTCTAAAGGAAGTAAGGACTGGAACTCAAGCAGGTCAGGAAGCAGGAGCTGATGCAGAGGCCATGGAGGGGTTTTTCTTACTGGCTTGCTTCTTCCTGGCTTGCTCAGCTAGATTTCTTATAGAGCCCAAGACTACCAGTCCACAGATGGCACCACCCATAAGGGGCCTTCCTCCCTTGATCACTAATTGAGAAAATGCCTTACACCTGGATCTCATGGAAGCATTTTCTCAACTGAAGCTCCTTTCTCTGTGATAACTCCAGCTTGTGTCAAGTTGCCACACAAAACCAGCCAGGACAATGCCATACTGTTATTTCTTCTCAAGTAGTGGGCTTCTATTAGCAGAAACAGAAGACTCTTAATGGAGACAAAAAATACAGGCTTTGCAGTTAATGGGGAAATGATAATAAAGAAGTATAGCCTCAAGATTGGGCACTGGTGAAGAATCATTCTGCCAGATTCTGAGCTACCTGGCTCCACTCACAACAACCATTTCAAAGCAGAGGGAAGAAAACTGTGCTTGCAAATCTGCCACGCCCCTCCCAACAGCTCCCTGTTCACTTGACCCAAGGCACCTGTGAGCATAGCAATGACCACAGAGGAAGCACTTTTCCAAAGACTGATTTTAGAGAAAGAAGGCATCAAACTCATCAGAGACACCTCAGATGGTGAGACCCGGGGCTGCTAAGGGGAGAGATAGCTTCACAGGCCTGAGAAAAAAACCTGGGCATCTGCAATCCTGACTCACTCTCCTCCCCAGCAAGGGCTCCCTGGGGTATGGTTTCTTTGACTGTGGAGTTGCTCCCCAACTTCTAAATACTTAAAAAAATGTTTTTTAAAAGATGAACCTACTATGAAATTAGGTCTTTCTCTGGGATTTGAAGCTAGCTCTACCTAGATCACGCTCCTGCCCAGATTCCACACTAGTCTGTGGACTGAGGCTCACTGTCCCCACCCCCACCTTAGACAGTATTATGGTCTGGCCCAAAGCGCTCATGTGCTTTGCACTAACACTTTTCATACTTAAGTTTTTAATTGAAGAGCCTCTGAGTAAAAGGAGATTCAATTTCATGGGAGAAGAGAGTGTTGGTTTTTGAAAGCATGTCCTGAGGTGAGAAAGAATTACCTACTCAACCCATTTCCACCGCTCCCCATCCCGTCATCACGCTCCTGTAAGTGGTCTCAATAGCTCTATCCTGCACATTCACTGTGAGTCTGCCTCTCAGGTCTCTATAAAAACCAGAAAGAAGCTTTTTCTGTGCCTCTCAAGGCTTTTGTGCCCGTCACTCCATCCCTCTGAGCGTTTCTGTAGCACTCATTACTGTCACATGCGGGAGCTCTGAAGAGGGGCTTCCACAGATGGGAGGAAGGCGCTTACACCACTAGACTTTCTGGACAAAGGACTGGGCTTTCTGAAGATATTTCATTTCCTGTGAAGGCAGAATGCCACGTAAATAATTCAATTAGTATTTCCCAAGAAGCCACAGGATTACAGCCTTTCTCTCTGAGGCCGGAATAGGGCATGAGAATTAACCTTGGAATGGAGGCCCCTGCTCTTATGTACTCAGCCGTCTAAGCCACAAGTTCACCCTTCGGACAAACTCACTCCTGAGTGAGAAGCAAAACTGAGGCAAATGCTGTAGAAATTGGCCAGGTTCCTGGCATCCAGGTACTGATTGTGTGGGACCTTCTTACCCTGTGAGGTGCTGAAGTATTCAGTGCAGCGCCTAGGGATAGCAACCTCAGAGTCCTAGTAAAGCTTTTGTCCTTTAGGTCTTGTGGACATCTTTTAGTGTTTGCTCACTCCATTTCTACTGTTTTAATGAGAACATAATTAATTTCCCTCTCTCCTCAGGACGCTGACCTTCTCAGGAGGACAAGGAATAGAATATCCAAAGTCAGGCTCTACAGGACAGAGCACCCCTTGGGTTAGAGGCAGTGAGGGTGACTCTGAACCCAGGTTCTCCTATGCCCTCACCTTCACAGGTTCTGCCTTTAAGGTGAGGGGCAAGCTTCTGTCAGGCTCACATCTAGAAAAGCATACCATTACTGGACACATATATATCTGTAAACCCAGTACCCAGGAAGCCTGGAGAAGGAGGCTTCATACATTTGAAGCTAATTGGGCTAGCAGGATCCTTTCTTAAAAACAAACAAAACCAACCTCCCCCTTTAAAAAAAAAAAACAAACACAAAACAAAACAAAAAACCCCACAAAACCCTCACACACCTATCTTTCTCTTAGTCATTACTTGACCCAAGATTTGATGCACCTCCTGGCTAGTTTTTTTCCTCATCTGTCTCCGAGCCACTGAGAAGTAGGAGGCAGGTGCACAGGCAGCCTTTATGTCTACCTAGCACACGGAATGCAGCCCAAGAGATACTTCATGAAAATGGCTCGGCAGACAACGAGCCTGCTGTGCAGGCCCGATGTCCTGAATTTGATCCTTGGACCTACATAAAGGCAGAAGGGCAGAGCCAACTCTGTACAGTTGTCCTCTGACCCCCTCCCCCATCCGACATGCACGTCATAGCTCACACATGCCCCACTCTCACATCTACACAGACACAAAGATGATGACTAGAAATAGGCAAACATTACTTTGTGACTGCCCAGCACACTCATCTGCCTTGCTGCACATCTGATACAGGGAAATAATTTCACCTGGCGTAGCGAGGTGCTTCTCAGGAAAGGGAGTTCTACTTTTCTCTTCTTTTCCCTTCTTCATTTTCCTTTAAAACTAGTGGGTGAAGAGAACATCCTTGGCCCTACTTTAGGGTCACACACATTTCTAATTTCTCAAGTCCTAGTTATTTTCTATGACTACATCTCTGTGACAATACCAGAAAATAATACTCTCATAATCATATTACAGTTGGTTTTATTTCCATTAAAAACATCTGGTAAAAGAAAGACTGTGCATTTTTTGTAACAGTGTCTCTAGGTGCGCTTTTGGGTCCTGACTCTTTGGCTAGCCCAAGTGCTCCACGAGGCTCTCCGGGGGGCAGCGCAGACCTACCTGTAAGGCAGATGCCCTGGGTGCTGTTGCACAGGTCTATCATCACCCGAATCTGTGAAGAGAGAGGTGATTAATGGCAAACAGAAGGTGGTGGGCTTGGAAGATGTGCCTTATTCAGACGAGCAGACAGCAACTTGGAAAATCTGCTAAGTAACTTCAGGACAATGTGCTCATGTCTAAGGAAAACAAATGACCAGGGGATGCTGAGAGCAGGAGGAACAGCCCTTCCCAGGGAAGCATGCACCAAATGGTTATCCGATTCCAAATGGTAAGCCCTAAAACATACCTGCAAGTAACACCACACAGACTGAGCAGAGTGTACTTTTGTATTTAGGAATATATATCTATATACTTATACATATAGGCTGTATAATAACAATTGAAGATAAAAGCCATGAAAGAGAGCAAGGAGGGGTGCATGAGAGACTTGGAACAAGGAAATGGAAGGGAGAAATTATGTAACTATACCATGTTTAAAAACAAACTAATGCACACAAAAACCTGAAGAGCCAAGCATAGTGGCACAGGCCAGTGATCTCAGACATTCCAGAGGCTGAGGCAAAAGGATGGCACATTCAAGGCTTTGTTTGGGCTCCAGAGTGAGTTCAAGGCCAGTTTGGTCAATGTATGGAGACCCTATATCTAAAGTTAAAGAACTAAGGATATAGGTCAGTGGTAGTGGACTTGCCTAGAGTGTATGAGGCCCTATAGTCAGTCCTTAGGATAGTATCAAATGCAAAGAAACCTTTAAAAGACCCGTGTCTTTAGCTTCTGAGAAGGCAGAGGGGATCCCTGGGGAATCCAGTTTTCACTATGATGATGAGCAGACTCCCAACATCTGAAAAGCTTGCTCTGTGCACCTGAATACTGAGCATGTCCTCACTGACCAGGCTGGGGAGCACTGAGGAGGTATTTAAACTTTCAACATGCTAGTAATCCATCAACCTGCCTGGAGAGTTGAGCTAACCCATGGAATGTACTCCTTGCTGGCTGAGTTCCTCAGACCATGGGACACTGTCAGCTCACTGGATAACTGCCTGTTTGGTCACAATCACTACCACAAGGGCTGAGCTTGATGTCCACCCTTCCACTCACTGCTGTTCTATTGTTCTCTGCTTTCTCCTCAGAACCAAGATCTCATGTCCACAGGTTGATATCTCATGTCCACAGGTTGATATCTCATGTCCACAGGTTGATATCTCATGTCCACAGGTTGAAACACTGATAAAATGCAGAGCTTTGGTTTATATAAGGCAGTGGTGCATGGACAAAAGCTTTAGTATGATTCCATACAGGTAAGTTTAAGATACCGTGTGTGTGTGTGTGTGTGTGTGTGTGTGTGTGTGTGTGTACATCACATGAGATGGAGTTGGAGGACCAGGTGGAAGAAAACAGTTTCTAAGCTCAACATGTCGTTTAATCTTCTTCATGGATTGTGCCTTCACTTCAATTACTTTTAGTGTTTTGGTCTGTAAGGAGGGCTCAGTGATGACAAGCAGTTCTGCTCTTGGGAGGACCGAAGTTCAGCTCCCACACTTACAGCCTGCAATTCCAGATCCAGGGCATCCAAAATCTTCTTCTGGCTCTGCAGGCCTCTGGACTCAGGTGCACGTATGCACATAGACACATACAGATACGTATAGTTAAAAGTAAAATAAAAAGCCCAAAATATCTTTTAAAAGATCATATTTGGCTTGAAGAAAAGGTGATTTGTTTTTTTGTGTTGGATGGGTCCATTTGTTAGGTGATCCAGAGGGAACATCGTGTGTGTGTGTGTGTGTGTGTGTGTGTGCCAACGATATTTGTTGAGTACTATAGAAAGAGATTTGTGAGCTAATGAGTGCACCTCACACATTTACACAAATGTAGTAAAACTGAACTGTACAAGAAATACAAGTGGGTTCTTTTTATCTGCACTCATAAATTCAGGCAACTTCAGGCTGAAAAGAATCATGCTTGTACTGAATATATGCTGACTTCTTTTGTCATTCTCTGAATGATGCCACAATTATGTGCACAGCATTTATACTGTATTAGGCATTATAAGCAATCTAGAGGTGACTTAAAGTAGACAAGAAGACTTGCATAGGTTACATTCAAATGCTACACTATTTTATATAAAGGTATTTGAGCATCTTATGAGTTTGGTATCTAAGAAGGGACATAGGATAAATCCCCTGTGGATGCTGGGGGTGTGGGTGATGTATTCCACCATAGGATAAGATCTAGAAACAAACTAATACCTTGTAAATGTCTCGGGTGCCTCCGCTGCCCAATGACCCTCTGAACTGAAGCTTATTGGGCAGTGCTCATTTCTAATAGTGCCCCTGTCTACTCAGGGCACACAACCTGCTTTGGGGGATGAGGCTCAACTCCAGGCCCACTGTACTCTAAAATGGCTTTGATAATTATCTTAACATGACTAGACCCTCCCCCATGGATTCACTGCATTTTAGTTATCTTTATAAATGAATGTAATCAGCTGCACCATGACAAAATTTATTGTTTTTTAAAAATATATAATTGCCCATTGAGCGGACCAGAAAAGATTTCACAATGATTCATCTGTTGCCTGGGGGATCACAGCAGAAGCTGGTTTGCCACAGCTGAGCATCAATAGGGAAAATGAGCCTTTCTTCTGACACTTATTACTGGTCTGGGACAGGCACAGCTGGAAACTGTGGGGAAGGAGTGTTCATTTCCTGACCTGTTGGCTTCATTTATATGCTGAGTGTCAATTTACATGTTTTATAGGAAATTATTTTAATCTTCTCAGAAATATTCTGTTAATAAGCTTAGGCACCATAAAACTATATTTGAAATGAAACATTTTGTATGAAAATGTGCAGTCATAAAGCCAGTGTGTGTGTATGTTGGGACCTCCTCTCCCGACATACATACACTCTGCCAGCACAATGATTAAGAATTTCCATGGAAATCTAAAAATTAAGAATCAAGTCACAAAACCTAGATTGTCAAACTCAAGAGTCTTATTGGTACAGAGGGCATCTTAGGTTTTGATTTAGGTGTAGAAGCAGAAGAGGCCTTTGAAGCCAATACCTTGGGGGTGAAGTTAGGCAGGCTATGTCTACATCCCTGTCCCTGTCCAGTCCCCTGCACCCCCTGGAGGCCATTGCCCTGGGCCAGTCATACTGTCTCACCATGGCTTTTTGTTGGCCCCACTGAAGGAAGGCTCCTAAGTGAAAGGACCAACTCGATACTCCAGTGGCCTCACCTGGTTTTTGTTTTGTCTTGGAAGCACTTATTATTATCAATGCTATGTTGTTTACGTATCAAGTTAGTCACTCTGTGCTCCTGGTAGGAAAAGTACACAAGGATTTCTGGATTGAAATTTTCATTGCAGCATGGTTTGCATAGCAAGACGAGGTAAATGACCTTAATATGATGGGTTTCATATTGATGACCTGTGATGCCAAAAACAATGTGATGGGTCAGAATATACTTTCTGGGAAAGTGGCTTTGGAGTACCGTTAGGTAAGAAAAGCAAATAACAGCCATGCAACACAACAATGGGCCCTGTCAGGACATCTCTGAAGTTCTCCCATGCGTACCTCTCTTTGCTCAGTGGAATGGTCTTTAAATGCCAACTGGGGGCTGGAGACGTAGCTCAGTGGATAGAGTACTTGCTTACTTTGTAAGAACCCTGGTTTCCCTTCCCAGAACTGTACAAAACCAGCCTGGAACATTCCCTAATCCCAACAGCCAGGACTACGCAGGATTCTGCCTCAACCCAAAAGATAAAAAGCCAATAAACGTAGCTTAGTCCTATGTCTCTTAGACAACAACCATTCCTTAAAACTGTTCTTCATCATGTAAATTACTATGATGAGCATGTAAGAGACCTAACAAAAGCTCCCCACATCTGATAATTAGCCTGCCATTATCAGATTCTTTGGGCTGGAGACAAAAGGCTCCAAGAATGTTTCTCACTGATGGTTCAAACCACAGGTGATGAAAGACTACCCAGAGGTCTGAAGTTATGGTCAGATAATCTGGACTCAGCCAAGACAGGCAGTCTCTTCTACGGTGGCCACTGTGTGAAGAAAATTTGCAATCCCAAAAGGAACATGCAGTTTGCCTTTGTTTAAAAAAAAAAAAAAAAAAAGAAAAAGCTACTCAAGGCCAGCCACCTGTAGGCACCTAACGGAAACTGAAGCCTTCCTTCCTCCTTCCTCCCCAAACCTTAAACATAAATACAAAGTCCTCTGTCCTTGGCAGCAAGAACCGACAAAATTCAACAAAGCAGCTGCAGATAAGCCAGTTAAAGAGCATGTGCCTTCAAAGAGAATGTGTAGCCCCGTGTGGTGTGGTGGTGCTCACCTGTAATCTGCAGGCGAGAGGTGGAGGATTGCGAGTGCAGGCCACTTTAGGGGGAAGACATACACACACACACACACACACACACACACACACACATGCACACACGCACACACGCACACGCACACACGCATGCACACACATACAACACACTTGCACGTGCACACACATGCACGCACACACAAACACTCTCAAGAGAGTGAGGGGGTCAGAATACTTCTTAATGTTTTAAAACTGTGGTAGAAGTGTTATAAAACTGAGGCTGTGCAATTTTTTTTTTGTTTGTTATGACATCTCTTAGCTTGTGAACTGTTTCCCGTATTCATAATAAGCTCTTGAAATTCGAATTTGATGTGATGGCGCTGCCCTAAGGCTCAACAGTGCAACTCTGAGGTTTGGGTCCCAGCTGGTGCTGAGTCCTAGTCTTGTATGAAAACCAGGCAAGTGAGCCTGGTCTGGTCATCTTCTTGTCCTTCATTCTGCTAGGGATCCCCAAGAACCCAGGGGAATCCTCCTCCTCCGGGACCAGAGCTGTCTACAGTGAACTCTGTAGATGGCTGTTAGCTCCACAACATGGCTTTTCCTGATAGGGACTGGAATAGCAGTGTGCTAATGAGAGAGAACTCAAGAAATACTTGCTCAGCTGGGGAAGGGATGTATCCCTCACCACTTACACCACATTTCCTTACAGGAAGTAACATTGGTGCTGCTGGAGTTCTGGGAGTCACACCCCAAAGCATAGTCTTTTGCCCAAACCGAGGATTTTATTTCTTTATGAATGACACAGTCTTTCTCTAGCACCCAGACTGGCCTTGAAGTCACAATCTTTCTGTCTCAGTCCCCAGGTGCTATGGCCCCAAGTCTGCTTGTGTGCTCCAGAGAAATGTAAGCATTCGGGGGGGTGGGGGGGGTATTGAGTGTTGAGGGGTCGGAGAGATGGCTCAGCAGCTGACTGCTCTTCCAAAGGTCCTGAGTTCAATTCCCAGCAACCACATGATGGCTCACTGCCATCTGTAATGGGATCTGGTACCCTCTCCTGGTGTGTCTGAAGACAGCTACAGTGTACTCACATACATAAAATGAATAAATTTTTTTTTTTTAAAAAAAAATGCAAGTGAGAGTCCAGCTTTGTTTGTTTTGTGTTGCTGTTGTGTGGGGTGGGAGGGGAGGAGGGGAAGCCAGGGCCTCACACTTGCTTCACAAGCACACACAGTGTGTGCTCACCTCCGCACACACAGTTCAATCTAGAATTCTTACCCAACACAATTTAGTAAAATAAAGAAAAAGAAACTACTGAGAAAACCAGTATAAGACAGAAGCATATCTACTTAAAGGGGGGACACTGAAGAAGAGATAAGTGAAGCTAAAACTCACTTTCCTTTTAAATAAAGAGACAAAATAAAGACATAGTGAGTTCCAGGAAGCAGCTGTGGTCCTTGCATGAGTTATAATTGACTCCTTTTGCTAACTTACAGGATATATATATATTTTAAGAGCACTGATTCTCAACCTTCCTAATGGTGACCCCTTTAATACAGTTCCTCATGTTGTAATGATCCCCTACCATAAAATTATTTTGTTGCTACTTCATAGCTATAATTTTGCTACTGTTATGAATCATAATGTAAATATCTGACATGCAAGATATCTGATATGTGACCCCTGTGAAAGGGTCATTTGACCTCCAAAGGGGTCATGACTCACAGTTGAGAACCGCTGCTTCAGAGGCTGGAGGTCACACAGCTAGCTTGGTGGTCAGGGTGAAGGCACCATCCGATTCCAGTGTTTACGTTCTCAGTGAGGGTTTAGGTCATACAGAAACCTGCCGTTTGATTGATATTTAGCCTTTTGTGTGGTAAGTGATGGGGATCGAACCTGGGACATATGCCTATCAGTTACATCCCCTTCCTCTGAGATAATTTTTAGATTTGTAAAGATCTTTCTCATGGAAAAGAGAGTTTTCCCCAGAATTAAAGTGTTCTCCTTTTTCTGAATATGTTCTTATTCAGATTTCTCATTTTCTCAGGTCATGTTCAGTCGGCAAGCATGCCCAATCTCCCCCTGTTCATGAACCAGTCCAGTTTTGTCCTTTCTCATTTGTCTTAGATGCCCTCAGACCCCTGACTAGATCTGGAGAAGTAACTCTTTTTCCTTCTGTTTAGCCACCGAGTTCCTTTTGGTAGTCTAGGCTGTAGATTTTCCTCTCCACTCTAATGCTATCATACTGATCACAAACAAGTCTTTTCTTGCCTAGATTAATATAATAACTTCCTAGCCTTGCTTTGAGCCCATCCACACACCTCTGATCACAGTATCTCTCTTCCTGGGAAGCCATCTTTCTTATGACTTCCACTGATAAAGGGACTCTGGCAGCTTCTAATTGCTCACTGGTTTCATTCTTCAGTTTCCTCTAGCCTAGCCAGTCAACCTTAATTCCATTTCTCCTGCTCAAGGTCTCCAGTTTAGGGGGTGCCTGGCAAGGCTCCTTCTCTCTCACTGTTGTCAGTCCAGTCCCTAGACACTCAAATCATGATTTTCATTTTAAGCGGATGCCATCCTTTTTGCCCAGACTCATAAGGCTGTCCTTCCACAACAGCAGCGATTTCTTTCATTGTTAGGGCTTAAACCCTGAGCCCCTGCACATGTTAGCGCATGCTCTGTCAGCAGCTCCATGTCCAACCTCTGAGCTTCTCTCTTCCTGATGGGTCCCATCCTCATCACATGGCTATAAGAGATTTTCTTTTAACAATCTTCTTATTCAGAGATTTAATACTAGTGTCCTCGAAAGGGAGAGGGCATTTCTTCTTCTTCTTCTTCTTCTTCTTCTTCTTCTTCTTCTTCTTCTT
>JADRCH010000050.1:7460504-7485240 GCA_019843965.1 Rhynchomys soricoides
CTTCTTCTTCTTCTTCTTCTTCTTCTTCTTCTTCTTCTTCTTCTTCTAATGAACGAGATTCTAGATTGTACCCACCATGGAGTTACTGTAAACAACAAACTCTAGAACTGTTTTTGCTGCCCCTGCTCAGCATTGTACCTTGAGCACAGTTACCCATAACTGCCTCCTGGTCCTCTCCAGGTCTTAGCTAGAGCCGAGGAAGAGCTCCCAAAGTTCTTGGCAGTTCAGCAAACTCATGAAACTTTCTAAGTAGCAAATGAAGAGATTACTGTGTTGCATTCAGAACAAACTTCACAAATTGCATTTTGAATGACTTCAGCTGGTCTTTTTGTTTTAACTCCACCTTTCAGTGAAGAAAATTGTGTCCTGAACTTTAGTTAAAACTAGAAGTAAATTATATCTATTTAAGAGGGAGAGCTGTTAAAACTCGAAGATCTACATAAAAGCAACTAATGAGCTTGAAAAATGCTCTCTCTTTTTTTGTGTGTGTGGCAGAATCACAACCTAAAAGCTTCAGCTTCTTTCACACAACGTGACCTTTAGTCTGCAGATAAAATGCGTGTAAATTAAGCTTGAATGTCAACTAGATTTAGCCAAGGATTCTTTTTTGATGGTGGGGGTGGGGTAAGGGCCACGAGGAATGTAGAAGGGGAAAAATGTCTTAGACTTAAATTATTTTTTTAACCATGTAAGTGTGTTCTTTCAATGACTATTCAATGACACCAGAATGACTATTATTCTGGTGACTCCCACCTTGGTAACAACCATATCTGGGGTACACAAGAACCCCCAGAAAAGAAGTTATCCTCCTTTTTTAGAAGTACTTGTTACTCTGTCTTCCCTTCAGATTTTCTCGATTTTCCAATTGAAAGCATGACTTCTTTTGTTTGTTTGTCTTTTGAATGCAACTAATATGAACCAGCAGAAGCTAACAGTAGAAGAGACAGACAGGACAAAAACCAAACAAATGAATAAAACAGTGGCTTTCGGAGGTGTCCCGCCTGTCACTGTGCCATACAGAAGGGTGGGGAGCCAGCAAGTCCTGCACCTTGAAGAAGTCTGTCTTGCTGCCATATGGAGGTTAATTCTGATTTGCTGTTTATTTGCTTATTTTTGGTGGTTCTGGGGATGGACCCAGGGCATTTTGCATGCTAGGCAAACATCTACCATTTGGCTACATTCCCTGTCCTCTGTCCTGCTGTGAACACATGAAGGTGTGTTATTTTGATGGCATTCTAAGCTTCTTGAGGCCACATAGTTTCCCAAGGTAGCAGCAGATAAGAGTAGAATACAGACACTTGGAATGCTGAAGGAATTTGGGAGCAGATAGTAAACTCAGAGCTCAGGGCAAGAGGGCTCACAATTACTTAACACTATGGCTGGTTTTCCATCTCCTGCCTCCCAGTTGTTGTGGTGAAGCAATGTGCTAGTAGTAGGAAATGATAGGATCCAATGTGGCAGGCATAGGGTCAGTGAAGACACCATAGCAAAGCGTCATGAGTGAGGTCAATGTCTTATACAAATAAAATGGGTGTTTTGTTTAGTTTGAGATGGAATCTCACTATGTAGCCCCGGATGTCCTGGAAACTCACTCTGTAGACCAGCTTTGTCAAAGATTTCCCTCATCAAGCATCCTCAGCCTGTGATGTAGTGTGGATCCAGGTGGGCTGATCTGTGGGCTTGTTGTCTCCCTAGGGTGAAGAGGAACTTTTTAGGGTTTATGTGGCTTTGAGTTGGAAATGGTGGGGGTAAAGATGAGAAGAGATGATTCAATGGGCTCTGGAAGGCAGGATTCTACTCTGGTTGTAAGGCTCAGCAGGCTTACTCCTACTGCCTCTGATGCTTTGGCTGGAAAGAGGCTAGACCAACCGTGAGGAAGGCTTTACTAAGTTCCTTTTAATAGCTCTGTGGGAACAGGTCCACATGGCTTCCTGCCATTCATTTGGTCAACATCATTTTCCCATTCTCATGGCTCCAGATGTTTAGTCCTGACCCACTATTTTCTTCCATATGTCCTTAGATGACCATGGCAATTTTATATAGCTGTCCCACAGATGCTGTCAGCAGACCTTTTGAGCAGAAGCTCAATTCTCTGTGTGAGATATCACAGTATTTGCACATAAGGTGTGGATATCCTTCTGTATACCTGAAACCACATCTAAGTGCATAGTGACAAGAAAAATACAAAGTTAACACGGAAACAGTTATTTTCAGCCAGGTATGGTGACACATGTGTGTAATACTAGTACTCCAGAAGCAGAAGCAGGTGGATCACAAAGTTCAAGTCCACCCTCAGCTATTAAGTTGGAGACCAGCTTTATTACATGAGACCTAACTCAAAAAATAAAATAAAATAAATCGGGCTGGAGAGATGGCTCAGTTGGTGAGGTGACTGTTGAACAAAGGTGAGAATCTGCATTTGGATCCTCAGCACCTACAAAAAGCTGGGCATAGCAGTGTGCCTGTAATTCCAGCATGGTACAGGGCAGGGGTAGTGGAGGCAGAAGGATCCCTAATGCTTACCGGCTAGCTAACTTAGCCAAAATAAATAGCTCCTGGTTCAGGGAGAGTCCCTGTCTTAAAAAGAATTGGGTGTAGGGAGTGACAGAGAAACATGCCTGACAGCATCCTCTGGCTCCCATATATGTGTGCATACATGTGCATGCATGCAACATGTGCACACACAGAGACACAATAAAGTGGAGAGCAACTGAGACACATACACACACACACACACTGAGAGAGAGAGAGAGAGAGAGAGAGAGAGGACCCTCAACTATTTTCGATGTGTGTTAGATGGTTTCTGTAGCTGTGGAATGACAGGTATAGTAGAATGAAGTACACCAACACCAAGTGTTCTCTTAGTGTGCGTGTCCATGAAGAAGGAGCTGAAGGCTGTAGTGAAGGGGTCAGCTCTTCCTTGTCCTACTAGCACTACCTAAGACATAGCTAGATTCATGGGGGATGCTCGTTTAAAGTACCAAGACCAACAGACAAGAGCCTAGCACAGATGTTGCTTCAAGTTCTTGTTCCACCATTAACCCCTAGGATGGCTTCTGACGTCCGAACTACCCACACAGTGCCAGGTTTGCTCTAATAACACTGCCCTGGCATCCCAGACACAAATGCTACCCTGAAGGTACAGAAACCCACCTGCCAAGTCTGCATATATTTTGGCTATCCTCTTTTGTATGCTCTTGTATCAGGCTAATCCCCTGTCATGTTCTTTCCTCATGACAGGAGCTCATGATGTATCTGTTATCCCCTCAACTGAACAGAACAGAATTGGAAGAGGGCAGACATTTGGGGTTAGTGGGTGTGTAGAATCTGTCTCAACATGGACTGCTTCTGATTTGGGAAGGCTTGGCTCAGCCTAGGCTCCACCTTATGAGTGAAGGCATACTCTCACAGTGGCTCCGTCTTGCAGTCAGGGAACAATGCTGACTTAGCAGCTTGGTTTCACCAACCCCAGTGCTTCCCTAGAGATGACGGTTAGCATGGGGGTCAGCAAACTTCAGTAAAGCTTCGCACTGGAAATGTTAGGGTCTGACACCTTCTTCTGATGACCTCTGTAGGAACCTGCATTCAATGTGCACACACATTGAATGTGTGTGCTACACACACACACATACACACACACACACACACACACTTAAAAATAAAATGAATCAAGCTGAACTAAACCAAATGCCAGAAATCATGACTACCTTAATTCTAGCAACTTTATTAGTGGTTATCTCTAAGTATTCCGAATCAGGCTTGTAAATAACAAGGCTGTGATTAAGTTAAATAAATCAAGTTTGTTTTAAATCACCCAAGATAACTAACACTTAGGATGCTGGGGGTCCTAAGATGGCCTCTAGCAATGTAAATGTTATTCCAACCAGCTCCCCTCTCTCTCCCCCCCTCTCTTTCTTTCTCTCTTTCTCCCCCTCCCTCCCTCCCTCCTTCCTTCCTTCCTCCTCTTTCTTGCTCTGCTGTTAATATTTAAAAGTTGAGATATTTCCTATGAAAAGTCAGATGTTTTTACTTCTCCTGAAAACAATTAACAGTGGCTCTGGTTCTTGTGTGGCTGCCATCAGCATGAGCATATGCTGTATGCTTCAGTCAGGGTCTACGCTGCAGTGAACAAGTCCCCAAAGCCACGTGATGGGAACTGACCCCTCAAATTCATATGTTACTTGTATTTGGAGGTGGGCACTTAGGAAGGTGATTAAGATCAAATGAAATAATGAGGGGAGCTCTCCCCCTCCCCTCATGTAGTCCCCTGATGTAGGGGACTACATCAGCATCCTTCAGAAAAAGAGGCCTGAGCTAACAACCTTGTGTTGGCCTTGTGATGCTCCGTCACATATGATGCATCAGGAGAATCCTCTGGATCCAGCACCATGTTCCTGGCCTTTTGTAACTATGAGCCAAATAAGGTTTTATTATTACAAACTACCTGATACTGGGTGATTTGTTGTAAGAGCAGAAAATGAACTAAGAACCTAGGATTGTCATAGCAGCTAATGTGCTCAAGAGCAGCAGCCATGTTACCTGTGCTTTGTGGACTTTTTCATCCACATTAAGCAAAGAATAATTCAAATAAATACTTAGAAACAATACATAAAGCTAAATCATAATGAAAAGATAATTCTTACCCTCTGTGAGTTTTTTTCTATTTGTTTTCCATTTTCTTAGGCACAGGGTAAAACAACGCACACTCTTCTCTGCCTCATTTCCTCTGCTTGGAATTCATCTGGGGATTAGTTCAAGCAGACAGAGAATCCCCCATTCTTGTTTCACTGATGCTTATCAGTGCTGTGGATCAGCTCCTTACATGATTGATGAACGTGGTCATCACAGTCTTTTGTATTCACAAAGATTCTGCAACTAGTGACTAAGAACATGTCGTTGTTCATGGGCATGATAGTCTACTATGCAAGATATGCTCTCAGGAACGAGACCTCAGGGTCAAAGGGGAAATGTATTCTCAGTTTTTCTAGATTTGCCAAATTGATTTCCTCGTGGACTGTATTATTTTTCACCCTAGCAGCAGAGTAAGGGCCTGGCTATTTCCCTTTGGCTTCCTTGGCACAATGTGATGTCAGACTCTTATGATCTAGTCATAGCAAAGGATTAAACTATGTTTTAGGACAGTTGTAAATTACATTTAAAAATTAAGATATCTGAGGCTGGAGAGATGGCTTAGTGGGGAAGAGCACTTGTTCCTGCAGAGGAGCCAGGTTTGGTCTCCAGAACCCACATGATGATTCCAGTTTTAGGGGATGCAGTGCCTTCTTCTGACTTTGTGGGTACCAAGCATGTGCACAGTGCAGAGACATACATGCAAACAAAAACACTCATACATGTTAAAAAATAAATAAATTTTAAAACTTGGTTTTCTCCAACGTGTTTACGAGACATTTGTGGGGAGAACTGGGTGATAAAGAGTTTAAACAGGGATAGGGGAAGAGGGGAAGAGAGACAACTGGCCAAGGCAGTGGGTTACCACATGTAAGGATATAAGAAAAAGCCTTATGTGAACACAGCACTTCATAGGCTAACAAAAATGGGATTTAAAACATTTAAATAGGACTATCGTGAATGGATGGCCATTGCTTTCCCCAAGACATGGGTTATTAAATGAAAATCCAGTCACAGGATGCTTCTGTGTAAGTTATGAGTCAAGGAGGCCCCAGAGGCACCCAAATCACAGACCACTGTCATCACATTTTGTATCCCACCACAGCCACACAAGAAAGGTATCATACATTTTGGTGACAGGACTTTTGAACTAATCTGGCAACTCCCTATCTGCTGTCTAGCTTTTATGGTACTGGGAAGTACTGGAGACTGGAGGAAAAAAGTTGTCAGTGGTCTTACATGCTACAGTATCAACTTACCAGGCGAGGTGTGCCCACTGGTACAGTAGTGACATGCACATAATGGGGCTCACTAACTGCTTTTTGATTGGATTTGAGACCTGTTCAAAAAAGGGAATTCATGCCTAACTTGGCCAAGAGCCCATGGCAAGGGAGGTCATTAACCTACTGAATACTTATGTTTACTGCTGCCCTCAGTCCTGGTCAGGGAAAAGTATTTTTTATGTGTATGGGTATTTGGCCCACATATATGCCTGTGCGCCATGTACATAAAGTGCCCATAGAGTCCAGAAAAGGTTGTGGTTCCCCTGAAACTGGAGTTATACATGGTTGTGAGCTACCCTGTGGGTACTGAAAATAGAATCTAGAGTTAGTACCTTAACTGCTCAGCCATTTCTCTAGTCCCAAAGAAAACTCTTTCTGCATGGATGGCAGGTAATAAAAAACCTCCTAGCTGTTCTAAGTCTTGAGAATAGGTGATATTTGAGAATTAGTGATAAGTGAGTGTCTTAGTCAGGGTTTCTATTCCTGCACAAACATCATGACCAAGATCCAAGCTGGGGAGGAAAGAGTTTATTGAGCTTACACTTCCATGTTGCTTGTCATCAATAAAGGAAGTCAGGACTGGAACTCAAGCAGGTCAGGAAGCAGGAGCTGATGCAGAGGCCATGGAGGGATGCTCCTTACTGGCTTGCTTTCTTCCCCTGACTTGCTCAGCTGGCTTTCTTATAGAGCCCAAGACTACCAGCCCACAGATGGTACCACTCACAAGAGGGCCTCCCCCCTTGATCACTAATTGAGAAAATGCCTTACAGCTGGATCTCATGGAGGCATTTTCTCAACTGAAACTCCTTTCTCTGTGCTAACTCCAGCTTGTGTCAAGTTGACACACAAAACCAGCCAGTACAGTGAGACATATATATCAACCTCAGCAAGGCTCACAGAACATGGAAGAAGAGGGGACAGAACGTAAGACCAGAGGATGGGCAGTGTTAGGTATCTCATCAGATTGGGAAAGATAAGTTATAAAAAGATGGCATGGCTACTCTTAGGTCTGGAGGAAGAAAGTTTATTGTAGATATGAAGGCAAATGTCCAGAGGAACCTGGAAGACTCCAGAGTGAACATGGACAGACTGATCCACCACGTGAGAACAGACAGGAAGAGGGGGGAGAGCCAGGATATGAGGAGACAAAGGTAAGAGGGGGGAGGGAGAGAGAGAGGGAGAAGGAAAGGGAGAGAGAGAGAGAGAGAGCGAGAGAGAGAGAGAGAGAGAGAGAGCGAACTTGTGTAGTAAAAATGGCTGGATTATATAGGGAAGAGCAGTTGGAGGAAGGGCAGCCTAGCCCCTGCGCTGGAGAGTTTAGGGTAAGGGGCCTGGTGTGCCAGCAAGGAGGACTGGGTAATTGGTAGGAGTAGGGAGAGGCTTGGAGAGCCCTATAGCCAGAATCTGCCTTGATATGTTACATAGAAACCTCAGCCATTTGTTCCCAGTTTGAGACCTGACCTAGGTAGAGCTGTGAATGCTGCCTTCTGAACACTGTGTCCTTTGCACCCCTGAGCTCACTGCAGTTACAGTTACTCACACAAGAGCAAGCCAAGGGATCAGTTAACATTGTAGCAGGAAGCACTCACCAGACTCAGTGGGTTACAGAAACAAAAACAAACAAACAAACAAACAAAAAACCCAGAAAAACAGAAGAGGGCAGGAAGGTGAGGTTGGGAGGTACTGGGTGTGTCCAGGGTATTGAGAGGGTGGATACTTTAATGTTTTACTTCCCACGGAATTCTGGCATTGTTTATCGTTATCAGCAATTTTTCCTGGGTTTTCCAGATGTATAATAATATAATCTAATGAGAGTCAGACTTTCACTTCTTAACACATATTTGACTACTTTTTCCTTTGTCTAGTTTCTCTGGCTAATCCTAGGACAAACTGAGCCACCTATAGTGATAGTAGACAGCAATCTTAGGATGATTGCTAGTGGGTGGAAAGCTGGTTTTGAAGATAAGAGATTCTCATTATATTTTACCTTGTTAAGATAGCATCTATTGATTGGCATTATAATGTAATACCTTAAGTATTGGAGAGATGGGTCAGTGTTTAAGAACTTTCGGTGGGACCCTAGTTGGGTTTCTAGCACCCAGATGGTGACTCACACTCTTCTGTAACTCTATTGCCAGGTGATCTGAAGCCTTCTTCTGACTCCCAGGCTTACAGGCAGTACACACACATACATAGAAGTAAAATGCATAACATAAAATAAACTTTTAAAATTATAGCAAATTGGGTGATGGTGTCTCATGGCTTTAATCCCAGCACTTGGGAGGCAGAGGCAAGTGGATCTCTGAGTTAAGTTTGAGGCTGGCCTGGTTTACAAAGCAAAATAAAATGGTTAAAAGCACTGGCTACTCTTCCAGAGAACCCTAGTTTTGAGCATGATGGCTCACAACTGTCTGAAACTCCAATTCCAGAGGATCGGACACCCTCACACAGACATACATGCAGGCAAAATGCCAATACACATGAAATGATTTTTTTAAAATATATAGAAAACTAAACAAAGAGCTAGGTGTGGTCGTCTCAGTGTTTAGGAGACTTGGGCAGATTGAGAGAGATCTCATGACAGAGAGGTAAAATCCTCTCTAAAATAACAATCTGGTGTGGGTCTTAAACTCTATCAAATGCCCCTTGTAGTATCAGAAAGTTATTTAATTATACTTATCTTCCTTGAAAAGTTATTTGAATTTACTTTAAAATAGAAAAAGTGGCTTTCTTATTAGAGCAGTGTCCAGATTTTGACTGGCATCTTAGGTGTGGGAATGCTTGGTACCCAGAGCTAACAATTGCTATGGAGATATATTCACCAGCCTCTGTGCATTGTAGGTTTTCTATGCTGCTTTGATTTTCTTTTTTAAATGAAAATTCTTCTAGATGCTCTAGATTTGGGGTCAGAAAAGATAACAGAGCAAACGTATCAGTAAAGGCAAGATACAAAGGAAGAGGAGGTAGGAGGAGATGAAGGGGCAAGGAGAGGGATGCACATAGAAAGAAGGGGGAGGGGGCCAGACTGATTCTGGGGGAAGAGAAGATTACAGAAGGTTGTGGGAAAGAGAAACAAGGCAGCAGTGTGCCCCCTACAGGACAGGAGGAGGTAGGTCATTGCTCGGCCTTCCCCTGGCTTCCCTTCTTCCCTTTCTAGCCAGGTGCTCCCCAAGCTGTACCTATTGTCCCACTCAACACCTGTCCTCCAAAACATTCACTTGCTTTAAAAAATCTTTAATATGATTGTCTATGTCAAATTAACTGTACTTCAGCAATAATTACTGATTTTTTTTCTTTAAAAAACAAAGTAATTTACAGCTTTCAACCAGAGTGTGCAGATCAGAATGCCCATGCTGAGTGACATGCTTTTTGTTTTAGCCCAAAACACAGAAACAACTCACAAGGAAGCTTGTCCTGGATAAGCAGACCACTCTGGAAGGTTATTTGAAAATTCTGGCATTAATCTGTGTAGAGCTTTGTCCTTAGATCTCCATCACAGAGTCTGAGCATGAGCCCCTGGGATGGTCCATGGGTCTTACACTTAAGATCTGATACTATAGAAAAAGGACCTGGGGGTGGATGGTTATTTCAATCATAAGAAGTAGACATGTCTACCTCCATTATTTATTCTAGAGTCTTCTCTTAACTGTTAAGGGTTCCTAAGACTTAACAAGTCTACTTGAGGTATTCAGTGATTGTTTTTTAATAAATTGGTTTTTTGAAGAGAAAATTTGTGAGGATGAGAAGTTTATTACTATAATAAATCAAAACAAACAAACAAAAAAAACCAAAGGCATTTCAGCAGTGAAATTGGCTCCATTGCTTAAAGCAAGGCTTGGTAGGAACTTAAAATCATTTAACCCAGATACCTGACTTTCCTCAGGACCTCATATCAATCTCCTGTCTGCTGGTAAGT
Organism: Rhynchomys soricoides; assembly: GCA_019843965.1. Lineage (NCBI taxonomy): Eukaryota > Metazoa > Chordata > Mammalia > Rodentia > Muridae > Rhynchomys > Rhynchomys soricoides. The sequence goes on from JADRCH010000050.1 coordinate 7,470,333, forward strand.
AAGCTCTCTGTCCCGGGCCACACCTCAAACTGATCCACTTGAAATAATATCTAGGGTGGATTCAGGCACTGATAAGGTTTCTGGTTTCTCGGATGACTCCAGGGTTCTAGGACCTCCTTACTCAAAATGTGGTCCTCAAATCTGCAGCACTGGTATTGGTGGACACTCATTAACCACGTGGAATTTCATACCTTAGACCAGTGGTTCTTAACCTCTGGATCATGATACCCATGGGGGCTGCATATTAGATATTTACATTATGATTCATAACAGGAGTAAAATTACAGTTGTAAAGTGGCAATGAGATAATTTTATGGTTGGGGGTCACCACAGTGTGGGGAACTGTATTGAAGGGTCGCAGCATTAGGAGGGTTGAGAACCACTGTCCTAGACCATGTGAATGAAAACCTGCACTGCACAACATTCCCAGGATACTTATGTGCACGGTAGAGTTGCAGTGTTCTTACAGTATGTGTGGCATCCAGACTACTTCTGTGAAGACCACACTGGTCAGCGTGATTGCTGTATTCTGGTTTTGCTGCATCCCCCTCAGTGACTCAAAAAGGCCACAACACATGCTGTGCATGCTGCTAGCTGCTAGCTGCAGTTTCTGTACTAATCTATAACAGCAGCAGGTGTTCAGAGTAACCTGGGAAATGAGATCATTCTCTTATGTTAGTGACTGAGTAGGCTGCAATTTGGATCAACCGTCTACCTTAAGAGCAGAGTTAAAGGGATAAAGTGTTGTTGCTCACCTCTCTTGTAAGGGTTTTTTTTTAATGCAGAATGAAGGGCCAAGAGAGTGCCCTAGAATTCCCCTAGCGAGCCCTCTTCATCTTACAGAGGCTGTAGTTTCTGAAATTTTTGCTTAGGCTTGATTTTTAAATGTTTACTTGAGTAAAAATGTGGCACCAGGAACGGAAAGCTTGGCCTTTCTCAAACCAGGTATTTGAAGTGTGCGGTGTTCGCAGTTCTAAAAGCCTTCAAGCTCACACACGGTCTCTGAAAGCTTCTTTAGGATCAGCGAATGTTTAAATTAGACGTCTCTTCAAATATGTAGGATTTCAAAGTATGGCTCACTGAACTTGGAGGGACAATTGGACATGTTCTAATTATAAAGTGAAATAAGACCGTAGCTATTGTAGCGAGTGAAGGGAATGGGAAATGGAAGAGGCACTGGGATGTGACCTAAGGTAGCTGTTAAAGAACTGGATGCAAACCACAAAGCGGAACACCTAAAAACTGGAAGAAAGGAGGTTTTTCTTTAAAAGTCTTTCCTTTAGAGTCATGTTTCTCAAGTCCCAGGAAGGGAATGTGCAATGGGATAGCTTAGAGAATGTAGAGAGGCCCAGGGGTGTTGGGGCACATGTCTGTAATCCTGGCACCAAGGCGGTGGAGGAGCTGCAGTCCAAGGTCAACCTTGGCTACGCAGCCCATTGAAGGTCCTCCTAGATTACATGAAACTGTCAAAGGAAGGAAGGAAGGAAAAAAGGAAGGGAGGGAAGGAGGTAAAGGTGGGTGCTTAACAGGAAAAGAAAAAAAAAGATTAATGTTGAACCTCCCCTGGATGCACACATTGAGTGTTATGAGAATGCTCACACATCAGCCGTTCCGGCTTTCCATTCTTCTGAGCTTGTGAAGCAACCCACAGGCCCCGCATTAAGAACCTTGGCTTGGTCAGTGCGTATTTGCAAGCTAATAAAAGTTACACTGCATCAATTCCTCCTATTTGGACCAGCTTGAGAGCTATGGACAACTTCCAGTATATAGGTGGGAAGTTTGTAGTCTTACAGGGATGAGCCCAGGCCAGATGGAAAGCCTAACTATTAGATTGTGCCAGGCAAAGGAATCTTTTATTGAAGAAAAGTCACGTCTTTGGTTTCAGAGACTGCCACAAGGAGCTGCTGTTGTGGGTCAGTTCACACCCAGAAAACTTTTGTCAAAAGTTGGGAAAGGATCTTAATACTGCTCACGCCCCTCATTTACCTGCAGACTCAAAGATGTCAGAAGTGAACACTTGCCCTGCCCGGTCCCTGTAGATGAAGAGATTGATCTCAAAAGAGTTAAACAGCTTGCCAGAATGACCTCCTTAGGTAGATACCCAAGATTCTCTCCAGGACTTTGCCCCTGGCCAGGGGATCCTAGCTCCCATCACCTCCCGCTGCCCAGCCTGATCAGGGAGCCACGGGGATGAGCCCCTGCCTACCGGCACCATGGAGTAGGTCATCATCATCATCATGTCCTGGCTCTCGGCGCGGATATGTGACGCAGGCTCGCCGCTGTGGCTGCGCTTGTTGCGTGCTGCGCTCATGGGGTCCTGGGGTGGTTCGGGGACCCGAGCCGGCGCACGACTCAATTCGGCCAGAAAGGCGCGTAGGGCGCTGTCCTCGCGCTGCTCCCGGCTGCGTTGCGCCTCCAGCGCCCGCAGCGCTGCGCTCAGTCCGCGCCACTGACACAGCACGAACACGGTGCCCGCAGCATTTAGCACCGACAGCAGCGCTAAGGCCACCAGGACACCGCGCAGCCCCCAGCCTGTAGCCCCTTGGCCTCGCTCTGCGGCTCGGGTCATGTCTGCGTGTTCAGGCTGGACAACTCAAGGCAGCACTGGGTCTCCTCCCGCACTGGCAGGTTTTATAGCCTAGCGCAAGCCGTGGGCTGGTGGCAGAGCCCTGAGTCAAGCTGCCTTTAGACCCGTCTGGCGAAGCTGGTTGGGGACAGTAGTGGTGGCGCCCCAGAAGCCCAGAGGGACAGGCGGGCAGCAAGGGGGTGAGAAGCCAGAGGAGACAAGTGCGGAGGAGGGGCGACCAAGCAAATAGCAAACAGGCCTCCCTTCCTGTTCTTACTGTCCTGCCCGTGGGCATTGCCAGGGCCCAGACAGGCATAGTCAGGGTCAGACTGAGGGGGAGGGCAGGAATTCTTAAAGCCTGAGAAGTTTATAGATTCCACCCCCTCCTCTCTCCAGTCATCTTTGGAGAAAACCATAAGCATGCCAAACACCCTGTTCTTGGGAGGTCTGCTGCTTGGGCCCAAGCCCAGGCTGCCCATCACCCCTCCTCAAGGCCACCATGTGCCCACGGAAGACCCTAAGAGATCTTTCTCAGAACAGAGACAGTGGAAGACAGGTAGGCATTAGAAGTGTAAAAAGTCACCTATCAGAACCAGAAAAGTCAGGTCAGCTTAGCAAGCAGGGATCATTTTAAAGACAACTTTTAGGACTAAGAACTTTCCCTTGAGACTCAGACCAGAGAGACAGCAGAATGATGAGGAAAAAGAATTTTGGAGACCTGGTTCCAAAGCCAGCCAGCCACCAATGCCAGACATCTGGGAGTGGGGTGGTCTCCGTGTTGTTTCTCAGCTCCCTCTACCCCCACCTCCCTGCTGGAGATCAAAGCCAGGGTTTTGCAATAGCTGGGCAAGAGCTCTACTTCAGAGCCACTCAGGATTTCAGTACATAGCTCAAATTGGTCTTGAATTCACTCCTGCTTCAGCCTCCTGAGTGCTGGGACTACTGGCATGTTTTCCATTTTATATATTTATTATTTTATGTGTATGGGTGTTTTGTCTGTGTGTATATATGTACACTAGGTGTGTGCCCAGTGCCCACAGAGGCCAGAGGAAGGCATCACAGTTAAGGAGTTGTCCGCCTCCACGTAGGTGCTGGGAATTGAACCTGGGTACTTTGGAAGAGCAGCCAATGCTTTTAACCACTGATCCATCTCTCCAGTCCCTACCTGGGATATTCTAAGCAAATTCCTGAAATCATATTGAAGTTCTTTTCAGCTGAAGGGCTGCAGAGCCTGCTCAGGACTGGAAACTTCCTTAGGTTAGATTTACATTTTCACTTTCACAACCAACAGCCTAGCTTTCCTCTAATCTCAGGTGCCTGCTCTGCCTCAAGAATCAGTGTTCCATGCGGGATACAGTGGTATACATCTAAAAACAAACCCAGCACTCTGGAGGCTAAAGCAGCAGCATCCTAAGTTTGAGGCCAGACTGGACAACTCAGTGATAGTGGGACCCCTCTCCCACAACTGCCATCTCTTGAATTGAGTCACCTCAGAGTCTCTTTGGAAGACGTCTTCACTCTTTGTCAGCTTCTCTCAGAATGGCACCACTTTCCTAGAAATTCAAGACTTTCAGGGGGTCCTGGTCAGATGGGAAGACTCAAGTAGAGGCCAGCATTGCTACTTCACAGTAAGATAGCCCAAAGAGACAGTGGCCCTCTGCAACCAGCTCACCTGCAGTAGTCAAGGAGAAAGGCTCTTTTAGCTCTTCTAGACGGGAAGCCAAAACTGAACCAGTACTGAGGAAAGAATAGATCATGATAGGGATGTGGCAGGAAGACAAGGGAACAGTGGAGCTTTGTAGCTCCCTCCATAGCCACTGCCAGCCAGTTCATGCTGGTAGCCTCCCTATTGAAAGACAGAATATGCGGTTTGGGTGAACTCTGTCTCGGAGACGCACAAGACAACGGAAGCTCCATCTTAACTACAGTCCCGAGTCCAGGTTCAGATCCTTGGGCTTCAGTAGGAACTCCAACTCACCTGAGTATTTATAAAAGAGCAACTACAAGAGATGGAATTTAGAAATCAGGAAGGGCCCAAATGTGATACCCGGAAGGGGACCACAGCAATGTTGATAACTGTCCAGTTCCTCCCATCTCAGATGTCTTATATCCTGTTGGAAGAATTGTTATACATCCTTTCTTTCTAATCCATGCTGGGATTGGGCTACAGAGAGAAAACACGGAGAGACAGAGTTGGGGCTCAGCACCCATAGGCTCTCTACTTAACTCAATAACTCTTCACTGAGCCCTTCCTGTGTGTTGGCCTCTGTGGTGGGCACTGGAGATACAGGAGTGAGCAAGACAATCAGTATAGACAGAGGGAACATCATGGTTCCTCCTGAGCTTTTCTTTATCCTACCATTCATTACAGCTGTGACAGACGACCTGTCACCAACACCATCAGAAATACAACATAAGGTTCCAGAGGTCAGGTGACAGATTTGTTGGTCCTTGTCGTCCCCAACAGATAAGGTAGTCAGAATGGGCATGTGATAATTACCTGATGGAGGAGCAGCTGGATGAGTGAGTGAGGGGTTGTGAGTGACCTTTCTAAGAAGAGGTATGTGTGTGCTAGCGGTATTCACCATGAACATGGCATGTTCATATGACATGGAGCTGGCTCTTCAGTTTCCTTGCAAGGCTGGTTTCCAATGTTTGGAAGAGTTGTGTTAACCTGAAATGTACTTTTTCTTTGAAGTCAGGACCACAGCTGGAGACAGAATGGAGATGAGGATCCAGTGGAAACCCTTAAGCCAAGAAGCTGCTCCTCCTGGCATCTGGGACCCAAAGGGCTTGTGGCATGGCCACCTACTAGGAAGAGAGGGTGGAACACCTGGGCTATTGCATTGGAGCCAAGAGAGAGGTAAAAGGAAGGCAAAGAGAAGGTTGTCCCTTTCCTGTGGGCCACTTCTTTAGTCTTCCCATGCAGGGACTCAATAAAAAGAAGAGTGGACATGATACTATTACCCGTCAGAGGGCTACCCCCAATCATTCTCCTCATGGTGTCTCTAACCTGTTCTCTTTTCTATCTTCCCTCTGTCTCCTGTCTGTGACCCTTTTACCACCAGAATGCCATAGCAACACCTTACTCCATCACTGACTTGTTATTCCATGCTGCCATTTCCTCATCAAGGCCAAGTGTCCCCTCTCCCTGATCTTTTCCAGCCTCACTGGTTCAGTGACCTTGAATGTGGGCTTTGGAATCTGATAGAAATGACCTTGAAACTACCTTTGAACCATGACTTTAGGTATCTCAGATAGCCCTCTTTAAAGAGCCCACAGCTGTTAAGATTTCATGAGAAGGTGCTGAAACGTTCTTGGCTAATGGCGGCTTCTGCTTTGTGTTGTTACTGTGGGCTTTGTGGACCTGTGGGCATGGGGCTCTATGGTGTTGAACCATGCCATAGTCTTTTAGTTGCATCACTGTATGCTGAAGTATGGCGTCCCCACCATTGTCCTCTCACAGCTCATATTTGTGCCAAGTAGAAATACGTTGATGGCTTCTGAGAACTGCACTTTTAAAATTCTTATAATTCTACCTATCTATCTATCTATCTATCTATCTATCTATCTATCTATCTATCCACTGATCGATCTATCTATCTATCTATCTATCTATCTATCTATCTATCTATCTACCTATCTATCTAATCTATCCATTGATCTATCTGTCTGTCTATCTATCTGTCTGTCTGTCTGTCTGTCTATCCATCCATCCATCCATCCATCCATCCACCCACCCACCCATCCATCCATCCATCCATCTATCTATCTACCTACCTACCTATCCATCCATCCACGATCGATCGATCTATCTATCTATCTATCTATCTATCTATCTATCTTTTGATACTTTATTTACATTTCAAATGTTTTCCCCTTTCCAGGTCTCCCCTTTGGAACCCCCTATCTCATCCCCCTCCCCCTGGCTCTATGAGGGTATTCCCCCCACCCACCCAATCCCGTCTTCCCTCCCTGGCATTCCCCTATACTGGAGCATCTAACACTCTCAGACCCAAGGGCCTCTCCTCCCACTGATGGCCAACAAGGCCCTCCTCTGCCACATATGTGGCCAGCACCATGGGTCCCTCCACATGCATTCTTTGGTTGGTGGTCCAGTCTCTGGGAGCACCAGGGGGCCTGACCAGTTGACACTGTTGCTCCCTCCCCATGGGGCTTCAAACTTTCTCAGCTCCTTCAGTCCCTTCTCCAACTCCTCCACCTGGGACTCCACACTCAGTCCAACAGTTGCTGTGATTTGAATCATGGGTATTCTGAACTTTTGGGCTAGTATCCGCTTATCAGTGAATACATACAGTGTTTGTTCTTTTGTGACTGAGTTACCTCACTCAGGATGATATTTTCAAGTTCCATCCATTTGCCTGCGAATTTCGTGAAATCATTGTTTTTAATAGCTGAGTAGTATTCCATTGTGTAAATGTACCACATTTTCTGTATCCATTCCTCTGTTGAGGGACATCTGGGTTTGTTTCCAGCTTCTGGCTATTATAAATATGGCTGCTATGAACATAGTGGAGCATGTGTCCTTGTTATATATTGGAGCATCTTCTGGGTATATGCCCAGAAGTGGAATAGCTGGATCCTCAGGTAGTATTATGTCCAATTTTCTGAGGGTCCGCCAAACTGATTTCCAGAGAGGTTGTATCAACTTGCATTCCCACCAGCAATGGAGGAGTGTTCCTGTTTCTCCACATCCTCGCCAACATCTGCTGTCACCTGAGTTTTCGATCTTAGCCATTCTGACTGGTATGAGGTGGAATCTCAGGGTTGTTTTGATTTGCATTTCCCTGATGACTAAGGATGTTGAACATTTCCTTAGGTGCTTCTCTGCCCTTCGAGTTTCCTCAGTTGAGAATTCTCTGTTTAGCTCTGTTCCCCATTTTTTGATAGGGTTATTTGGTTCTCTGGAGTCTAACTTCTTGAGTTCTTTGTATACCTTGACTATTAGCCCTCTATTGGGTGTAAGATTGGTAAAGATATTTTCCCAATCTGTTGGTTGCCATTTTGTCCTATTTACAGTGTCTTTTGCCTTACAGAAGCTTTGCAATTTTATGGGGTCCCATTTGCCGATTCTTGATCTTAGAGCATAAGCCATTGGTGTTCTGTTCAGGAACTTTCCCCCTGTGCCCATATGTTCAAGACATTTCCCCACTTTCTCTTCTATTAGATTCAGTGTACTATCTATCTATCTATCTATCTATCTATCTATCTATCTATCTATCTATCTACCTATCTATCTATCATCTGTCTATCTATCATCTATCAGCTGTCCACCTGTCTGTCCATCTGTCTGTCTATCTATCTATCTATCTCTGTGTGTGTTTGTGTTGAAGTGCACCGGTGCCATAGCATATATATCGAAGTCAGAGGACATCTTGCCAGACCTGGTTCTTTCTTTTCCGTATGTGGGTCTTAGGAATGGAACTCAGCTTGTCAGGCCTGGTGACAAGTGCCTTTGCCCTAAGATGTCCTAATGGCCTAAAACTGAACTTTTAAGTGCTTCTGAAACTTTGAAAACTTGAGTTTTTGCTTGAGTTATTCTGACTTTGAGGTTGGTTCTGCGAGGCCCTCATCTGCTGATTCCTAAGCCTCTTGAGATTTCTTGAGAGGCAGATGCATTTACACAGCGTGACCTGCCTGTTTCTTTCCTTGATGGGTTGGTACTTTCTACTTATTAATTTCAAAAAATTTAGCTATCAGTCTGGCTTTTTTTATTGACACAGGAGATTCAAGATACAGTGGTGGTACAGAGAGATACGCAAATTCCCTCCACTGGAGACCAAAGAAGTCAAGAATACAATGTGCTGCCTTCACAATGAGAAACAATTTTTTTCCATTAAAAAGCAGATACGTTTTCCCCCAGAGGTTAAACAGTAGATACTAAAATGAGTTCTATCTAGCTAACATTAGGGCTCTAGAGAATAAAATCAAACTGAGAAATATTCTCCAGCTCATCCCATAGCATGTTTCTCTGATTATTAAGGAAATAATTTTATTTAATATAAGTTCTTAGGTGCTTGATCTTCTATAATAAGAATCAGTGTTATGCTGTGACTTCTGTGCTTTGTTGTCTCTCGGCCGCTTCCTGTCCACCCTGTCAGTGATTGAGGAGTACCTTTGAAAACTGTCATTATGTATAACTTTCGTTCAACCCCAGTTTAACCCTAGTTTGCTACTATTAACTATTTAATAGAAATAATTAATTACTTTTAGAGACAGGGTTCCGTGTAGCCCAATCTGGTCTCAGACTCATTGTGCTGCTGAAGATGATCTTGAACTCCTGATTCTCTCGCCTCTTCTGGATGCTAGGATTCTAGGCATGCACCACTACCCTTAGTTCTGCCTCCCCACAATGAGGGTGTGTGTCATGCAGCCAAGGTTGTTATTGAACTCTTGTCTTCCTGGCTCAGCATCCTGACTGCTGGGATTATAGGCTTGTGCCAGGATACTTGGCTCCAAGGAAGTATAATTCTAAACAAGACTACCAGATAAATGCTATGGCAAAAGGAATGGGATTCTGTAAAATCACATGGCTGAGGATCCTGTTCTAGACCTAAGGGTATGGAGCTGGTAAAGACTTTCCTTTTAGAAATAGTGCCTAAGCCTGGAACAGTTGCCAAACCAAACAAGGCTGGGGCAGGGATGGAGTCCCAGGCAGAATGCATGCAGGGTTCCATAGTAGTAGGTGTTATGGTTTATTTGAGGAAGTGTAAATGCCAGCATGGCTACAGCATAGATAGTATTCAGAACAGGGAGAGGGGAGGGAATAGGCAGAAGCTGAATCAGAGGCCAGACTATATAGGTAGAACCTTTAGGGCTGGGGTCCTTATTGTAAATACAATACAAAGCCATAAGGGGTTTCAAGGGTAAGAAACAGAGGTTGGTACAGGACAGAACTGCATGCTAAAACATAATTTTTTATTACCAATACTTGCAGTCACTAGAGAAACTCTGGATAATCTCTCCCTTCACCAAAGTTAACCTTGGTTTTTCTAGCATCTTCTCAAATGAACCAGGAGTGTTCTGTTCCAGAATGTAACAACTTCATCTGCAAATATAAACAACACTGAAAACAGACCTGTGACTAACATTTAGGTGTCTGTTGGCTAATATTGATCCTAGCTTGATATTGTTGGTTTGGGACAGGATGCGCAGCTGGGAATGACCTTGAGTTCCGGATCTGCCTGCCTCCACATCCCCAGTGTTGGAATTACAGGCACATACCACAACGTCTGGCCTTTTCAGGTATTTTCTTCTGCTGTGTAGCGCTAGCTGATCTGGTAGTTGCTATAGCCTATAGATAGCCTCAAACTCTTTGCAATTCTCTCGTGCCAGCCTCTCAAGTGCTGGCATTCTGGGCATGAACTATCATACCCTACTTGTTTCCTAGTGTAGTTTTCCATAATATATAGCATGCCTTTCCATTTTCTTAGAAGTCAGCTTTGGAACCTCAAGGTGACAGTATTAAATCCGTGTATCTCTGGAGTTAGGAATAAGAATTGGTAATTTTGCTACATTTGGGAGATTTGGGTCCAAGTTGCTAGGGACCCATAGACTTCTACCTCGAATACAGCTCAGTATTTTAGATCGTTGAGTCACCAGTTTATTGTTAGATGCAAAACTCGCCATGGTTGTCACTGTGGCCATTCCAACCTCCCTGTCATCAACCATTTTGTCCTTTCCTTCTTGGTAACAGGCATAGCCTCTCCCCTGAGCCCTGACTTAGCTCACTGTAGCAAATTGTCATAGATTGATGTCGAGATGGAATCTGGGGTGCAAGATGTTTCTTAGAGATCTTAGAGAGCTAGCATTTAGCTCATCCGTTGAACTCAATTCAACCCTGCAAAACCTGGCCAGCTCCCCATGGAACTGGGCACTCTGGAACTGCCCGGCAAAATATCTTGTACTATGCCAGGCATGGTAGCTCACACCTACAATCTCAACACTCAGGAGGCTGAGGAAGGGTGACTATCATCAGACTTTTCTGGGCTACATAATGAGTTTCAGGCCAGCCTGGGTTATAGTGTAAGACCCTGAGTAGAAAAGAAAGTTCCCTGTGTCAGGCCAGAATGGCGGACTGGCTTCTCACTATTCTACTTGGTCACAGAGCAGATGCAGGCTGAGTGAGACCTAGGGCTAGGTGGCTTTCTGCCACAGAGGTAGGTCCTAACCTCAACCTTGAGACCAGGAAAGGCATGGCTTTTCCTGAAGGGGATTCTGGAGTGTCCCCATATCTGTCTGTTAGCCACTCAGTTTGTGTTAGACACAGGGCTGCTACTTCTGCTGGTGACTGAATTGTGACCAGGTCAGATGGGGAGATGAACCTTTTTTGTTCATGTGCAGATATGGCTTTTCAGTGAGTCACAAAGGTTGTGCTAAAAAAATAATTAGAATATGAAGCTTTAGGCTTGGGTTCTGTGAGACTGTGAGGATTACTTATGAATTTGAAACTGCTGAATCCATGGGTGTGAGTTAATACCACAGAGCTCTATTTCTGAAACCTGAACTCTTGCCTTTGAAAGGATAAAACAAAACCTCACCAGTCTGGAAAGACACTGAGAGGTTCAGGCTCACCAATAGCTAGAACTCCAGTTCCAGGGGATCTAACATCTTCTGACCTCTGCAGGGTCATGCTTACAAGTGGTACACAGACATACATATGAAATGTATACATATAAAATGTATACATATAAAAGGCATACATACAAAGTGAAATAAAGTTTAAAAACAAAAACAGCAGCAGCAACAACAAAACCAAAGCAAACAAAGCCTCAGACAAATAAGGCACTTCCATTTTCAAAGATCTTTCCTATGTCATTTGAGTCCCATAATAGGCTTGTGAAGTGGGCAGGTCTTTAAAATTTCTTTTTAAATGTGATACTGGGTGTGGAACCTTGAGCCTTTTACAGGGTAAGCATATGTTACCACTGAGCAATGTGCCCGGCTCGAGGGTACATCCTATTCAGTTCCACAGCTAAAGAATTCAAGGCTCAAGGAAAGCTAAGCATCCACAGTCAAAACGTTAAACACATACACACACACACATGCTGATTGGAGGTGGGAACCGTTTGGGTCCAAAACTGGGGTTTAATGTAGTGAGGAGAAAGGAAGAGAACAGGGTTGTGGGAGGTTTCAGATTGGAGGTAGAAAAGGACTCAGAATGGCTCCCAAGAAGAGAAGACCCAAGCCAGGCAAGCACTGAATGGCTGCCTGAATGTTGCATGTATAAACCAGACAGGAGTAGCAACCAGGTACTGATTTAGCCTTTTATGAAGGGTTTGGAAAGACCAATGACAGTAAAGACATGATTTACTTTGAGATTAGGTGAGGAAGCTGCCACCACTGTAGCTCACAGATGAATATGGATCTTGGAGGAAAGATGCATTTGAGACCTGTAAGAGTATAAAACCTTCCCTCAATGATTTTGGAAGTCAGAGTGACAAGCAAGACAGACTGCGGCCCTCCAGAGACTGGGTGGAAGTACCAGAGTCCCAGCAATAAGCCTGGAGAGGGTGGCACCTGAAGAGCCTAGAGACTACAACTTGGAAGGAAGGCCCCACACAGAAAAGGCTTCTCCTTCTCCCTGGAGAAAAGGCTCAGCTCCAATCCTGTGCCCTGACCTGAGAGGAGCTGAGATGCTCTGACCTTCCAGACACTGTCTGAAGGCTGTGAGAGTGAACACCTGTCCTCAGATTCCCCCATTTCTGAGATAATGAAGCAATATTTGAAAGCTGCTTTTACCGAAAGCATTGACCCCTTACTTGTGCCTACCAGGTTAAAACTTCTGCCTTCATTTTGTGTCCGTCTCTTTTAGTTCTTATTGGAGGGGTGCATGGCACAGGACTAGCAGGAGCTGGTTCTCTCACCGTGTAGGTACCTGGAGTCAAACTTAGATTATCAGAGTTGGTGGTAAGTCTCCCTCACTCCCTGAAGTCTTCTTGCTGGCCCTGTCACCTATACTTTGTCTGATGGTACAAAGATTAAGTCATCGTCCTAAACCTCTAATCAGTTTGGATTCCAGCAAGGGACAAACAAACCCTTCCACTACATAAAGACAATTATCCTTGATGGTGAGTCTGAACCTAGGGCTAGAGGCCAATTAATTCTTGAAAATCACCATGTCTCATCAGGTCACAAGATTTTTTTCCGAACCACCTTGCAGCACCAGAATCTAGACAATGACCAAGTAGATCACACCTTGGGCTTGTTTAAAAAATATTGTCTGTCTGTCTGTCTGTCTGTCTTTCTGTGTGCCTGCCATGGTCCAAGTGCAGAGATCAGTGGGTAACTTTCTACCAGATGGGTATAAAATTTCTTTCTACCAAAGGACAAAATTCAGATCATCAGGCTGGTCGGAAAGTATCTTTACCTTCTGAGCCATCTTACCAGACCAGGATTTTTTAATTTGAAAAAGGGGGTTTGGGGGGTGACAAGGACTCTGCTGCAGAGACACTCCAGCCTCTGTGCTGCTTTTGAGAGCAACTGTCTCCTCATTCCCAGCACACAGGGTGGGATGATCACATGAACAGCCGGGAAGTGCTCATTGCAGCCAGGTCAAAGACATTCAGTTCTTCACATTTATTTCCATCAGCATCATTCACTTCCAACAAATAGCAAGAGAGCCAGCAAGAATAGCAAGGGAGCCAGCCAGATGACTCATCAGGGAGGGGGCTTGCCACCAAGCCTGACAACTTGAGCTCAGTCCCTGGTACCCACATGGCAGGAAGAGAGAACCAACTTCATTGTCTTCTGAACCTCCAGCCTTGTGCTATGGTGTGTTTATCCCGCCCTCCAGACAAATAAATATGTTCGTAATTTAAAAACTATTTTAAACTTTTATTTGTTGCTAATGTACACATATCCGACCCCTTCCTTTCTCTGACTCTCCCTGGGTCCCCCCAACACCTCTCTCCCTATTTCATGTCTATTTTATTTTTATAGGTCCTGGAGTCTAGCTAATGTTGCTTATATCTCAGTGTGTGTGGGACTATTCATTGGGGCATGGGCAACCTACCGATGGCCACATTCCAAAGCAAAGTGACTCTCTTTTCCCCCAGCAGCTATTGCTGCCAATAGCTCCTTAGCCAGGCATTTCTTGGTGGCCCCTTCCTATCCATGCTGGCATTTTGACCGGCTTGAACTTGTGAAAGTCTTGCAGAAGTGGTACCCACACTGTTGTGACTTCATGTGTGCAACAGCCAGGAAGACAGAGTTTCACAGAACTCCTTTCGGCCTCCAGCTCTTACATTCTTTCTGCTGCTCCTGAACCTTGGGAAGGTTGATAGATAGACTTCACTCCTCCAGAGTCCCATCTAAGGATTGTTTTGTCCCATCAAAACAATCACTTAATCTCAAGACTTTGAACAGTTAGGAGTTTCTGCTCAAACCACTACCTACTGCAAAAGGAAGCATCTATGATCAAGGTTGAGGGCAATGTGAATTCATGCATACAAGCATAAATATTTATAAGGCAGTTTGTCAACATGTCTATTTAGCAAAATAACAATAGTAGGTTTCTCACCAGGTCTAAGACCTTATGCTCAGGTTTACAGGGCCAGGCATGAATTCCCTCCTATGGAGTAGGTCTCAAATCCAAGCAGAGAGCAGTTGGTGACCACCCTATTACAGTCCTGTCATTTTGGCATCAGTGGGCACATCTTGCCTAGCAGGTTGGTATTATAGCATGCAGGGTCCAGTACTAGGTAAGATCATTGATGTCTTTTCTCACCCAGCAGTCTGCAAAACATCTTCCAGCATCAGGAAAGCTAGTCAAGAGGGAGAGAGTTCCCAGGTCAGTTTGAAATTGATTTCTCTATGTCTGGCAACCAAAGTGTGTTATATCTTCACCAATAAAGACTTACTATCTAGTTGTGGTGGCCAACCAAGAGAAAGAACAATAGCCTGTGTTGTTTTAGGGTCTTCCTGACCAATAGATTGCAGAGAAGTCTCCCCTGACAGGCACTGAGATTTTAATTTAATAATTCATGTCTTCTGGGAAAGCAGTGTCTACCATTGCAAGATACCTCTGTTTAACTTCCTTTTATTAAACTATATTTTTAATTAGCTTACAAGTTGGTGGATTTTCATAAGTTTTTTCTTTTATACATACTTAGTTTTGGTTAGCTCACTCCTACCCACTCCTTTCTCCTGCCTTCCTGCCCCCAGTCCTGCTTAAACCTTCAACCTCCAGTATTCTTGCCCTGTTCTTTCAATAGCACAAGTATTCTCCTCCTCTTCTTCTTCCTCCTCTTCTTCCTCCTCTTCCTCCTCCTCCTCTTCCTCCTCCTCCTCTTCCTCCTCCTCCTCTTCCTCCTCCTCCTC
>JADRCH010000050.1:7485250-7581127 GCA_019843965.1 Rhynchomys soricoides
TCTTCCTCCTCCTCCTCTTCCTCCTCCTCCTCTTCCTCCTCCTCCTCCTCCTCTTCTTCCTCCTCCTCCTCCTCTTCCTCCTCCTCCTCTTCTTCCTCCTCTTCTTGTTCCTCCTCTTCTTGTTCCTCCTTCTCCTCCTCCTCCTCCTCCTCCTCCTCCTCCTCCTCCTCCTCCTCCTGTTGTATGTTTTACTTAGGTTATAAAGTCATAGGTTTTCACATAACCTTTTCTCTTAATTCTGGCTAAGCATCTCATTTTCTCACCCTGCTGCCCCAATTCCTGGTTGACTCTCCCTGTCCTAAGTATTATTCTCTCTTCAGTTCCGTTTCACCTAGACTCTATGATCCCCCATCCCTTGATATAACCCCTATCCCATGGTCCCACTTCTAGTTTCCTGGATTCCACATATACTCCACGTTAAACACACAAAATATTTGAAGCTAGGGCCCATTTTTCTTATCCATTCATCAGTTGATGAATGTCTAATGGATCACTCACCTCAATCTAAACCTTGATACCAAGAAAACTTCTGGAGGAAAATGCAGTGTATAGATCAAGATATAGGCACAGTAAGTGTTTTAAGTGTTTTCTCAACAGGATTTTAGTGTCATAGGAAGTAAGACCAAGAGTTGACAAATAAATATAATAAATAAAATAATAAGTAAATATAATAAGATAAAATGAAAACCATCATATGGAAGCTGGCAATCCAAGCTAACAGCTTGGGACTCATGAAACTAAAAAGCATCTGTACAGGTGAGAACATGAAAGGGCATCCTTGCCAGCTATACATTTGACAGAGAACTGGTGTCCAGACTACACAAACAAAATTTACACCAAGGATCCAAACAACCCAGTTTTAAAATGGGCTATGGAACTTAACAGAAAATTCTCAAACGAACAAATGCCAATGCTTAGTAAACACTCAAAGTGTTCAACACCTTCAGCCATCAGGGAGATGCAGATCAAAATCACTTTACAATTCCATCTACTTCAGTCAGAACGGCCATTACCAGACATGCAAATGTCCGTAAATGCTGGCATGGACGTGGGAAAAGGAAACCTTTGTACACTGTCACTGGGAATGAGAGTTAGTGTCTACTATACTTCTGGGCACATACTCGGTGGAATTTTATTCTTTCTATAGAGACACTTGCACATATGTGTTTATTGATACTCTATTCATAATAAATAGGTAATCTGCTTTTAAAGATGTTTTCTTTTCTTTTTTCCTTTTTTCTTTTTGATACTTTATTTACATTTCAAATGTTTTTCCCTTTCCAGGTCTCCCCTTTGGAACCCCCCCATTCCCTTCCCCCTCCCCCTGCCTCTATGAGGGTATTCCCCCACCCACCCACTCCCATCTTCCCTCCCTGGCATTCCCCTTAACTGGGGCATCTAACATCTCAGACCCAAGGGCCTCTCCTCCCACTGATGGCCAAAAAGGCCCTCCTCTGCCACATATGTGGCCAGCACCATGGGTCCCTCCACATGCATTCTTTGGTTGGTGGTCCAGTCTCTGGGAGCACTGAGGGGCCTGACCAGTTGACACTATTGCTCCCTCCCCATGGGGCTGCAAACTCTCTCAGCTCCTTCAGTCCCTTCTCCAACTCCTCCACCTGGGACTCCACACTCAGTCCAACAGTTGCTGTGATTTGAATTGTGGGTGTTCCGAACTTTTGGGCTAATATCCGCTTATCGGTGAGTACATACCGTGTTTGTTCTTTTGTGACTGAGTTACCTCACTCAGGATGATATTTTCAAGTTCCATCCATTTGCCTGCAAATTTTGTGAAGTCGTTGTTTTTAATAGCTGAGTAGTATTCCATTGTGTAAATGTACCACATTTTCTGTATCCATTCCTCTGTTGAGGGACATCTGGGTTGTTTCCAGCTTCTGGCTATTATAAATATGGCTGCTATGAACATAGTGGAGCATGTGTCCTTGTTATATGTTGGAGCATCTTCTGGGTATATGCCCAGGAGTGGTATAGCTGGGTCCTCAGGTAGTATTATGTCCAATTTTCTTAGGGTCCGTCAAACTGATTTCCAGAGTGGTTGTACCAACTTGCAATCCCACCAGCAATGGAGGAGTGTTCCTCTTTCTCCACATCCTCACCAGCATCTGCTGTCATCTGAGTTTTTGATCTTAGCCATTCTGACTGGTGTGAGGTGGAATCTCAGGGTTGTTTTGATTTGCATTTCCCTGATGACTAAGGATGTTGAACATTTCTTTAGGTGCTTCTTGGCCATTCGAGTTTCCTCAATATTTTATTTTTAACAAAATAAAATATAATAAGGTAAAATGAAAACCATCATATGGAAGTTGGGCAATCCAAGCTAACAGAAAAGTAAAGGAGATCCAAGAGAAGGCACAAGAATCAGAGACCCACCTGTTCACACAGTCAGGAGTCTCCTATTGTACTAAACTGAAAGCTACTGTATATATGCAGAGGACTTGGTGCAGACCCGTCAAGGCTCTCTGATTGCTGCTTCAGTCTCTATGAGTTTATATGAGTTTTGCTCAATTGTTTTTGAGGGTCATGCTGTCCTGGTGTTCTGTGTCTTCTTTGTCTTCTCAATTCCTTCTGGCTCCTGTTCCACAAGGTTCCCTGAGTTCTGAGGGGAGGGATTTTATGGAGACCTCTTGTTTAGAGCTGTGTGTTCCGAGATATCTCTCTCTCTCTCTCTCTCTCTCTCTCTCTCTGTGTGTGTATGTGTGTATGTATGTGATGTCTTTTTGTTGGTCTCTGTATTTGTTCCCATTTGCTGTAGGAGGAAGCTTCTCTGATGATGGCTGAATAAGACACTGATCTATAACTGGCGATCTACATGTAGAAGATTGAGAATTGATCCATTCCTATCTCCATGTACAAAGCTCAAGTCCACGTGGATCAAGGACCTCCACATAAAACCAGATACACTGAATCTAATTGAAGAGAAAGTAGGGAAAAGTCTAGAACACGTGGGCACAGGGGAAAAGTTCCTGAACAGAACACCAATGGCTTATGCTCTAAGATCAAGAATCGACAAAGGGACCTCATAAAATTGCAGAGCTTCTGTAAGGCAAAGGACACTGTAAATAGGACAAAATGGCAACCTACAGATTGGGAAAATATCTTTACCAATCCTACATCAGATAGAGGGTTATTATCCAATGTATACAAAGAACTCAAGAAGCTAGACTCCAGAGAACCAAATAACCCTATCAAAAAATGGGGAACAGAGCTAAACAGAGAATTCTCAACTGAAGATACTCGAAGGACAGAGAAGCACCTAAGGAAATGTTCAACATCCTTAGTCATCAGGGAAATGTAAATCAAAACAACCATGAGATTCCACCTCACACCAGTCAGAATGGCTAAGATCAAGAACTCAGGTAACAGCAGATGCTGGCGAGGATGTGGAGAAAGAGGAACACTCCTCCATTGCTGGTGGGATTGCAAGTTGGTACAACCACTCTGGAAATCAGTTTGACGGACCCTCAGAAAATTGGACATAATACTACCTGAGGACCCAGCTATACCACTCCTGGGCATATACCCAGAAGATGCTCCAACATATAACAAGGACACATGCTCCACTATGTTCATAGCAGCCATATTTATAATAGCCAGAAGCTGGAAACAACCCAGATGTCCCTCAACAGAGGAATGGATACAGAAAATGTGGTACATTTACACAATGGAATACTACTCAGCTATTAAAAACAACGACTTCACAAAATTTGCAGGCAAATGGATGGAACTTGAAAATATCATCCTGAGTGAGGTAACTCAGTCACAAAAGAACAAACACGGTATGTACTCACCGATAAGCGGATATTAGCCCAAAAGTTCGGAACACCCACAATTCAAATCACAGCAACTGTTGGACTGAGTGTGGAGTCCCAGGTGGAGGAGTTGGAGAAGGGACTGAAGGAGCTGAGGGAGTTTGCAGCCCCATGGGGAGGGAGCAACAGTGTCAACTGGTCAGGCCCCCCGGTGCTCCCAGAGACTGGACCACCAACCAAAGAATGCATGTGGAGGGACCCATGGTGCTGGCCACATATGTGGCAGAGGAGGGCCTTGTTAGCCATCAGTGGGAGGAGAGGCCCTTGGGTCTGAGAGTGTTACATGCCCCAGTAAAGGGGAATGCCAGAGAGGGAAGACGGGATTGGGTGGGTGGGTGGGTGGGGGAATACCCTCATAGAGGCAGGGGGAGAGGGAATGGGATAGGGGAGTTTCCAAAGGGGAGACCTGGAAAGGGGAAAACATTTGAAATGTAAATAAAGTATCAAAAACAACAACAACAAAAAAGACACTGATCTATGAGTGTAGAAGAATGTCATTAGGAGTCATTTCATTGTTACTTCTTTTTAACCAGTGGTATTTGGTTTTACCCTAAGTCTCTTGGCTATCTAGTCTCCGGTTCTCAGAACCCAAGCAGTGTCAGATGTGGGTTCCATCTCATGGAGTGCATCTTAAGTCAATCAGACATTGGTTGGCCACTCCCACAAGGTGTGTGCCACCATTACCCTAGCATATTTTGCAGGCAGGACAGACTGTAGGTAAAAGGTTCTGTATTTAGGTTCGTGTATACTTTTCTCTTCTGTTGCCTGAAGAGTAAGGAAAGAGGCTTCTTGACTTGTGTATGCCTCTTGCATTAGCGCTTCCTGTGTTTATAACTAAAGTTCATGTTAGTACCCTCCAATGGACTTGGAATCATTGGACCCCCTCTATCTGTTCTTCTTTGCAGTATGGCCACATTGAATGAATCCTATTTTTTCCCCTGCTTTTTACTTTTATTGCATAATTGGCATACCAGGGCAGATGGCTGAGTCTCACTTGTTGGGGCTTGGAGAGCCCAGGTTTTTTCCTCAAAGCCCTGGTCACTGGTAGGTGCTCTGGCAAAGGCACCCAGCTAGATGAAGGTGGTCTTGTCAGAGTGTGCTGAGAACAGGAGATGAAAGAGAGTAGGCGAGTATGCACTTGTGAGTGTCTGCCCCAGTCACAGGCTATGAGCATAAAGAGAACAGGAAGCGTTGGACCCATTCTCAGGCCCAGACACACTCTGAGCAGACATTTGAGTGAAATTGATGCAATAAAGAACCGCACTAAACTTAAAAACAATAACTTCAAAAGTCTGGGAATGATGACATCAATGTTTACTTTCTTATAGAGTACTAATTTTTTTTTCTTGACCCCTAAAAATAAAAACCTGCAAATAAGCTCAGTAGAAGAAACAAAAAAGAAGCAGTGAACCATTCCTCAGGCTAAAGAGAGTCCCAAAGGCCAACTGGAAGGTCTTGGTATGTTTCTGGCAGGAAAAGTGATTCACAGGTTGGCAGTTCCTAAAGTCCTAAAGATAAAAAGAAAATCTTTCAGTCTTCCAGAAAGAGAATACAAATTGTTCACAGAGGAAGAAGGGCCACAGGACTTTTTTTTTTTTTCACACAAAACAGAGAAAATTGGCTAACTGTGGAGACCACGGTATCTCGAGAATTCTCATCCCATCTCTACCTGGGCGAAGGGATGTAAAAGTTAGCAAAGGACCAGGCACAAGTGGGATGGTGGCAGAGGCAGGATGGTGGCAGAGGCAGGATGGTGGCACATGCCTGTATTCCCAGCACTTGGGAGGTGGAAGCCGGAGGATGAAGAATTCAAGGTCGTCCTTGTCTACAGAGTGAATTTGAAGCCAGCCTGGAATGCTTGAGATGCAATCTCTAAAAACTAAATAAAACAAAAACAAAGGGAAGGATATGTTGCTATATTTTCCATCAGAGGGGGAGAATGATAAGGTAAGTGCCAACCAAACAACAATTATCTTATAGCTTTCAGGATGGAGGGTAGAAAGATTGGGGGGGCCAACCAAACAATAATTATCTTATAGCTTTCAGGATGGAGGATAGAAAGATTGGGGGGGGGGGAGTCGTGAGGAAGGACCTTGTCAGTTAGATTTAGATAGATAATAATGTGTAGTTTATAAGTACTAACTATAGAAGAGAAATATTCCAAGGGAAATGCTAGCAATAGCCTGGAACTAGAAAGGCCAAGGAGAAGAGGGTGCTACTAGTTTTCCATGGATCTCCTGTTGTTGTGGAAGAGTAGGAAGTGCCTGTGGTGGAGAAGCAGGAGGGAATAGGAAATGTGGACAATGTTTTCTATCTTCACATGATGAACAAATCCTATGAGTCTTATTACGAGTGACAAATGAGAGGCAGGTTCGTAGAACCAAAAAATAGAGCGGATACCTCAAATAAACAAGAAAAATGGAGCAATCTAATAAACACAAGAGCCACATGCAGTGTGTAAGTCAATGAATTCTAAGACAGAAGGAAAGTAGTGTCTACCTGTGCCATGTCACAGGCTTGCAATGGCAGCACTTGGGAGGCAGAGGCAGGAGGATCATTGTAAGTTGGAAGTCAGTCTGCTCTGCATAGTTAGTTTTCCAGCTAGTCAGGACTTCATAGCTCCACCCTTTCTCTAAAAACAAAAGTCAAAAGAAAAGTTGAAAATCTGTAAAGGAAGGGGTAAAAAGATACCAGATGAGCAAAGTGGAAAGAACCACGATATTAACACTCGACAAGGCAAAAATCTGAAGTTGTGAGCGCTGAATTAGAAGGGCTATATAATGATAATGATCATATTGGATTGATAGAGGAAAGTGCCATTTACTTTTTAATCCTCCTATTGGTAATAGCAGATTTTGTTTCATGTTTTATTAATGATTTCTTCATGAATATTCATGATTTATCCAGTCTCTTATGTGAATGTTCTGTTTGATGTTCCTCCCTCCCTCCCTTCTGTCTTAATATGGGTCCTCATCACCAGTCAAGCAAGTCACTGTAAGATTTTCTGGTGCTCTCCTTGCTCCCAGGCTGCTAGCTTGTGCAATCACATTTGGGTGGCTGGTCTCCTCAGTGTGTTTATTGCACAGAGCTGATCATGTTGCTCTCTTGGTTACAGTATTTCAGCAGCTTCCCGTTCCCTATAAGGTGCAAGTCAAGCCATTCTGTTTGGCCCCACAAGGCTTTTTGTGACATAACCACTGTCTATTTTACTTATTATAAGATTTATTATATCTTAGCACCCTTGTTAAGATGCATCTCATATGTCAGACTCCCAGATCCAGATGCGTGCCTGCCATGTAGTAGAGATTCAACACAGTTTTGAATGAGTGACAGTGATGAGGTGGAAGAGCCTTGCCACATTTTTGTTTGAGACTTTTCTTGACCATGGATTTTTCCCACTGAAGAGGGAGAGGTTAGTTTTATACCCAGCACTCCTACTGCCCAGGAGACTGGCTTCCTTGAGAAACTTTCTCTATCTTGGGTGGATCTGAGGGAGATTCTTCACTTCTACTTGCCTTGTCTATCTTCCTATTACCATGGTTTAGGGGAATTACTTCTACCAAAAAGGCTCTTTCTGTTTCACAAGAGGCCCAGGCCTGAATATCCAAAGCGATACTGGAAAGAGGCAGACATTCCCAGATCTCAGAGGATGTCCGTTGGTACCCCTCCCCCAGACTACTTGTTATTGCTTGGTCCTGCTGAGTCTGGGGTGGACCCAAGTTGTACCCCATTGACACTATCAGTGCTCAGATTATTTAGGGCAGACTAAAATCTGAGATGGTAGAGTTCCCTAGAGTTGGAGATCAAAAGGCAGGCCAGTGCAAGAGCCTGGCTCAGACTTGCATTGGAGTGTGCCATTCAGTGTTCTTCAGAGCCCAGAATCTACAAAACATATAAACAGAGCTATTCCTGTAGGATACGCTTGAACTCCCAATCTTCCTGCCTCTCCTTCCCAAATGCTGGAATCTCAGGTCTGGGCCACCATACCTGGCTGGTTTCTGTTTTCTACCTAACTGCTTGCCAGCTGATCCCCTCTAGTGGTGCCTTGGACTTTAATCAGAAGCTTAATTAGTCCTGGCACTTGACTGATGGTTGTTGAGCGTAGGTGGCGGAGTTATCGACTGTCGTGTGGTGCTGTGCATTACCCCATGGCTTCAGAGTCAGGCTGGGCTTGGTGGTAGATGAGCTGTAAATTCTATAAGAAATTTTAAAAGCAAGATGTTAGGTAATTGAGGCTTTTTATTGTCTATTCAAGCCAAAATTATAAATACTTTAGATGGTTACTGTAGATCTGGGGAAAAACAATACAATAACCGCACCCAAAAGATTAGATTCTTGACTTTCTTGTCTGGACGGCCATAAGCATGCTGCTTTATATTTCCAGGCTTAAAAGTCTACAACTGAGCGAAGTACAATTTGCAACTGATTAAAGAAATGATATGGTAGAGTGTTCATGATTGGCTGACCTAGAAACTAACACATGAGCTTTCAGGCTTCTTCCATGGGCTTCCCCAGTGCCTCATGCTTGTCAGATGACATTACTACTGCTATGAAATATAATGCAGTCAGGGGACCAATACAATGTTGTGAAATATAATGCGGGCCCGAGCCATGTACACTTTGTTACACCATGTAACAGATCTGGTGTAAAAGGGGTTTACTGGGAGAAGAGAGAGGAGTGAGGATCTGGGGAAGGGATAGAGGCAAGCAAGTGGAAGTGTAGACAGGAAGAGAGCTGGGGAGCAGAGCCATAAGGTCAGAGAGGGAGGGGACACATGTGGAGGAGAGAGAGAGAGAGAGAGAGCACAGAGAAGAAAGAGAGACACAGAGACAGACAGACAGAAAGAAAAGACAGACAGAAACTGATTGACATTCTTTTTTGTGGGAAGAGGAGAAGGAAAATTTTTTTCCCTCTGTATTTATTCTTGGCACTATCCAGAATTTTGTTACTGTTTGCTTCTGACTTGTGTAAAAAGTGTTTTTGTTTTTGTTTTGCCAAAGGCCAATGTTCCATTATTTTTTTTTAAACTTGCCAGTCTCAAAAGATGGTGAGGTCAGACTCCAGTCGATGGAGAACAGAGAAAGTCACCAGCTACTTAGTGGTGCAAACTAAATGGGTTTCCTGTCCAGTCTGAGTGCTGGTCAGGTTGGGTCCCCTAAAACTCCTTTGCACAAGTTTCACCTTGCAGAACTGCCTTCTCGTTGTTCTGTGTCTTCCATGGCATACAAATTTTATCCATTTCTAACTTGAGTTTCTCCAAGCCACAACATCACTTCACTTCTGTTTCAGAATTAGCATTCCGTAGAATCCGTAGGTCTGGTAGAACACATGGTGGACACTGAAATGAATTTTCACTTAACACTCACTCTACCGGTCAGTAATTTGTGTTTCTTTTTTTAATCTTTTAATTCTTATGTTCATTAGTTGGAATTATATGGACAGTTAATATGTAAGCAGCTTTCTTGGTTCTTAATTCTGGTCAAGCTTGTACTGTTTAATTGTCATATTGTTCTCTATCACCGATTTAGACAAACTAACCAAACCCAAGCTTTTAAAGTCTACATGGGCTGGGTTTCGTGAGTATGTTGTTCATTAGCAAGAAAGATGAATTCAAATAACTGGGTCTAACACAATTTGGGTTGGCACAAGGCCTTGTCTGTCACCGGCTGTGTGACTTAACTAATCAAAATGAGGGTTAATTAACACAACAGACCCTTTCTTCTTAGTGATCCAGTGACCTCTGCTCTTATGTCTTTGTTAGCACTAAAACTCATTAGGAATAATTTGTTATCACATAAGCCTAATGGTAACTAAGAATATCCAGGACACT
This sequence comes from Rhynchomys soricoides, assembly GCA_019843965.1. Classification (NCBI taxonomy): domain Eukaryota; kingdom Metazoa; phylum Chordata; class Mammalia; order Rodentia; family Muridae; genus Rhynchomys; species Rhynchomys soricoides. Next base: position 7,494,912 of record JADRCH010000050.1, read on the forward strand.
TCCCAGAAAGTGTTGGCTTTATTAATCCTTGAAATAACCGAAATGCCCATAGTTAACTAAGTGGGAGAATCTTCTCCTTGGAGGGGGAGGGGGCTAAAGGTCAAGTGTTGGAAATAGCCCATCTAAGTCTGCTTAATTTTAAAATGAGGCCCAGCCTATCATGTTGCTCAGCAATCAACAGGGCTGATGAATATTGTTAAGGAGGGACATATCTTGATATAGGTTAAAAAACAGAGGGTAGGGTGAAGGAGCAGAAATTCCTGTTTCCTGATTCTGTCCATGCTGTAGAAAAACTGCACAAATTCCCTGCTTCCTGTTGTCCCTGGCATTATCTTGTGGTAAAATGTAACCTGTGATATTCAGAAATTCCTGTTTGTTGCTGTTAGAGACAGAGTTTTACGTGTTCCGGGATGGTGATTTACTTTCTATGTAGCTGAGGATGACTTTGAAGTTATCATCCTCCCCAGTACTGGGATTACAAACTTGTATCAACACAGCTGGAGTGTTTTTTTGAAGGGAATAAAAAGAGAAAGAACTCCATGTTGGTCCAACAGCGTCTGGTTTCTTTGTGGTGAGTTTGGAAGTTGGTAGGGTTGGAAGGAAAATGCCGGGGGCATCCTGCTCCCTGCCTCTTCTCAGTGGGACTTCTGGGTGTCCTCTTGGAGCTTAGATAGAAATGGTACAGTATTGGGGTGACAGACACCCTCTAGGGAGGGGGGGGGAGAAGGAAGGCCGCAGGTCATTGGGCCTGGGAATTGAGATCTGTGTGGAGGTTTAGAATTTGTTAGCACTTTCTACATTACCTTCTAGGGGAATGTCAGAGGTTCATCATCATTTTACAGCCATAGGAGAGGATTTTGGAAGAAGCCATATAAATTTCCCAAGACCTCAATCTTGGGACGGATGGGGGGGGGGAGTAATGCACACCTCACTCCACAGTTCTGTGTTGGAAAGCTCTCGTGTTGCTCAGCAGGCTCAGGTTAGTTAAAGCGAGTTTTTGAGGAGACTGAGCTGATATTCTTCCCCGTGGGACATCTGCGTTTGAGTTCTTCTGGAAACACTGTAGGAAGCATGACTACTCCCTGTCTGATCGTGGCTAGGTACTTCTCAGAAGGTGGGAAAAGGTAAGGGCTGGAGAAAAGCCAGATGTGGTAGGCAGCTCCGAGTTCTGGTTTTCCCGGACAGCGTGGCAAATGTGCCCAGACTGACAGAGGATAGTTAAGCTGCTGGGGCTTGTGGTCTATGGAGGCGTGGCTAGATTCCATTACCCATCCCCCCCACTCCCTAAAATGCTCTAGATAACTGATTTGATTCGAGACTTAAGGTCAAGGGCTTAATGACCGAGTTTGCAGTGCACAGACCCTGTTGATACCCCCAGAATGGAGACTATGAATAATGCTTAGCTGCGGGGAGGTAGGGACAAAAAGCATTGGGCTGGGAAGTCTGGGTTAGCAACTGCTGTATTATGATGTCCCCCTACACCAAAATTCCTCTTATCTCTTCATATCTCTTATAGCCTTTGTTGTTTTACAAAGGCCTATAATAATGTCAGCGTACTTTGGACCAGAAAAGGAACACACTTTCTTCTTTTGCCTTCAACTCATTCTCCTGGGCTCATTATGTGGAAGGAAGATAATATTATGAAATGGATTTTTCTAGCACACAAAGTAAAAAAAAAATAAAAAAAAAAACATAAAAATGGTTTTTGATTTACCATAAAAGGCAGAATAAGACTACATCAATTGTCAGGAACAGACTCCACCAAAATCATCGTGCCTTTTACTAATGCTGAGATAATATTACTATGGGTAATCAATGAAGATTGACAAAGAGCTTGTGGCAACTATTTGAGAGAAATTAATGACAAATTTCCTAAGAGAAAATGTCTTTAGTTTATAAGGGAACTGCAATTCCTGAAGCACCTAAATTCTATACTAATGCAAATAAGTTGGGAATGGCTGGCTATAAGTCAGACAAAATAAGAAGAGTAATTCAAAGTCCATATACTTCAGTTCAAAAATCAGAATTGTGTGCACTCCTTATGGTATTAGATTTTGTGGTATCTCTTAATATAACTACTGATGCTCAATATGCAGAAATAGTTGTTTTGTACACAGAAACTGCTGAATTTATTCAGTAATTTGGAACTAACTTTATTATCTATAAAACTGTAACAGGTAATCAGAAATAGAACTACCCCTGTGTATCATCCATATTTGGTCTCTTACAGGCTTACCAGCTCCATTGGCACAAGAAAATGAGAAAATTAATCAATTTTTTAATAGAACATGTGCTAGAAGCTTCAAATTTTATGAAAAACACCACATTAACAGTAAAGGTTTTTAAAAATATGATCACCTGGTAACAGGCCAGGAGACTAACAGGCCAGGAGACTAACGGGCCAGGAGACTAATGGGCCAGGAGACTAACGGGCCAGGAGACTAACGGGCCAGGAGACTAACAGAAAATGCCCTGCTTGTTCTCTGTGTAACCAGACTCCATTGTCCATGGGAAATAACCCTAGGGCATCAAGAGAAATGAACTCTTGCAGATGGCTGGGTTTCATTTTGCAGAATTTGGAAAACTAAAGATTGCACATCCTACCATTGATACATACTTGGGCTTACAGTGGGCAACTGCTTTGAGTTCTGAAAAGACCGACTCTGTAATTACACAATTACTGGAAGCAATCGGTATCATGGGGATACCAGTACAAACTAAGACTGACACTACACACACACACACACACACACACACACACACATGTCTCCAGTAAGATGAAACAATTCTTCTCATATTACAGTATAAAGTACATGATGGGTGTACCACGCAACGCTATAAGATAAGCTGTCATAGAAATCAAACATAAAGGAAGAATGAGACCCCCCAGGGATAGACTAAAGAGTGCTTTGTTAACTTTACATTTTCTAAATGTTAATGAGAACCGTGGCCACCAAAAGACACTGGGTTATAGAAAAAACATCAACAACAAACAAAATTGTAGAATTAAATCAGCCTATATACTATAAGCATGTGTTAACGTCAGAATGGAAACCTGCAAAAGTTTTGCATTGGGAACACAGATTATGTTTCATCAGGAAATTAAAAGCTGTGGTACCATCCATACATAGGATGATTAGTACTGAGCAGGAGATGTCTCCAGAAAACACTGGCCACTGATCTGAAAAGTGTTTGGTTCATTGAAAATGTCTCTGTTCATAAATTTCTCATCAAACACAGCGCAATTGATGGCTTAAAACAGAAAGGGGGAAATGCAGTGAGAATTTTGGCTTCTTGAAAAACATAGAAATGTTATGTTTTTGTTTTAATCCCAGGTGTGGGATATGGGACTGCTTCAGATTGTCCACAGCAGCTGACTATGATTTGCTTTGAGTTCTAGCAGGGGTGTGATTTTGCCTGCTGCAGATAATTTTTGCAAGTGTGTGACATTTGGAACCCTGGGGACTTGCTAGGGTATATAAATGCAAGAGAGAGGAGAGGTGGCTGCACCTCCTCCTGCTGTTAGTGGTTGCTGGTTGGAGATGGCCTGACTCTGAAGATCAAAATTGCTCTCAGGAACTCAATGCCCCTAATCAGCAGGAAACATAACAATGTTGATGCCTGCTTTTCCTGCTAGCCCTCTTTTTTCTCCTACCCAGTGTAGTCCTTGAGCTGCGTGCTGTAGGAGCTGTCAAAATGGGAGCACCTGTCAAAATGGGCACATATCAAAATGGGGGCATCTGTCAAAACAACAGCTTTCCCCCATTCAGCCTGCAGCCACCACAGGAGCTGTCCATGGTGGCAGTACCTCTTCTCCAGCTTCCCAAAGCAGCTCAGCAGTGATGGTGCCTCAGCCAAAGCTGCCCTGCAGCTGGGAGGGTTTTCCCATCCTAATCCATAGGCCCAATGCAAGGAAAAGGAGGTGAAGAAGCCACCAATCCACAAGCAGAAAAATCCATCAATCTCCGAGCTTCCCACTAGCCGCCATCAATCCCTGAACAGGAGAATCCACCAATCCCTGAGCTCCCCTAGCCCAGGACATGAAATCCCACCAATTCTCACTCTGGAAATCTCCAATGTGAAAAGCTCTGCCCCCAAAGAAATCCTACATAAGCCATGCTCTTTGCTCAATTCCCTGATGTCATCTCTGGGAGCAGAAGCAGCCACCCCTGTATTTGTCCCTCCAATAAATCTCTTTTGTGAGATGTGTTGCCTGGTGACTCATCAGAAGAAGTCAATAAGCATTGACTAGAAGAAGAAAGAAGGAGCAGGACTGAGGCTCCTGAGCTTCTCCACTCAGCTAGGGATACCCTTCCTTGGGAGCTGCAGCACCTCTGCTATGGAGGCTTCCTCTCAGACCTGTGTGGTTCCTGGGCTTTTGAGTTCCAGGACCCCTTTCCATCTGAGCAGGAACACTTACACCTAGTGTTGGGGTTGGGAGGGATAAGGGTGGAGAAGGGTGGGAGAAATGGGAACCAAGAAAGTAGCCAAAAGTCCAGCTACACCCCACTATAGGCCAGGCATTGTGATTTCCATTTTACACATGGAAAATCTGATGTGCAGACAGTATAAGCAACCTACAAGAACTGCTTTATAGAGATCCCATGGCCATTCAGGACAGAACTGGGTCTACAGCACAAGCTGGCTCCAGCTGTCCTTGGCCTGTCAGAAGCAGAGCCTGTGCATAGACTGTGATACTCAGAGTCCCAAAGACCCTTCCTGCACACCAGCTGCTTACCCTTGCTAGATGTGTCAACATGAAGCATTGCTGTGTATGAAGCATGTAAGGCATGCCTTCACGAGACTGCCATGCTGGTGAAGAAACTTTTAGTAATTGTATCGGTCCAGCTGTTTAACTGGATATCACCTGTGATAAACTCTAAGCTGTGAAAGTCGATCAAGAATCATTCAGCGTGTCTACATGGCTAATTGTAAGCTGTGGTGAGTTCTTTTGGCCATACTAGGGACGGGAAATATTAGTGAACTCTCTCTCTTTTTTTTTCCACAACCAACAGGGCATACACTTGGATCTGCTTATCTCTTCACTATAAACACAATTAAATTATTATTTCTTATCTGATGTTCTGGTGCTTTAAGAATTACTTCTGAGCTCTTTGGGCTTGGGCTTTGGTTCCAGTGACATGGCTAAATGCACCAAGAAGGTCAGGATCATCGGGAAATACAGGACCTGCCGTGGTACCTCCCTCTGGGAAATGGTGAAGAAAATTGAAATCAGCAAGCATGCCAAGTGCACTTGCTCCTTCTGTGGCAAGACCAAGATGAAGAAATGAGTCGTTGGCATCTGGCAATGTGGTTCCCACATGAAAACAGTGGCTGGCAGGGCCTGGACCCACAACACCACTTCTGCAGTTGCAGTGAAGTCTGCCATCAGAAGACTGAAGGAACTGAAAGACCATTAGAAGTGCTACCATCTGAGACTCACCTAGCCTGCAATAACTGGGTTAATAATGTAAAAACAAGAGTTACTTCTGAGAATGGTGATGTTGGTTATAAGGGAATGGATGGCTATTCTGTTAACAAATTAAAATCTGCTAGAATGTAGGTTAAGCTTAATATATTTATAAAACATGAACACATTCTGACTTTACTTTGATTAAGGAGGAAGATATTGCTCTGAGACACTTAAGGTGAGGTTGGAAAGGACCATGAAGAATTTAATGGATGGGACAGGTGACAGAGCCAAACACAAATGATATGGATAGCTGACAACTCAGAGCCTGTCAAGGAACCATCCCTTCATAGTTGGGCAGTGAATAGAGAGGGCTTTTTGTACAAGAGGGTTCCCTTTGGCTCTTCATGGCCTTTCCTGTGAACATTCCGGAAGGATGCAGGAAGATGACCTTGGGGGAATATGTGGTTCATATTGGAACACTGGACGTATCACATTATTGGAAAGACGCCCCTCCCCCTTGACCCCTTGACCCCTGGAAGCCTAACAAGATGCAACTAAACTTTTCAGATGCTGGTAACAAACAAATTTCATTTCCAATGACCACTTGTGTCCTAAAACTTTCAGCTCAAATAATAAAGACATTCTAGCTGTGATAGCCATGGGCAGGATGCTGGGGTCTCTGTGACAATCATGGCCATTGAAGTAGTGACCCGTGGGAGGCAAGAAGGTAATTTGTTTCAAGATGACTGAGTAACCAGTCTTGGTTCAAACTTTTGGAATCTGCCCCGGAGTTTTAGCTATATTTAAGCAAAGTATAATTTGGTGAAAATTTCCTTGTGATAATGAACTCAATCTCGTGTGCACAATAAACCTTAAAGCTTGAAACTCTGTAAAGCACATACGGCACCTTCCCGAAAGATAGGGTCTATAGATCGGCAAGCTCACAATAAGGGTCTTGGGGAGGATCTCATGTGGTCTTCACAGATAGCATGGAGGTCACCAGGCTATTAACCATTCCTTCTCCCTGCCTTTAGGGTGGATAACAGGTAATACATCCCTTCCTTTGAAGGAATAAGCCTGTGGTTTTGAATTACTGGTTCCCCTAGAGCCTATCTGTGAGCACAAGGACCTCCCTGCCTCCCACAAGACATGAAGAACGGAGTGTCCCTGATTCCATGGAACAGCCTGTTGGAATTTGTGACCTCCAGAACCCAGGCTGGGAGGACTCGACAGCCCAGCCCCAGGACTAGCTAATGCTGAGGTAGGGTGAAGATTCTAGAATTCCAGGATGGGATGCTGGCCTTGGCTGTAGGGGACATACACAGCTGGAGCCTGGCCGGAGGTCTTTGCTCTGGTCAGCACACCAACTCAGGTAAGTACCCAGAGCCTGGAGTTTATGGAAAAATTTGCAATTGACTATTATAGTTGTTGAGTTCAAATGCTCTCTTAATTGGTAGTTTGAACAGTGACAAGATTGTTCTGTGCTTTGGCAGGGGCTGAGAAGGTTCTGGAATGTGGTAGGATTGTCTTTAGGGTACAACAAACATGGTTTTGTACCTCAAATTTACCATCAGCTAATTATTTGGGAAGACGGTTTCACTTCTTGGAGACCTGACTTTTTTACCTGTGTGATAGGATGCTATCATCTCAGGCTGCTCGAAGCAGTGTTAGACAGTATATAGCAATCAACCAACACGGTGCCTGGCATACTAAACTCATGGCAGAGAAAAATAAGCCCTCAATACTCAGCCTTCCAGGTGTGGCTGAACAGGGTCCAAGAAGGGATTCTCTGAGTTAATGGTAGGCCTGGATCCTTAGCCTGCTGGCAGACCCTCAAGTCTCCTCTTGGAGGTGTGAGGGTGGGAATGAGAGCTGGCAGCACAATCCAGTGCTCTGGCTGAGTCAAAGAACAAAACCCCCATTCTCACTTCTGTTCCAAGTCCTGCCAGAGGCTGCCTAGAACTGTGGGATGCTGCTGGACTTCTGGATGACCTTGGGCAGTCCTGTCTGAGAGGAAGTCTATTTGTGCTGTCTGTCTGCCACAGGATGAAGTCAAAGCTCTCTAGCCTAGTGTCCAGCCTCCTTTCTCAAGTCTGCTTGCCCCACCTCCCATAGGTCCTCCTCCCGCTTACTGATTCCCAATCTCTTCCTGATCCCTCAGACAAAAGCCTACATTCCCAAGCCTTTGTGTATCTAAAGCCTACTTGCTTTTTTTTCTTTATCCTGAATTGGGCTCGGTTTTGTGTGACAGGAAAATGAAGAGTTTAAATAAGAGTTGTTTTTTCATGTTAGCAAAGCCCATAAGATGCACATTTCTAGCTCTGGCTTCTAGGTTCCCATCCACCTGTCCTGATGTTCCAATAGTTTTAGCACCTCAGATCCTAATCCTTTATGAGAGTGAGGCTTCAGACATCCCACACTGATTAAACCAGCAGAAAGGACAAGGAGGACCAAGGATGGGTTCCGTTCCTCAAAGCAGGCTTAATTGTCATACGTGATACTTCTGCTTATATCTTACTGGCAGGGATTTAGCCACTGGCTCACATCTAGATGCAAGGAGAGGGTAGGGGATATTTTGAACTCTGTACCTTATTAGTAGTAATAAAATTTCTAGGAAAATTTGGGGGGTGTAGGTCCACACTAACAAGGACTAAAGCCTGGCTTAGTTCAATCCCCAGCACTGCTTTAAAAAAAGAAAAAGATGTCTTTGACATGACCCTATTCTATACTGTGGCATATAATTATCATCATGGGTCTCAGCATGGAGAGAAGGTGTGGGAGTCCGTTCAGTAAGAGGTGGTTGTGGTAATGGTGGGCTGAACCTGGAAATGGCTCTGAAAGGTAGAGTTTCCCGTGGGTCTGAGGGACCCTTGAGAGAGGTATGAGTAGTCAACAGCCTTTGCTGACCGAGAGTACGGTCAACAGCCTTTGCTGACTGATTTCCCAACAGGAAAGGGGCGGGTAGAGGAACCCAGCATTCATGAAGGAGACAGATGAGACCTTAGCCTGCCATGGTATTCCAGAGATACTGGCTTCCATTGTGAGGAAAAAAAGCTCACGGGTCCCTTCTAGGGTCCTGCTTCATGATCCCTAGCCTTTGTAGAGCCTTGTCTGACAGCCTGCATCATCAATATCCTATGTAAGAATTGGAGAGTGGTATCAGATACTTCAAAAATGATATATCTTCACAATGTTCTCATCATGAAAAGCACTGCTATTCTCTTTTAAAGGATGACAAAACAAGTTTGAGAGAAGTTAATTATCCCAAGGTCACATCGCCAGTACATGGTCAAGTGACATCTAGCATCAAACTTTGCTTCCTTTTTCTCTTTAGCTACTTAAGCCAGAAGGTAGGTTCCAAATCCTGAATAAGAAAGCACAGTCACTCTCGGAAAGTGTTGTTGATATATGTATCCCAAGCTGGATCTCATGTATCTCAGGCTGGATGTATCCCAGGCTGGGTGTCATGTATCCCAGGCTGGCCTACAATTCACTATGTAGCTCACTGGGGTTGGTCCTGAGCTCTAGGACATCATGCCTCCACCAAGTGCTAGGATTACTGGTATTCAGTCACTGTATCCAGCTCTAAGCTTTGACCTGGCTTGAATGGCTCACAAAGGATAAAACAGAGATGTGTAGATAGTGAATCCGTCACTTTAAAGATTTCTTTTTGTTCTCAATAGATGACAGAATACCATGACTCAGGGTTAACATAGTCTTTGTATTTTTCTTGAAAAGAAGGCATTGTAAACAAATGAGTCAAGAAGTGGGGTATGACCTCTGGCAGAGCTAAATGGGACCAAGGGACTCTGTTGATGGGGGTGGGGGGGAGATAGTGAAAGCAGATGTTGGAGCATACAGTGGAGCCTGTCAGAGCTGCCAAGCCTGTCGAGGCAATCCTGAGAACCCAGTCCACCTGACTAAGTTCCCAGCACTCTCTAGTGCAAAGAAGGAAGAGGGAAGATATTTTCATCTGAAGGGTGTGGGGGTCCAGAACTTTTCAGGTTTGGGAGCCTCTACAAGAGGGGAGAAGGATGGAGAAGTCTTGGGGCTGGCTCCAACATCATCCTTATCCCTGGAGGAAGGAGCTGAGATGATCTGGGTCTACTTCAGCTGGCTCTTTAGACGTGAGATGTTTGGACCCTGGCCCATGGCTGCAACTCTCAGCTTGGCTAAAGGACTTGGGACTTCTCATCTTGGTGCCAAACAAAAGGCAAAATTGGAAGCCAGGAGAGCTGGCTCTTTCTCCAGCTTTGTCCTGGATGGTCTTCTACAGCAAAGCCCTCCGCCCTGACTCAGACGGTTTTCTCTAGGGAGACACATGAGTACTACTACATTGGGAGGATAAAGCAGGGCAACGCACACGGAATGCGTCCGTAGGCTGTGAGGTGTGATACAAATGGCAGTTATTAAAATGTCCTCACAGCCTTGTCATCAAACTCAAGAGTGTGACTCCACAAAGCATTCCATTTCTTAGCATCTTCAAAACATGGAGAAATTGGAACTGCACTTACTGAGGGGGAGGAATTGTCAACAGAGCTTCCTACTTGGCACTCAGCCGGAAGCTGCTGAACGCACATGCTCGTCTCCGAGAGAATTCTTTTGTTCCATAACCATCTTCATTTCAGTCATTGCCCTATTATGAAGGTTGTTAACACTCCTGGCAGAGAGGTGCCAGCTTTCTTCACTGCATTAGGATCTGAGGCGGTTTCATTAGAACTCCACACAGGCTGATGCACACAGAAACTTTTGAACTAAAGAACGTTGGGCTTAATCTTGAGATTTTTTGTTTTCAGGTTAAGTAACTGAGATCCTGACAGAGGAGCTTTTCCTTTTTCAAGAGCATAATTGCCAGCACACGAAGTAACATTTTACCTTTTGGCATTTTGATGCACACTTAACTTCGGTTGAGCCTTGTCTCCTACCTGCTCCTGTCTGCTTCTTGACCCTTGACCCCATTTGGACCCTCCTACCTACTGTATTCCTTCTGCTGATTTCATATTACTTTGATGTGACCCATTCTCAGCCTCCTTTTCTCCTCTCATGGGTTCCTTGCTACTTTCTTTACTTCTGCCCATACTTACTTGCACATAAATACACACACACACACACACACACTCAGAGACACACAAAGGCACACAGAAACACAAAGAGAGACATATACACACAGGCACACAGAGTCACATAGACATACACACAGATATATACACATGAGTCAGGGAAGCAGATTAACAGTCAGGGGTCTGACCCTTGTTCATTTCTCTATCTCAGGGTTACAAACATGTTTTCAGAGCTCATTTGGGTGAGGAAGTCGGTAAGATGCTAGAAGTGGTAGTAATCAATTTTCTTCATTGGATTTTATTGAATTCCTTGAACTGTGTCTTTTACCAAATTTGGAAACACTTTCATTATTTTTCAAATATGATTTTATATCAGTTGCTCTCTCCTCTCCTTTATAGACTCCAATGACCTGAACATTGTTTGATGTTGTCTCATGCAGTGCTGAAGCCCTGTGCCTTCTGCTTGTAGGGCGAATATATTTTGCTGACTTACCTCCAGTCGGTTGATTCCTCTGTCATTTGTTTCCTGCTGTATCCACTCTGGACTTTACATAGCTCAGCCTGGCCATGCCTGTCTCAGCTTTAATACTGAGATCGTAGGTATTGATCTATGCCACCCTATCCACTGAGTTGTTTGGCTTATTAAAATCTCAGACACTTTACTTCATAGTTACAAAATGTTCACTTGGTTCTCTTAAGTCTAATGTCCTTACTAAGAACTATCAATTCATTTAATTTACTTCAAAAAATAGTTATAATAGCTGTTATAATTGGCTTTAATGATTTTCACATTGTTTAATCTTTCTTTTTTAGAACGGATAAAAGTTTTTCTGGTCCTTGTCATCCAAAGCTTTTAGATTGTATCTGGGATATTTTGATAGCATGCTATGAGAGACTTGGGTCTTGTTAAAATCTTTATATTTGTTTCATTTTGCTTAAGCAAGCATTCAAATTCTTTATTCTTTAACTGTTTGGTTTTTTGAGACAAGTTTTTGCTGTGCAGCTCATACTGGCCTCCAACTTGTGATCCTTCTTCCTCAAACTCCTGAGTGCTGGGATTGTAAGTGCTTGTTATTACATTCAATATCACTTTTGTTCTCAAAGCCTTTGGTGTGCCATTTGAGTGTGTTACACATGTGTAAACTGAACAAAAAATGACTTAAACTTCATATGCAATCTTCTCCCTTTCCCATACAGATTTCCCCCACCTTTTCTATATGTGCTATGTGCCTCGCTCTCTCTCTCTCTCTCTCTCTCTCTCTCTCTGTGTGTGTGTGTGTGAGTGTGTGCACGCGCCTGGAGCTTTCATACTATGTGCCCTACCCTCAGATAAGAGTGTTAAGAGGGGAAAAATGAGGGCTTGGGCTGGGGCATACCTCAGAGGTTAAGAGCTCATATAGCTCTTGCAGAGGACCTAAGTTTGATTCTCAGTATACACACTGGGCAGCTTACAACTGCCTACAACTCCAGCTTCAAGGGGATCCAATAAATCTGGCCTTTGCGGGCACCTGCTGTCTCATGCACATTCCTAGACACAAACATGTAGCTGAACCCAATTAATGTTGCACAAATGATCCTGGCTGCTGTGGCTGGGAATTCCTGTGTTGCATGTAGTTTTAGTTCCAGGAAGTGACCATGCTACCAGCCCCCACCTGGCTTCTCTTGAATCCTCAGGCAAAAGACACACACACACACACACAGTTTGTTCCTTTTCAACTTTACTTAAGACACAATTGTTGGGTGCTGCTATCTCCCGCCTGGAAAAGCATGCCCTTATCAATTTCTTTACTCTGCCTCTCCACCTGCCCTAAACTTCAGTTGCTAAACTTCTCTAATCACCCACCTATAGGAGAGGCCTGTGTGGCCACACCATTTTGAGATCTCACATGGTTCTCCTGGTTCTCCTCTTTCCAACACATGGACCCAGAAGTCTTGCCTGTACCTTCCACTCAGCAATTGGCTCATGGCTTCTTTACTGACAGATCAAGAACCAGTTGGGGAACAAGATCATAGCATCAGAACCACTCCCTACATTTCTGCCACTCACCCCAATGTTTTATATTCCCAAATGAGAGACACACATAGCCTTTATGTTTTGATATGCCTAAAACAGCTCAATGGTTGGGCTACTTCCTAACCTCCATGTGGCTAATCCACCTTCCAACATTCCCAAGTCATCACTTTCTAAAATCTATATTCCATTTTAGCTGCCCTGGATCCAGTTGGGGAGCCCTTCTGGGGCTACTCTTCCCCTGCTCCTATATGGTGACTATGTTCTCTGTCCTGCACCTTCTCAGACAAGGTGTCTTGGTTCTCCTTCTCCCAGCATGGCAGATCTCTCTCCATCTTCCTTCCTCTGTCACTTGCCCAGGAATCCTAAAAGTCACATCTTTGTGTCCCTGCCCAGCCATTGACCACCAGCAACTTTATTTACGAATCAAAACCAAATGGGGGCAGGGTTCCCTCAGTGTCTTATGTGCAGATGTGTGGATTCTCATGCAATTTTGGGGACTAGGTTAACATAATAGAAGCAGCATTAGACTAAGCCCACATTTCCCCTTTTGTGTACATTTAAAGGGGCTCCTTTCTCTCAGATATACTTTGAATGTAATTATAACAATTATGTAAATTGTAAGGTATGATATGTATTTATAACATCCAGTCCATCACATTTGGCAATTTAGATAAATTATTCTATCATCTATTCTAACTTAAAGAGTTTACAATTCTGAGTCTGAATCTTGTTGATTTTAATTTATACTACAATTTGAAAACCACCCTTTCAAGTCTAGATCATCTTCTTTAATGTTAAACAATTTAAGTTTGATTATGAGACTATAAGACGTCAACCCCATCAGAGATCTGAGAATGAATTAAATATCTGAATATGTAGGAAGCACAAAAATATAGCTTCCAAAACTTAAAACAATTTGTAGAGACAACTGGCTGCCTGGACAGTCCCCTATATTCCTCATAACGTTGTAGCATCTGTCTTCAGCCTTCTGGCCCAGAACCATCTGACAGACCAGATCTTAAGTGAATAAGAAGGACTAGCTTACCCTGTCCTGGCAGAGCTAAGCTGTTGACTATCCCATACCATGTGTCCTTTCTTGAACAGTATTTTTTGTCTGCAGATGAATTAGGGCAATTCTTGCCCAGTGGCTACCTTGCCACATGTGATGGTTTGTATATGCTCAGCCCAGGAAGTAACACTATTAGAAAGTGTGGCCCTGTTGGAGTAGTTGTGTCACTGTGGTTGTGGGCTTTAAGGCCCTCATCTTAGTTGCCTGGAAGCCAGTATTCTCCTAGCAGCCTTCCAGTGAAGATGTAAAACTCAGCTCCTCCTGCACCATACTTGTCTGGACACTGCCATGTTCCTACCTTGATGATAATTTACGGAACCTCTAAACTTGTAAGCCAGCCTCAATGAAATGTTGTCCTCCTTATTAAGAGTTGTCTTGGTCATGGTGTCTGTTCACAGCAATAAAACCCTAACTAAGAAGCTGGTACTGAGAGTGGGGTATTGCTGTGATAAGTCTGACCATACTTTTGTTTGGAAGAATGTAGATTTTGGAACTTTGGATTTGGAAAGCTATGCAATGTTTTAAATAGGACTTAATGATCCATCCTAGTAGGAAAATGGAAGACTTTGTTGCTGTAAGTGATTTGAACTTTGCACACCTGGCCCAAGAGGTTTCAGAGGAGAAGAATTTCAGTATGTGGCATAGAGACTGTTTTTATGGTATTTTGGTGAAGAATGTGGCTGCTTTTTGCCCTTGTCTGAAGAGTCTACTTGAAGGTAAGGTAAAAAGATTTATATTAATTGCAGTGACAAAGAAAGTCTTAAAAAAAAAAAAAGCCCATCATAGACTTTGTTCTCTGGTTAAGTCACATGAAGAGCATTTTGAACAAGTGTAGCAAGCTGAGAAAGGAAAAGTAAAATCTATGGTTCTGGTATTAAAGGGGCACTGGGAAGTGAAATGGAGCCAAATCCTGTGTTCTAGGAGATAGCCAATTAAGGGAGTGGGACTTTGAGGCAAGAGCCTTCCTAGCTAAATATAGATCCAGCCATGCTGGTACACACCTTTCATCCCAGAAGGTAAAGCCAACCAAATCTCTGAGCTCAAGGCTAGCCTGGGACAGAGCAAGTTCTAGGTGAATAAAGTTTAAGTACAGGCATCGTGGTACACACCTTTGATCATAGGAGACAAGCATGCAGATCTCCGAGTTCAAGGTCATTTTCCAGAGCAAGATCCAGGACAGCCAAGCTTAGGCAGTAAAGGAGTTGAAAAACAGAAAGCTAGTGATAATGAAATAGAACAAGGGGGCCATGTTCCAGCTCCTGCAAGCAGCAGAACAAGGCAACTTCAGCCATGTGGTTCTGTTTTTAGAGTCCAGAATAGAAGGGATTACTGGGACAATTGATGCTGGTTAGCTGGAGCTAAGAAATTGGTGGTGATTAAGAGACCAGCATCACTGAAATGAAATCTTCTGGGAGGTATCTTATGAGAGCACAAAGAAGCTGTGTTCCAGAGATAGCCAAGGTTGTACCTTGTGCTGCAGCTGTACTTGGTAATGTGTAAGAGTTACCCAGGTGGTCCTAGTTTTGAAGCATGAAGGTGTCATGAAGAGGAACTAAGGAGAGGTCCTAGAAGACCATTGGTGAAGGTGCAGCCTTAGTTGTAGTTGATGACCCAGGACTTAAGGGGTCATGCAAAGGATTTGAAGTTTGGCACCATGAAGAGAGGCTATTAGTAAAGCCTAGTGGCAGCAGAAGACACTAGTGTGCTGGAGATGCCAGTATCATGGGACGATCACCAAGAACAGCAGCAGCGGTGGAGTGAATCAACCTGAACATAGAGTGCTACAGAGGGCAGAGCTGGAAAAGTGACACTATCCCTTCAGAGAAGCCCAGAAGATCATGTCTGGATCCAAGACATTGAAACAAGAAGCTGTAACATTGAAGTTGCCTTGGAGACCCCAAGACGTTCAAGATACCAGAGCCATGGGCTATTTGCTGAGGAAAGCTGCTAACAGGGAGTAGAATCTGCCTAAGAGAAAAAGTTTGTTGCAGTCACAAAGATGAAAAAGGAGTTGGAGATCTGAAGACTGCTTTGATGTCAGACATGGAGATGCAGAGTTTGGAGTTTGCCCAGCTGGTTTCCTGTCTTGCTTTGGGGATTACAGTTAAATAATTGGACAAATGTCAGAAGAGACTTTGAACTTTTAACAATATTGAGACTGCTATAGACTATGTGGACTTTTGAAGTTGAACTAAATGTAGTTTGCATTATGCTGTGTTTAGGTATGGTCCCCATAGACTCATGTGTTTGAACAAGCTTATAGGGGCTAGGGAGTAGAATGTGATGGTTTGTATATACTTAGCCCAGGGAGTGGCACTATTAGAAGGTGTGGCCCTGTTGGCATAGGTGTGTCACTGTGGGTGTGGCCCTCATTCTAGCTGCCAAGAAACTAGCATTCTCCTAACAGCCTTCAGATGAAGATGTAGAACACTCAGCTCCTCCTGTACCATGCCTTTCTGGATGCTGCCATGTTCTTACCTTGATGATAATGGACTGAACCTCTGAATCTGTAAGCCAGCCCCAATTAAATGTTGTCCTTATAAGAGTTGCCTTGGTTATGATGTCTGTTCACAGCAATTAAGACATCACAGTTGGAGCAACTCCATATGGAAACAATGACGTTCAGTATTTTCTTTGAAGTGTGAAGGAGGTACTGTCAGGAGTGGACATGTCTCCTAGTCAAAAGATCCACTAATAATGAAATAATTTTAAATGTCAATGTTGAGGATCTTTGATGCCTTTGAAGACTATCTCTATATAGTATACCTGAACTGTTAAACCTTGACTACTCAGTTTTGAAGATGCTGGGGAGTGTGCAGAGCAGCCTTTGATATGGAGGACTGAATCTGACATAAAAGGGCTGGAGAGATGAGTTAAAAGCACATATTACCCTTGCTGAGGATCTGAGTTCAGTTTCAAGCACCCATGATGGGTGGCTGACAACTGCCTATTACTCCAGATTCAGAAGGATCTGACATCTCTAGCCTCAAAGGCACCTGCACTCATGTGCATACACCCACACACATACACATAAAATAATAAAAATAAAATTTAAAGTTAAGAAGAGGAGAGTAATTTGAGGCTATTTGCTAAGGAGACTTCTTTTTTTAAAATTGATTATTTAGTGTGTGTGTGTGTGTGTGTGTGTGTGTGTGACAATATGCATGTGTACTGTGTGTGGGTAAAAGCTCACAGAAGTCAGAAGAAGGTGTTAGATCCTCTAGAAGTTGCAATAGTTGTAATCCCAACGTCAGATTGACGTTGAATGTGATTCTGGACTGGATGGATTTAGCAAGCAAACATTTACTTCTTATGGTCTTGGAGGTGAAGAGTCTGGGATCAGGTGTCTGTAAGGCCATGCTCTGGTGAGGGACACTCTTTCAGATTGCAGATGGCTGACTTCTTGTATTTTGGGCATGTGAAAAGACAACTAAAAATCTCTCTGGACTTTATTTGGGCAAAGCCACTCCATTTGGAAGACTCCACCTTCATGACTTAATTATTTATAAACCATCTCCCAGTACCATCACACTGGATATTAAATGTCATCATGTGGGTTTGGGAGTCACAAGATCTTCTAGTTTATGACAGTTCTCTAGTCTTTTTTCTGTACTCACCCTTCTCTTTCTACATGGGTGGAACACTAGGGCTCTGAGTCTGGCACAGAGGTTAAAGGTAGGAAGAAGGAAACTTGAGCCACTTAGCAACTTTGGGTAAGCTGCCATTGCATCAGCAAGGATACTCAGTGTGTTGGTTAGCTTACCACCTTCAGGACTACTCAGGCCTGTGCAGTAAATGTTGATAGACAAGGAGGCTGGGACACAGAGGTAACCTGGTTTTTCTCGAGGTATTAGCCAGTAGATTGCAGAGTAGGGTCTGGGTCCTCTGAGTGTGGGTTCTGCTGACTGTGGTAGTCTTTAAGAGTTTGGGATCTGACTACATTCTATCCTTGTGCTGATGCAGTCAGTGCATTTTCCTAAGCGGCACACTAGTCATAAAGGTGTCTGGGGGAGAGAGAATGTACAACCAACCCTGAGGCCTGGAAGATGCCCATTGGGAAGCCAGGCTCAAGTTCAAGTTCAAGTTCTCTCTCTCTCTCTTTCTCTCTCTCTCTCTCTGTGTGTGTGCTCATGCATGCATTTGGAGCATAATTCAAGCAAATACTTATATCCCTTATTCCCAAAAGTAAGACAGTCAGAGAGTTATCTGTCCTAGTTAGGGTTACTACTGCTCAGTTGAAACATCATGACCAAAGCAATTTAGGGAGGGCAGGGTTTATTTGGCTTATACTTCCGCATCATTGTTCATTCTAGAAGAAAATGAGGACATGAACCCAAACAGGGTAGGAACCTGGAGGCAGGAGCTGAAGAGGCCATGAAAGGGTGCTGCTTGCTGGTTTGCTTCCCCCTGGCTTACTCAGCCTGCTTTTAAAAAATAGAACCCAGGACCACCAGGTTGGGGATGGATTCAGCCACAATGAGTTGTGCCCTCCCCCATCAATCATTAATTAGGAAAAAATGTCTTACAGTCATCTGTTAATGGAAGTATTTTCTTAATTGATGCTCCCTCTTCAATGACTCTAGCTTGTATCAGTTGATGTAAAACTAGCTAGGACATTTTCTTAAGTAATTAAACACCTTCCATTGCTAGTAGCTTTACCCAAGCTTTGGCCTTACTTCCTGAAGTTTGTTCTGCCTTTGACTCAAGCTGCTTAAGTGTGGCTGTACAAGTATGTATAGACCCCCAGTCTTCCCAACTTTTCACCTGCCCTCCTTCAGCCCTTTAACCCCATTCCCCTCACTCATCCTTGCTTCAGTATGGGCTCAGGGTTGTCACTTGGGATCCAGGGGCACCAGGATCATTTCTAGAACATGTTCCTCTGAACAGAAGGATGAGTCAGGGGTAGAAGACTGATCTGCGGGGATTAGAGGCAGCAGAGTCCTCTTTCCTTGCTTGTTCCCACTCATTGTCCCTGCTGGCTGTGACTCAGAGGAGCTGGGAACATTTACATGTGTATACAGAGGATTTCTCTCCTTCTCAAGTGGACAGTGAGGGGCAGAATCTCTTCCTCCTCCTCTGGGAGTGGGAACTACATTTTCCTTGGGGATCGGTTCTCACTAAGTAGTTCTGGATGACCTGGAACTAGCTGCATAGACCAGGCTAGCCTTGACCCAACAGATCTGCCTACTTCTGTCTCCCTAGTGCTATGGTTGAAACTGCTCATTTTAGTCTAAAGCACCCAGGGCTGCTTCCTGTCAGTTTCTTTCCTCCCATCTCCTCCTACACATCTTCGAATTTAAAGCAAGAAGTGAACCTTGCTTAAGTCTTGACTCTTACAAGGACATTAATTATATCCTTTGCTTTGTGGCAGAGGTCTTGTTACCCTGAGGGAGCAGTGGCTGCCCTTATCCATGACACCTCCACTGCTGTTTCCCTAGTCTTTAGGTTCAAGGTATGAGGTTAATGCTCAGGTTCACAGAGTCTGTAGAGAAGATGCCAAAACAATGTAAAAAATAGGAGTGGAGATATACTAGCTTTTAAGCTAATCACGTCTCAGGATGCTCCTCTTCTGAGACATTAATCCCATGAGGAGGAAACTGAGGCCACCCTGGAACTGGCTTCTTATCTGGGGACCAATAGATTTGTGACTTCCTATGGGTCTTTGGAATAAAGATGCACATCCTGCTACCAATGTGTAGCCAAGAAACACCTCTAAGACTGTGTCCCAGTACGCCTGGAGTTCATCTCTTCACTGGCACAATGTTCTGTTCTGTGTGCGACTCATATTTTAATTTCAGATATTCTCAGTTAGTCATGAACTCTGCAAGAACATTTGAGTGAGCCCACAATAGCTGTGCAGAGAGAAAACCTTGACAGCCCTGTGCTGCTGGATTCCCAAGTGACATCACTGTATTCTTTCCATCTTCTACCATGGCCTGGCACATCTGTATCACTGTCATAAACTTCCATCAGGGCCCCCACCATGGAACCAATCTAAATACTGTCAATCGTCGTGAAACGTTAGCCTTTCTTCATTCCAACGGCCCTTAGCAGCTTTCCATTGCTACAGGAAAGGCTTGGGGTCGGCAATTAAGGCCTCCCCGTTAGTGGCTTTTCCTGAACATTCCCCATTCTTCCCTTTCTTTCTCAAAAGTCTTATTGCCATACAAACATGCCTAGATTCTGCCAGTTTTCCCAGACTTGCACCTGCCCTCTTCCAGACCTTGTGTTCTCACTTCTCATCACCCTTGCTTCAAGGGTTAAGGCTGCAGCCTGACCACCTTGGGTTTGGTTGATTTTCATTCCCCTAGGCAGTAACACTGTGTTTTTTGGGGAGCTTTTTTTTTTTTTTTTTTTTTTGGACTCTTCATTCATGTATAGTTCTTCTGTAGATCTGTAGTTTGTGTCCATGTACAGATGGGACAGTAGCATCATGTTTTCTCCTGTAGAATGGGTGCTTGGCATTCTATTGCCCTGTCTACTTGGAAATTTCATAAAGTTTGTCATTAAAAATGTTTATTTTCATGAAGTCGTTGTTTTTAATAGCTGAGTAGTATTCCATTGTGTAAATGGACCACAATTTCTGTATCCATTCCTCTGTTGAGGGACATCTGGGCTGTTTCCAGCTTCTGGCTATTACAAATATGGCTGCTTTGAACATAGTGGAACATGTGTCTTTATTACATGTTGGAGCATCTTCTGGGTATATGCCCAGGAGTGGAATAGCTGGGTCCTCAGGTAGTATTATGTTCATTTTTCTGAGGGTCCACCAAACTGATTTCCAGAGAGGTTGTATCAACTTGCATTCCCACCAGCAGTGGAGGAGTGTTCCTCTTTCTCCACATCCTCGCCAACATCTGCTGTCGCCTAAGTTTTTGATCTTAGCCATTCTGACCGGTGTGAGGTGAAATCTCAGGGTTGTTTTGATTTGCATTTCCCTGATGACTAAGGATGTTGAACATTTCTTTAGGTGCTTCTTGGCCATTCGAGTTTCCTCAGTTGAGAATTCTCTGTTTAGCTCTCTTCCCCATTTTTCGATAGGGTTATTTGGATCTCTGGAATCTAACTTCTTGAGTTCTTTGTGTACATTGGATATTAGCCCTTGGGCCTGAGGGTGTTATATCCCCCACTTTAGGAGAATGCCAAGAAGGGAAGATGAGAGTGGGTGGGTGGGTGGGTGAGTGGGTGGGGGAATACCCCCATAGAGGCAGGAGAGGGGGGAGGGAATAGGGAGATTCCAAAGGGGAGATCTGGAAAGAGGGAAACACTTGAAATGTAAAGAAAGTAGGAAAAATTTAAAAAAAAAATGTTTATTTTCCTGATGAAGACTTAGGGCTTTTGAAAAGGGAAAAGGAGGAGGTCTTCCTTTAAAAGGTATATTCCCTGTGCATCTTATGTAAATTTTGATTATTTCTAATGTTAAAAAACAGTACCTCTGGCTGGGTGTGATGTGCACACCTTTAGTCCCAGCACTTGGGAGGCAGAGACAGGTGGATCTCTGTGAGTTTGAGGCCAGCCTGGTCTACAAAGTGAGTCCAGGAGTCTGTTACACAGAGAAACCCTGTTTCGAGGAACCAAAAGAAAAAAAAATAAGAAAAAAAAAAAAAAAGGAAAAGAAAGGAAAAATAACAAAACCCCAGCTCCTTCAAGCCCTCTTTAAAAGATTCAAATATTAAAATGACTCATGAGTTATAAAAGCTCCCATGAGTCTTCTAAAAGGAAAGGGAAAGGGAGAGAGAGAGAGAGTTAGAGGGAGAGAGAGGAGCAGGAAAGGGAGTGGGGGGGGAAGGAAGAGTAAAAACAAGCTGTGGGTAATTTTTTTAAAAAAAATATTCTGGAAGAACTGTTCTAGAAAACAGCCCGAGTCTCCCGGGATGGAAGTGAAGCATTTGCTGTTCTTTGCTCATCTCTCGGGGCTCTAAATCTCACCCCACCCTTTCACCAGCATTTGGTTATTGGGTAGAGTGTCTTCTCTGAGCATTACTTCTCAAATCCTCTAGTGAGGACTTTGGGTTTAATCTTTCTCAGGAGGTGGGTGACTCACTTGAAGAGATTGGGCTCCTCTACAGGACTAGGGAGGCTTCAATCACCTGGTACACAATAAGCACTCGATATTTGACTGCTCAATCTATTTTGTGATTTTTATCAATAGTCTCGAAGCTGGAGGTTTTCCTGCCCTAGTTTCTCTTAGGGTGCTAGCAGGTCTATCTGCTTCTGCTCTGTACACCTTTTCTCTTTATCTTGCACATTGCTTTTCTATTGCTATGTAGTTAGTGACCTCAAATGAAATCTGAAACAGCCTCAGCGCTTTTATCTGGCATAAATTGAGAACATAGGCACAGGTAGGCTGTATCTTTTACTGAAATCAAGGAGAAATCGAGGTTTTGGTCACAGCTTCAGTCGGTATAAGGTATAAGGTTGTCTTCCAAGCTCTCTGCTTTGTAGCAGAATTTAATTCCAACTATGACATGCTAGCTGCCATTTCTGGTACATGGCCTTCTGCATTTGTTACAAGTTGCTTCTTTAAGGCCATCCCTGTAGATGCTAGTTACCATGGACTTCAGAGAACTGTTTCCTGTTAAAGTGTATTTGTGATTAGATCATGTCCACCCAGGAAAATACCCACTTTAACTTAACCCCAAGTCAACTGACTCAGAGGCTTGGATATATCTATGAAATCCCTCTTACATAGGTGGTAAGATACATCCTGGCATCGAACATATTCAAACTTCTTGCTCATCATCAACCGTAGTATGTGCTTGAGGGAGAGGAACACTGAACATCTGACAATTTTTCCCAACACACCTCTACCTGCTATGATCCTAAGTCAGTCAGTAGAGCTTAATGTTCTGTGTAATGTTTTGGAAAAGGGAGTCCTAGATGACTCTGTTTTTGATGTGGTCTCTTTGATTTTGTTCCTGCCTCCTCAGTATTCCTAATAAATCAATGCAAATTGGTCTTAGTTTGTGGCCCTCTTTAGTTTCCTCCTCCAAGCAGAAATAGGAGTGGTTTCTATAACAAAATACTTGAGAGTGGGTGTGTGTGTGTGTGTGCGCGTGCACGTGTGTGTGCGTGCGTGCGCGCGTGTGTGTGCGTGCGCGTGTGTGTGTGTGTGTGCGTGCGCGCACGCGTGTGTGTGTGTGTGCGTGCGCGTGTGTGTGTGTGTGTGTGTGTTGCTTGCATGCCTGTGCACCAAATGCATACAATGTCCTTGGAGGCCAAAGAGGGTATCAGATTCCCTAGAACTGGAGTTACCAATGGTTGTGAACCATCATGTAGGTGCTAGGAATTGAACCCAGGTCTTTTGGAAGGCACTCAGTGGTCTTAAGCACTGAGTCATCTCTTGACTGGGTGGTTTGTGAAGGACGTTGATTCACTGGTTCAGGGTAGAAATCTAAAAGCTTAGTAGGTGAAGACTTTGCATTTCAACTCATGGCAGAAAATAAATGCACACTGTCAGGTGAAATGGGAGGCTGCCTCAGTGCATAACCCTCTCTTGAGGTAATTTATCCCTCATGAGAGTCCCTTGAGAGCTTCATTAAGTCAGACCCACCTCTCAACACCATCACAACAGCAACCAAATTCTGACATGAGTTCTCAAGAGACAAACCATATTCAAAGTATAATAGGAATTTGGTGCTCCTGACATGTGCCTTTATCTCCTGCTAACTACAGTACTGGTGATAGGGCTACATGACTTCTAAACTCACAAGTCTTTTCAGGAAAGAGCCTCTGCTATGTCTGTGTCTCTGAGCCAACATGCAATGCATGCCTGTCCTAGGTGCCCAGTAGAGAGAGGCCAATGAGTAAACAAGCCATAAGTAGGCCAACAGAGATGATGTGGGAGCATGGAGGGTGGAGGTGAGCAGTGAGGGTGACTGAGCAGCGCCTTGCTTGCTTTAGGCTTTGAACCTAATCTGTAGTATTAGCACTTATCTCTCAATTATTCCTTGGTGGCTCTCTCCATCATTTTCCTAGGCTTCAGTCACACCCTCACAACTCTGTCCTCATTTGTCTATGACACACTGAGGAATAGTCTGTGTCAACAATTAGCAGCTGCCACTTAAGATATGGTAGGTAAATGACCTATTTTCAAACACAGTCCTAACCTTGTAGGGTTTTATTTATTTTTTAATTCTTAAACATCTTGTAAAGTGTGCAGCTGCCAAGGAGCCCAGAAGAGGGTGTTGGATGCTCTGGACTGAAAGTTGCATGCTGGGAACCATATTTGGGTCCCCTGCACATTGTAGTAAAGGCTCTTAACTATTGAGCCATCTCTCAGGCCCCCTTTAATTTTAAAAAGATGTATATTTTATTTTTGTGTGAGGCATACATACAACACTGGTGAGTATTGCCTCTATTTTATTTAAAACATATTTTATCTTAGAGTGTGTGTGTGTGTGTGTGTGTGTGTGTGTGTGCATGCACGTGTGTGTATGAGTGTGTGTGAAGCATGTGGGTGCTAGTGCCCTCAGAGGCCAAAAGAGGACATTGGATAGCCTGGAGCCAACCATTCAAGTGGATGTGATAAGCCCCCAAGGGTGATGGGAACTGAAGTCAGGTCCTCTACAGAGTAGCAAATGCTCATAACCACTGGTCTTTCAGTTACAAGCATTTTAATTTTTAAAAAATTTCAATTTATTTGTGTGTATGAGAGTTTAACCTACTATGTGTGTGTGTGTGCCACATGCATGCCTGGTGTCCAGAGAGGTCAGAAGAAGTTGTCAGATCTTCTCCTGGACTTGGAGTTAAGGATGCTCATGAGTTACCATGCTGGTATTGGGAATCAAACCACTGTTCCCTGCCAAAAGAGGAAGTGATCTTAATTATTGAGCCATCTCTCTAGCTATTTTATTAAAGATAGATTTATTTCATGTATAAGAGTGTTTTGCCTGCATGTACCATGTGTGTTCTTCTTAACCACAAAATTCAGAAGAGGATATTGTATCCCCTGGAACTGGAGTTATGGAGTTGTGAGCTGCCCTGTGGGTACTGCATATCTAGCCTGGATCTTTTGACATAGCGATGGAGGGCTATTTTAATTATTGTTGTTACTGTGACAAAATAGCTGACAAGAAGCAACTTCAAGGAGAAAGGGTTGGTTTGGGCAATCATGCTTGAAGGCAGACATTATCAGGGGAAATAGAAGCATTATAGTATAGGTACTTAAAGAATGGCTAAACCTCACAGAAACTTTGCAAGACTGTGTAGCAGTTGCTTCCTGATGCTTCCTTTCTAGGATGTGAACCACCAGTCTCAGACCTTGCAACTGACCCAAAGATGAAAATGTTTGAGAAAACCCTGCTCATTGACACACAGAGCAGGTAGAAGCTATGGATGGCTTCTGTCTCTACTTCCGGTCTCTTCCCCGATCTCTTTCCCGATCACTGTTCCCCTAACCTTTGCCCTATTCCTTTAACTGTTCATCTTTTCCGCTTGGCATTTTAATCATAAAGAGGAGTCTCTGTAACGCATCCTCCTTTTCTTGCCTTGTGAACTGATTTTCAGAAGTTCTGTATTTATCTTAAAAGGAAATACAGATGCTGGCCTGTGGGGTCAAGAACTGAAGTCCACGTTTGGAAGAGAGGGGTCCATGCTACAAGGATGCTGCTGCCCATTACCTTACTGTACTTCTGTTGCATGATTCATGGTCCTTGCACCTCTGAGCACCCTGAACATGGAGATTTGAGATAGAAAAAAATCATCTTTATGTTCCTTAGGGCTAGCTTTAATAATTCTGATATTTTCCATCAAGAAAGAATGACAAAAATCAAGAAAGAGTCTGTTCACCCTGTCCTTCCTGCCTCAATCCCCTAACAGGAGAATGTGTCCTTCAGAAGCAGAATTGTTTACTCTGCTGTTTTCTGCTTTCTCTGTGTAGCTCTGGCAGTCCTGGAACTCACTTTGTAGACCAGGTTGGCCTCAAACTCACAGACATCTGCCTGCCTCTGCCTCCACAGTGCTGAGGTTAAAGGTGTGCGCCACCACACCCAGCCAAGTTTCAGCCCTTGCCTTTTTCATTGCCCTTTTCCTATCTCATCTCTGCCCTTCAGGGCAAAGACTCCTGGGAACAGCAGCATTCTAAGCTGTTAACAGCTGAAGGCTCCCCAGGGGATTCTGTCCCATGGTGACAGTTGGCAGAAGCTAGTTCAAGAGAGAGGTCTTTCAGCATCAGTAGGGAAAGAGTAGGAGCGAGAAGAGGACATTGCCCACCCCGTGCTCCTTCTAGCTCCCTGGCACTTTGAGCCATAGTTAGGGCTATGCTCATCCTCATGTCCTTCCACAGTCCTTACAGGGGATCCCCTGGGTTCACCTCTGCAGGGGACCCAGAGATGAATCAGACATGGATCTTGCCCTCGAGGAACTTACTTTTTAGTGGTAAAAAATGGCCACCAAGTAGACAGCAAAGGCAACTGTAAGGGTCATGTGACTTCAGAAGAGAAACCCAGAAAATAGAAGCCTTAAAGGAGCTGAATTTTAACTTCACCTCTGTGTACTTTCCAGGAGACTGTCTTTACAAATTAGGGCTACTTCTACTTACGGTGCCAGATACTTGTGGTCCAAGACTGTGGTCTCTGTGTGTGTTAGGTCTAGGGGCTGACTAGAAAAAAGTGTCAAGGAGACTGCACTGAGGATGCTGAAGGTGGAACACGGCTGCCTTAGCACTGTCCCCCAGTGTTTGCCCAGACAAAAATAGGTAATTATTTGGAATGACTACAACTGACAGCCGAGACCTAGATTTGAAAAAGTGCCCTTCTGAGGGCAATTAGGCCAACCACTGACTGTCTGCTCTATGAATCTTGGAAGACGGGAGAGTTGGCGGTACAACGTTAGCTTGGGCAGGGTGCCAGTTCCCTTGGGTAGCTAGTGTCCCTTTGCATTAGACTGGGAGATGAGACCTAGAAGAGTGGATACAATCAGGAATGTTTACTTGAATTTGCAGTAATTTCAATGTTTGGCTCATGTCTGCCAGGGGAACCAACGCAGACCCAGCTTTTGAAATATATGAGAAGAGATTTAGTGACATCATTGGGTGGGGAGGAGGTGGCAGTGAGTTCCTTGTAAGAACTCAAAAGCACAGTCTAAAGGGGGCAACTGGCAACAAAAAGGGCACCATAAAAAATTTAGACCATTTTCCTTTTCTTTTTGTCTTCATTTTGAAATTGCAGCTTTACTTGTTTTGTGACTACATACAAATCTTTTGAGGATTTTTCTCTGGCAAGGAAACCATTACAGAAATCTTAACTGTTTAAAAAGTGCAACTTTACATGATAGTTTTTTAAAAAAATCCTAAGTGGCTTCCTACCGTCTGGGATTTTTTAAAAGATTTATTTTTATTATCTTTAAGTGTATGCATACATGAGTCTGTATATGTGTATGTGTATGGGTGTCCATGGAAATTAGAAGAGATAAAACTTGGCAGTAAAGTTATAGGCAGTTGTGAACTGCCTCATATGGGTACTGGGCACCAAATTCAAGTTCTCCTCAAACTACTCTTTCAAGCAACTGTTCTTAACCATTGAGACATCTCTCCAGGTCCTGGGTTTTTATTTCTAAACCCGATCATAATATTTTTCTAGGAGTCTAGTGACCCAAATTTAGGTAGAAGTTACCTTAGCCTCAGGAAGGACAAAATAATCTGACATGTTAAGGCAAAGGAGGTGACAGATAAATTAGGTCTAGTCATTCAAAGAATAAACAGAAGATTCAGGTCAGAACAGAAATGTGTTTTAGACAGCAAGATAAGAGAGGGATGGAGACCTGGTGTGTTGGTCAGAGTAAAGTCTAGGAGGGGTCGTGGCTCTTGATCCTAGAACCTGTGAGAGAAAAAAAAAAACCCATCCTCTGAGTGACTTTTCTATATTCTCAGCTTGATGGAAGGAATTTGGCCTTGGAGAAGTAGCTCTTGCATTCGGAATGAACTGAAACGTTCTTCTGTCAAGTTAGGAACAGATATTGTCTTTGTTTGGGAAGGAAGTTTTGTGGCTTCTTAGTTTCATGCTCTGTGCACTTGTGGGACAAGAATGATCACAGCCGATTGTAGACGATCTTAGGGTATGGGGGGGGGAGGAGAGGAAGGGGAGGAAGAGGAACCCATGGAAGCAAAAGAAAGGACCAATCCCACTCTGAGAAATTGCCTTCAGAGGATTTCCCTGCATACCTGTTCTTCCCCAATTTCCCACCTTCTGTCTGACTCCAGCAAGTTTCCTCAAAAGTTGTTTTCTTACACCTTTCTCAAGCCAAAGCAAAGGGTTGTTTTTAACCTTCTACGTGGCAGGCTCCTTTGGGCCCGGCGGTCTCCTTTCTTAGCCCTCTTCACTTCTCTTTGCCTCTTTCTCCTTCTTGGAGCTTCTTATTGCTATCCAGTTTAGTTCACACCTTGCTATTTTTCTATCTCTGTGATGCTTTTCCTAAGGGAAATATCTTGTATTTTTTTTTTCTTTTTAAGGAACAACAGGAAAAAATATAAGCAGACATCTCTGCAAGCATTCAGTTGAGGAAGAAATGAACAGGAAGTCCACATGCACACTTTTGGGAAAGGGCTGTTACTTTCAGAGGGCAACAGTGGGAATGGTTCCCAGAGGAGGGCTAGAGGAACTGGGGATGCTTAGACTGCAGGCTTGGGCCTAGGAGAGCCCAGAATTCAAAGACAAGAAGGATGTGGTAAGATAGGCCCTGTAGGGCCATCTTCCTGCCATAACCCATCCCATCAGCTGACAAGACAGCAAGTTCCAAACAATATTCCTTGAGCAACTCAACCCTCTTTCTGTCAAAACCATCTTCCAGGGAGACAATATCTCTTATACTGTAGGGAAACCCTGAAGTGATTTTTCTAGAACTCTCTATGACAAGTTGATAGGCTCGGGGATAGTCTTCTTAGGAGTAGGGTCTGTGGTGCAAGCATGATACACTGGGTAACTCACGTGGAAAAATGTTTGAAGATTCCACAGATGCCTAGGCAAGAAGTTGAGTTGAAGTTATGAAGTTGACTCTCATTAGTTAGGACTCCTCAGTAGTCAAGTTACCTCAAAAAATTTGTATGGATTTCCATAAAGAAAATGGTATAAATGTGACTTTTACTCATATGGGGCTCAAAACTCCCCTGGTGGCATGGGTCTTCCCGGAAGACTATAAGTACAGTTGTGGTAACCGGGGCTCTGCCCTATGGGCTGGCATCCTGCCTACCGCATCCTACCTACCATCTTGTTGCCTAGATTGGTCTTACACTCTCTGCCCTCCTACAGATACAGCACTATAAACATTCACAACTTCTTATTCATCTTCTCTGGGCATAGTTCAAATGTCACCTCTTCCATAGAGTCTCGAATGAATGCCCCATGGGCGATCAGTGTTCTCACCCCTGGGCTCAATAACCATTGGTTGAATGCTCCCCTAAAAGTTAAAGAAAAAATCTATACAGCATAGGCTGTGGACTATGAGTGAATGGAGGGCTGTTAAACACCCAGGTTCTAAGTTAAAATGGTGGCACTTTTCCCCTGGCCCCCATTCTATCAGTTACATTCCTGCAACGGAGTTCTCATAGAGACTGTTCTGGCATGAGGAAGTAACTACCCAAATGGACTTCTGACGGGCTTGCTTTGGCACGAGCCGGGTATAGGCCAGGACTGCAGATGTAGTGTTTGGGTAGCTGTGGTTGAGCTTCTTGATCACACAGCCATCTTTTCCTTCCTGTAGATGACATGACAAAAGGCCATGCTTGAAACAGCTCCATCCTAGAGTTGGCAAGAGCTGTGGAGGCAGGAGTAGGGAAGGAAAGACAAATGCCAAAATCCTTGGATGATCCTTGGTAGCAACTGGCCAACTGGGGGATGAGAATGGGTGACATAGCCTTTTACCTTCAGGGTCAGCAATCAAGAAGGTTGAGACAACTGTCAGCTGGGCTTTTCCCCTAGGCTTTCCTTAAAGTCTCTTTCTGTTGAGTGAGAAAGTGGTATTTTACTTGCAACTTGTTGCAGGGCTATTGTTCAGTCCATACATTGATCCAAGAATTATTTAATCATCACATAGGTGGTCATCTGGACACACAATGCCACCATATGAATCTGTTCCATAAGCTCTTTACCAGGGAATTTGAACTTAGCTAACAAGAGGCCAAGAAGCAGACTCCAATCACAAGGTTGTGAGTTGAGCCAGTCCACAGCAGCACCTGGCTGATACATATTAAGATGTATACATGGTTGGCCTTTGTCTTTTTGGGGGGTTGTAATGAGTATTTATTTGCTCAGTAGAAAGCCATGTAAACCAGGGACCAGATGGAAGTCTGGTGGTGGTGGCAAGAAGCCCAGTTGCCCTTCAGACAGAAGTAGATAGGGTAGATAGGGCTTCAGAAAGAAGGGTTCTGCCCGAGCCCAAAGCTCTTTATCTCACTCTGAGGGCTTCTGAGGCAGAGGTTTGAGGGAGACCAAAAAAAAAAAAAAAATGCCTTTGTTGGCATCAGCAAACCTCTGCTGAGCTGGCAGATGGGGGTCTGGCCTAGTTACCTTCTCTCCACAGCTAGGAAGCAAGCTTTCTCAGAGCAGTTGTCAGCTCAGGTCTATTTTCCTAATTCAAAGCAAAGCAACCAGCCTATCACTCTGAGACAATTCTCTGTCTTGGACCCAGCTGCTCCTCTCTCACTTTCTCTGGCCCTGTCAGCTAGCTCCTCCATCCCCCAGCTGAAGTGGTACAGGACAGTGATTATTATTAGCAGTAGAGCAATCTTTGAGTCAATATGTTACCAACACTAAGAGTTCCCGAGAGAAAGGGGAGTCAGTGTTTCAGACACAGTGATAACCATGATGGATAGAAGTGAAGAGAACGTTCTAGGCCTCTGCTCAACAAAAGAATTCCTTGAACTTAGTCCTGGAAATGGCAGAGCTGGAAGAGTCCTTAGAAATGGTCTACTCCAGTTTTTCCCCATCCCAGACAACTGCTTTCATTCTATAGACAGAAAGTAAAGCAGGTGGTGACTTAGGGGTGAATATGCTTAGTGTTTGGAGCCGAGCCAGGTCTTCCTGATCCCCACATGAATATTCACCACCAACAGCTAAAATCTGTCATTTGATTTTGGAAAACTTTAGATACATAGGTCCATAACCTTTGACTAAATATGCTATAACCACCAGATTGATCATAGCATTATGTTTCAAATGTTGGCGAGATAACATTAATATTCGTTGAACTTGTTCATGCACAGTTAAAACATGACATGTATAGTTTGTATTTTTCTTTCATGGCACTTTTTTTTTTTAAACAAAACTATATCCTTCTACAAACCAAGAAGACAAGTATAGAGTGACTTAAAAGAGGCTGACATGCAGTCTCAGTTTGTATAAGTGGACAGACAACTTTATAATGTCAACTTGGGGTCTATCCTGAATCTGCAAGGAGGGAGCCATTAGTTTCTATCCAGTTCCTACTACACAGTCACTGCACCTCAGCTGCTGGGTCCTCACTGCTTTGCTTCCTGGATCAGTTCTGTAGCAAGGGGTGGAGAGCTGAGTTCAGAAGGCCTGTTGCATCTCTAACTCATGCGTCAAGACACAGCTCAAATGTCTTCTCTGTGACGCTTTCCTGAGTCTTCTCCCACTCTTTAGTGTGGCCCAAATCCTTCCCTTGTCTAACGCCATCATGGCATCCCACCCATCATGGTAACAGGCCCTGCATAGGTATACTTGTAATTACTGATCTTTCAGCCTCAAAGACTACAAAGGAATGTGAGTGTTAATATTAGGTAATTGGGACACACACCAGGTAGAGGTCACCCGTGACATTCTGGAGGACATATCAATCAGGAAAGAGGGTGCAATGCCATGGGCAGAGCCCACATGTGGGGTTACATCACAGGAGAGCCTTGCTGCAATTGTGAAGAATGAGATAGACTCTTGGAGTCTTGGCCTTGGAACTGACCCCCAAGTCCTTAGAAAGAAGCCAGTTTTGGGAAGGGCCAAGAGGCAGAACAGCTTTTAGAGTATATGGTCAGAGGGGCATTGGGTGGCTGAAACAAACAGTCTCACTGAGAATGCACTCTACCCCAGGGAGTCTGTAACCCCTGGTAGGCACTGCTATCCTGGGCAAAGTCCACCAATTTGGCATCATAAGGTTTGTGGGCTTTGGAAGAGGCTGATGTGTAATCCTGAACTAGGGCATGGAGACTGAGACCTGGCTTCTCTTAGCCCTGTTGTCAGCTGATTATGAGGCCTTGGGAGGATCTGTTCCCTTTAAAGAGGCCTTAGATAATGTGGATAACATAAATGCTAATGATTACTTCTGGGATTGTAGGCTAAACGAGCCCAAGTCTCAGCACAGATCTGTATACCCAGTGTCTCCAGAATGTCTTCTACCTGGTTCTTTTGGGTCATCTTTGAATTATGCCTCCTAAAAACACTGGTTACAACCCAACTGATATACTGGGATGAAGCTGTAAATTCTAACTGGGGCCACTTAACCAGAAATATTTTTCTTTTTATGTTCAAAAATAATAATTTTTTTTTTTAAAAAAAACTGTTTCAAAAAAATGTGTAGTTTGGAAATGATTTGAACACTAGTTTTCTAATTATGGCTCTCAGATAATTTTAAAAACAGGAATATAAAAACAAATGCTGCTGGTAGAGGAGAGACCACTAGGAATACCATTTTTCAATTTTGCGAGACAAAGGGGGGGGCGGAACTATATCGAACGTCTCATAGTTAGCAAAGGACATTGTAAATAAGAGGAAAGAAAGTAAAAAGACACAACCTTAGCCCAAAGGACAGGCTTTGCACATAATTTAGCCCTATGAGAAAAGCCTTCCTGGTCCACGTTATTGCAGAGTTCATCGCTGGCTGACACTGAGACCTGGACTGATGGTGTGTGTGTGTGTGTGTGTGTGAGGGAATGGGGGGAGGTGAGGGAGTGGGGAGGGTCACTTTGGAAATAACACTGCCTTCTGCTGAGGGCCGTCCTTAATTTGCACTCTTTGTGAGGAAGTGAATAGATAGGTTCTTGTCACAACCATACGCAGTGACAACTTGGAGTGGCCATAGTCACAGGAGCCCATGAGGAAGAGGAGGCTGGTGGGTGCGACCCACACCCTTTCTTTCCGATTTGCTTCCAGGCTTAGAATAATGCCCTTCCCTCATGCTTCTCAAATTCCTTCCACCAAGTCTTCTACTGTAACACCAGCCTGGAAGGTTTTGTTGTTGTTGTTGTTGTTGTTGTTTTGTTTTAAGAGTAAAATCAGAAATTGTATATTCTAGCCCTGCCCCAGTCTGAACGAGAGGCCCCTCTCAACTGCTGTCCTCTGACACTCCTCTGTGGCCAGCTTTGAAGCTGGGTGGCCTTAGTCCTTACCTCCTTGTGTCATCCCACCAGAAACAAGGAAATCCTCAACTTCTTGAAGCTCAGAGCCCCTTCTCGGCTGTCCTTGTCCTCCCATCTGACCGTGCTGTTTTGAAATGGGTCCACACTCTGCTCCTTCCAGCTTCCCTTCACCCAGCCTCTCTGGGTTCGGCCATAGTGGGCAGTACCACACCTCTCTTTTCTCACCCTTCTGTCCATTCCCCAAAAGATCTTTGCCATCAAAGTGATAATGGGATTTAGCCAACTCTCCCAAACCAGCCAGGCAAGGATAAGAAAGGCTCTCTCTTGACTTGCATTTCTTCCTCCCAGAAGAGACTGGTGGGACCACGCTTTAGTGATATCTGGCTGGGTGGAGGAAGCATGGGTCTTCCTGAGTTTGGACTTGGTTTTCCTTTTTTGTTGTTTTTGTTTTGTTCAATCCTACAGTCGCTTAGCTGATGCTAGCTTTCTATATCCCACAGTAGTGTTCCCCTGAGAACATCTGGGCTCCAGATTTTATGCTTGGAGGTCCTAGATTGATACTAAAACATAGGTCCCATATTCACAGGGCTCACAGACTCATGAACACAGAGACGTTCCACTCTACAGCAAGGTGAGGTAGTTTGACAGGACCCAACCCCAATCCCAGGGATTGCTACCAAAGGCTGGAGGTAAAGGCAGATCCTTAGGAGACTTAAGGTGTATGTATGGCTGGGGTGCAGTGAGTCAGTCCTGTAGAAGACTTTTGGCTAACTTTTTACTTGTCTTTCTGAATCCACCCCAACAGTATCAACAAAGAATAATGCACACGGCTTCTTGGAGTAAAAAGCGTCCAACATAGCTTCACAAAATCCTATTGTAAAATTTGTATTTTACCTCAAAATTATTACTTTTTTTATAAAGAGCCTTGTTAATTCACTTCAAACCCACTCAGCTGCTGAAGAATTTTGAGTATTCAGCTAGAGATCTTTGTAATGAACAAGAAACTCAATTATTCTAGTTGCATTATACAATGTCTCAGGCATTCTCTGGCACAAGGGATTAAAGCACTTTTTTCCTCCTGGCAAATGGCAACATTATTTGAGACATATCCTACACAAGTGGTTCTTAACTGAATGTAGCCCCTTTTAAAAACAAGAGTTTTCACATGAATTAACCTCTTGTAGCCCGGTTCATTCAAGTAGGGTTTTTTTAGCTCAGACTAATCGGCACTTAAATCATTTGCGCAGATTTTGTACAAACGGCAATGGGTTTTGATGGGGATGGAACTCCCCAAGGCTTGTTCCCACAACTCAGCAAATTGCCTCAGACCCTTTATATGTTTTATCCAGTTCCACCCTCCATGGCTGATCTTTTCTACCCAAGATTTCATCATTGCCCACTGAGTCTTAGTCTGAGCTCTCCTGGGGTATGTTCCTCCATTCAGGACAGAAAACCGTAAGAACTGGAGTCTTGGGGATCAGGCCTCCGTGAGAGAAAATGGTGTCTCTTGAGGAGAAAGGGCTGCTTTCAAAACATGTAGAAGGAATTGTCTTTGTCTTTTCTCCCAACATGAATGTATAGGCAGAGCACCCAGTAGCCCATGTTGCTTTGTGAAATTTAGAAAAAAAGGCATCCCACCAAGAGGACAGAGACATGATTTCCCTCATAAGTGGTGACCTGGGTAAGGAGGTCTATCCCACCCCCTTGGGTTTAGCACTGCTCTTCCCGGGTAGTTAAAATGCTGAAAAGGGAGTTGAGGGTAAGTAGCTGAGTCCTTAAACGTTAGATGCAATTTTCCAACTGCTGCAAATGCTGAGAGCTGTTTATGGACCTTTGGCTCCATAAAGTTTCTGCCAAGGTAGCCACTCCCATGGCAGGCTGGACACAATGATCTCTCAGATCCTCGAATCACATTGGGGATAAATAGCAGGCCGGTGATGTTTGCAAAATCATGGTCAGCAAGGAGCTGGAGTTAAAGGTGAGGTATTCTTAAGAGTTAGACCCGAAGTGTGGTCTGTCCAGGGCCAGCAAGCAATATGGCTGTGGACTATCTTTATCTTAAACACTCACTCGGGCGATGAAGAGCTGGGCAGCTGTGTTTACAAATCCATTCAAAGCAGGTTTCTTCTCAGCCTTGCTCTCCTTTCTCTGGTCTCTCCTTCCATGCTTGCTGTTTCAGTAACCTGTCTTCCTCTCATGTGGGTGAAACAGATCGATGATCAGGGTGTTTCTGATCGATGATGTCACTGGCCTTGTCCCCTGTCCTCAAATGTCAGCGTACAGAGATCTGAGCTGATGACTTCTTTTGCTCCCCCCCACCCCCCATACTGCCTCCCTTGGACTCCTGTTAAACGACCATTCCCTGATTTTCCTTGTACTCTTGTGGCTTCCTTTTTGCTTCATTATGGGGTCCTGAGATGAGGCTATCCCTCCTGCCTCTGATCAGAGATTGTCCCCTATCTCTGTCTTCTGTGTTGGAGATTTGACTTACATGAGCCCTGGGGATTCCAGTATGATGGCTCTGCCATTGCCTCCCATGTTTGTATTGTCTGTTTCTGGCCCCTGCCCAAGTGTCTGAAGGCTACCTGTAGCCCCTCAGTGTGTTTAGAGCTGTCGCCTTCCCCTACAGTTTGTTTCTCCTCTTGGCCTCTCTAGAGACACATGAAGGACTTGAGGGGGAAGGAAAGGGTTACACATCTAGACAGGAATCCTGGTCCTGCTTTCTCACACTCCACATTGCTCATCACTAAACGTGGGTCCTAGTCGTGGTTCCCATTAGCATGAACATTTCACCTCTGAAGTGGGCCTGGGACAGCACAACTGTTTAACAGCACATTTCCCCTTCCTTTATACTTCCTCAAGTCCATATAGTTTCTTTGGAACCATCTCTCACTTAGATGCCTACTTCCCATCTCAAAGGAAGCTATTTTAGGCCCATGTATCCCATCCCCGGCCCCAGGCCCTGCCTGCCCAACCAGGCTCTTTGCCTACTACCTCTTAAGCACAGTTCTGAATGGGGCCATTACCTTGCTCAAAAAAAAAAAAAAAAAAAAATCATCGCCTTCACTCTTGATTCCATAGTTTTCAAGGTTTTACTTATTTCAGAGGGGATTGTTTGTTTTTTATTTTTACAATCTGCCTCAAATTTACTTTTGTTTTTGCCAAATTTAGGCTGGCTCAGTCACCTACCTTTGGGGGAGAAAGAGGCAGTGTCCTATACAAAGGTACCCACTCTGGAGGTTAGGGGGCGTCCTCTTGGTTTGCCAGTGACACTCCAAGTGAAATGAGTCTTCATCTAGGCGCTAGGCTCCTGTCTTCAGGGCACATGGGGCATGGGCAGTCCTAGGCAGAGGAGAAGATCAAAGGTGGTGACCTCACCAGGTAGCTTAGCACTGAAGGACAGAAAAGGACAGAGGCAAGCCAAGAAACCTTAGAAACTAGAGGTGAGGAGTCCAACCTCTTTGGGTCAGTACACATGATGAGGGTAGGGGCAGGAGAGGAAAGGTCTGGAAGCAACATGGTAGTTCTTGGTGCACAAGAGACAGGTTCATTCTGTAGACTGAGAGTTAAGGGACCCTCTGCTGTTTCTATTTCTGGGTGCCAAGCATGTGTCTTGAAAAATGTGCTTTTTGGTTTGAGGTCATTAGGATGACCTCTTTCCATAGAAGATACCAAGAGGATACAGTAACCCTTCCATGATGCCTGGCTAATTGGAAATTTGATGTTCAAGACAGAAGAGTGAGAGATAGCATTTTGCTGTTTTGGTTGTTGAATGAAAAAAAGAAATAAAAAGGAAAGGACATGACTGCTCCTAGGTGTGGTGGTGGGGGAGGTTTATTGTAGATAAAAGGGACAGCATACCAGAGGGAGAGATGGAGACATCTGGTGGAGTCTGGAGTGAACATGACCCTGAGCTGGACCATGTGAGGAGAGAAGGGGAGGGAAAGCAAGAGAGGAGCTGCCAAACAAGAGGGGCAGCCTGGGACAAGAGACTGACCGAGAGACTGGCCAAGAGATTGGCATAGCCCAAATGGCTGAGTTATATAGAAGCCAGAGGTGCTGGGGTTGGGGGGAGCCCAGCCCAATATGTAGGCTGGAGAGTTCAGGATAGGGACTGGGGTATGCCAGCCAGGAGGGCCATGCCTCAGGTAGAGACTGAGGGACTCTGGGAGAACCAGTTGGCCAGGCAGGTCCACTTTGATATGTTAATGGATAACTCAGCCATTTGTCCTGGGTGGATTAGCCAGTCTTTGGCAGACCCTTTAGACTCTCCTGGAGATTAGAAAAATAGGGGATCCCAGTAGCCATTACCCTTTGACTAAAAGGCATTCTTTTTCCATTTTAAAGAGCTGAAACTCCCTGTAGTTCAGAGATAATTAAGTTACTATGAGTGTGCTGAGAATTCAGCGCTCACTACTGTCCGGGTCTTCTGTCTACTCTTAGCAATGCACCATGCATGGTCCCACACTGCATTTATCCTTACTTAATAGCTAACATTTACTGAGTGCTTACTATGTGCCAGGCACTTTAAAAAGAGAAATACCACCTCATTTCTATGTGGTTTCTGGGAAACTGAGCAGGAACCTAAGGTAAATAGAAACTGAGAAATGAAGGGTCTGTGAGCTCCTGGTGTCTGGGACCCGCCATGGCACAACTCAGCCTCAGTTACATGCCTGGCTTCCACTAGGCAGGAGTGGGCTGCAATTCAGTGGTGAGCGCGAGCACGGGAGAGGAGGACTGCAGACTGTTCAAGCTTTATTCTTGTCAGCCTCTGCTGAGTTGGTGGCAGAAACACTGTTTAGGACATTGAGTTGGAAGAGGAGCCCACCCCTAACCCTCAACCTTTTCAACATAATCTCCTACCCACCTCCATCTTCCAGGCTGAAATGTTTAATGTGTCTTTTATGATATTGATGGGAGAATTTAACAGAGCTGTCTCCTATTTGTAAGAAAAGATGAAAGACCCAGACTTTTCCTGTAAGGGATAAAGAGAAAAGATGGTCAGGATGCCTAGTTGTAGGGGAGGGAGAAAAGGGGATGCTGAGAACCCTGTGGACGGGCAAAGTCCTTCCTATGAAAGCATTGTAGAAGGCCTCACTCGGCCTATTTGCATCCTTTTTTGGGAAAGGAAGAGTGAGGAGGACAAGTAGGCTGAGGTGGTGTCCCTACTGAGAAAAGTAGACTCTCAGAACACACGTCCCAAGACAGCAGGCAAGTACAGTGGCCCTAGGGAGTCTGTTCTGTGCCTAGATTTGCCACAGATGTGGCACAGGCAATGGCCATCCAGTCAGCCAACCTCTCAGCCTGGGACTTGTCCCTAAAGTTATGACTTTTTAAAAAGGATTTAAAAAAAATGTTTTTTGGAACCTTCTGTAGTGTCTAGCAGGGTATTTGAAATGTAAATTTTTCCTCATTCCAAATAGATAAATAAATAAATAAAAATTCTACAGAAAGTAGGACTTATCCCAGACAATTGAGCATTTCTCACTGTCAGAGATTTATGCCTCTCACTCTCTTACAGAGAATGTAATTAACCAAAACCTCTAGTTCTCTGCAATAACTCCATTTCAGAACAACTCCTGCCTGTACACACACACACACACACACAGAGAGAGAGAGAGAGAGAGAGAGAGAGAGAGAGAGAGAGAGTTTACTTTCTGTTTCTCTTGGCAGTGCAAGAAAGAAGTTGTGTGTGTGTGTTGCTTACTACTCTGCTGCAGAGCCGTTGCTGCTATCCTGAAAGTTGGCAAGAGAGCCTAGAAGACATTAGAATTCCTCATTGAAACAGGCAGATGTTAAGCTCAGGGCCACCTGGGAGGGCAAAAGGCACAACAATCCTCCATCTTGATTAAACAAATTATCTTCACTAGAAAGTTGAGAAATAGGAGTGAGCTCAGGAGATGCGGTGTCATCCCAGGAACAAAGCAGAGTCCAGCACCAGGGTGGAGGCGGGAGGGGACTGTTTAGCAGGGAGCCAGTTGTTGGCCAGAGGTTCTAATCAAGGCTTTCCTTCTAGAAAAGTGTGGGTATAAGAATGTGACTACAAGAGCAAAGAAGGTCAAACAGGACAAGAATGAGCGTTCTTTGTGGAAAGCAAAAAGGCAAAGCTGGATGTGAACTAAACAGACCATCCCGGATGAGGAAGGGGTTCCGATGAACCTAGGGATGAACTCTTAGGTGCAAGATTTCAGGTTTCTGCAGGCTATCTTGAGAAGGACTGTGGAAAATCTTTTGACTCAGCAGCAGCTATAGAAGACTAGTGCTTGGCTCTAGGGATCGAGGCTTCAACTCACACTATGGGAATGGGCAGGGAGTGAGATCACAATGATAGCAGGCAGAGATTTGGTGCTCCAGTAAGAATTTCTGTTTCACTGATGCGGAGACCCACAGTCAAACATTAGGCAGAGCTTGAGGAATCCTGTGAAAGACGTGGGGGTTGGGGGGTGCAGGGGAGACAGGGAGGAAGGATTGAAGGAGCCAGAGGGGTCAAGAACACCGCAAGAAAACCTACAGAATCAACTAACCTGGGCCCATGGGGGTTCATAAAGACTGAACCACCAACCAAAGAGCATGCCATGGGCTGGATCTAGGCCCTTTGCACATACGTAATAGTTGTGCAGCGGGGTCTCCATGTAGAACTCCTAAAGAGGGAGCAGGGGCTGTTTCTGGCTACATTACCTGTCTTTGGATCCCTTTCCCCTAACTGGGCTGTCTTGTCTAGCTTTAATAAAGGAAGATACATCTAGTCTTAACTGAAACTTGATTTGCTGGTTGATATCCAAGGGAGGCCTCTCCTTTTCTGAGCAGAAAGGGATGAGTTGGGTGTGGAGAGAGGGGCGGTGAGAGAGAGGGATTGAGAGGAGTGGAGGGAGGTGGAAGCTGCTGTCAGAATTTAAAGTAAATAAGTAACGTAATCAGAAAGAAAGAAAGAAAGAAAGAAAAGAAAGAAAAAAGAAAAGAAGAAAAGAATTGATGTTTCAGACATGAGTGGTCTGAGAAAGTAACAGCGTTGAATATGAAGATACTGCCTTTGTTAGCATCTGAGAAATGTCAGTCAAGGTGGGGCTACCATCAGCATGCTAGGGATAGAAAGATGAGTAAGACGTGGTCCTTACTCTTGAGGGGGCCATAATTGGAGGTTGGAGGAAACAAGATCTCAGGGACTTACGATGTTTACTTCAGCCAGTTTAGTTGAACACAGGACAGCTTTGGATTCCTTACGACTTTTTCCCCTCCGGTAGAACCCACTTTCTTATTCTTCCATGGAGGCACTGAGCTTTTCAACAGCCCATCCCTCAACCCAACTGCCAAGGCACACACAGACTTTAGCTGTCTCTCATTGAGCTGACAATGTTGAGAAATAACTATTTGAAAAAAAAAATTTTTTTAAAAAAATATTATGTAGTATCTAGTGAGGCGTTTGAGGTGTTAAACTTAACTTTAAAAAAATCCACAGGAAGTAGGATAGACCCAAATAACTCGGCATATCTGGTTATCAGAAATTTGTATCTCCCAATGAATGCAAACAGCCAAAACTCTAATTCTGTAACAGTGACCCAACCTCATAACACGCTCGATAGTCAAAATACACAGAAGTCACCTTCAATCCCTCTCAACACTGAAAGAAATAAGCGTGTATGTGTGGAGCCTTGTTGGCTCATCACTAAGGGAAGAAAGGGCTTCTGCTACATTGTGTAGTCTTAGCCAGAAGAAAACCAGTTCTGTAACAGTGGGTTTATGGAATTCACTGGACAATGGGAAGGAAAGAGAGAAGGAAGGAGGACCCTTGAGAGTGGGTGGAGACTGGTCAAAGCAGAGTTGAGTGGGGAAGCTAGGCCCTAGGACATGGCACAAGTTGGGTACAGAGAGCATATTCAGTAACAGTTGCTTTGCACAGAGCAGTGGCATCAAGGTCACCTGCAGTGACTCAGGATCCAGAGGAGAGACTTATAACATCCTTAACAGTGGTGCCTGCAGAACCTGATGGGGCCAGGTTTGGAGATACCTTGACTTCAAGTAGGCCCAGGGTTCTGCTTCCTGTTCACTTCTGAGCAGACTAGCCCTGGATTTGCCAGAGAATGGACTCGTGTGGTGCCAGCCCAGCCTGTTGGAAATGATGCTGTTAACTTCACTTACCTTGTCTCCTCGCTAGAAAGTGATTATTTTCTCTTTCCTTGAAGGATACAGTCTTCATTATTCTGGTTGGGCATTGGTCCAAGGGTCTGGGAAGGACAGGGTATTAAGAAGTAAAGTGAGAAAGTCTAATCATTTTCCTAGTCAATTTCCAAAAGGCTTGGCTTTGCCTTTTATTTTTTATCAGTGTATATTGACTCTACAGAACAGGTTTCATTATGACATTTTCATACATGTATATAATGTATTTTGATCATATTCACCCCAAAGGACTCTACTTAGTCTGGAAGATATGCCTATGTATAGCTGGTGTCACTGGGTGTGCAATGTATGCATATGGGTAGAACATATGGAGGCAAACCCCTCCAGCTGGCTCTGCTCCCACTGGTGCCACCCCAGGAATGAATAAAAAGGCTCTTTCAGATTGTAAGCTTCGGGTAGAAGCATTTTGGGGGGCCCTCCAGAGGTTTCCAAGGTTAGAATCTCTAGGGCCTGCTGGAACTTCCATTTTTAACCATAACATAGGCGAATTAGTCAATGTCGGTAGTTAAACCACTTCTTGCTTGTGCACAGGTCCCAGCCTTTTATTGGCTCCTGTGTGACTTTGATCAACCTTCCAATGGGAATCTGTATGCTTTCAAATGGGCTAATTCCAAAGAACAAAAAGTGAGGAGTCCCTAGTTTTCAGTTAGGCAAGAACCTTGGCTTTTCTTGAGAAGGATTCTTCCTTTTCTTCTAAGGACAGACATTGAGGTGCTTGGATATGCCTAGTCAGGATACATGCGGTTTTGTAATGCACCCCATATGTCATGTGAAAGTATTTTGTACTCTGCTGATAGAGACTGATTCACAAAAGAATCAAGCCTTCCATGGAGGAAAACCAAAACCAAAATAAAACACAACAAAACCAAGTGTCCAAACGCAATTTGGACAGAACAATGCAATTTGCTGCCACTTAGTTTGTTTGCTTTTTGTTTTTTTGTTTTTTGTTTGTTTGTTTGTTGTTGTTGTTGGTTTTGGGTTTTTTTTTTTTGTCTCTGCTCACTCCATTAAAGATGTGTGTCTCCTACAGGCTTGTTCTTTGGTGTATACAGGAAGGGAACATGTGTGTGTGTGTGTGTGTGTGTGTGTGTGTGTTTTGGGAGTATTGCTTATCTGCAGATGAGCCATGACTGAGAGGAACACATAGGTAGAGAGTGAAGGAAGACAGGAAAAGGTGCCTGCAGAGGTCAGAAAAGAAGAGAATGAAGATAGCTTTGGTGGATAAGTGGGGACCTTTGCATGTTGTAGCTATTGTAGTTTTGCTATAAAATACCATTGTTGGCTTATAATTGTGTCATGATTAGTAATTATCTTGTGTTTTTCTCTTGACAATTACAAGATACCAGAGTCAATGGTTCTGGTGGCATATTTTCATGATTGATACTACACGCATGTGTCTCGTGAAGGTAGACTCCTCATGAGTTTAAGAGGATATTTGGCCTCTCTTTTTCTCCCAAAGTCCCCTCACTACCACATGGCAGTCCTTCTGATTTTCCATCTCACACTTTGTATTTTTTTTCTTTAAGTAAAAGACTCGCATAGGAGTACAGTTAACACCTGAGAATTGTCAGCTAGTAACAGGATGTAAATTACCAGCTGTGAAAAGGGTCATCCAGAGCCAAATGATCTCACAGAAGAACACCATGGCTCTTTCTCCAAAAAAAGTGTTGAAATTGAACTGTGCTGGGTGCTTATTAATCCTTGATCCTTTGTTATATTAATTATTACACAACTGCAGTACAAGAGACTTCCTATCCCACATGTGTCTAATATATATGTATATATATATATATATATATATATATATATATATATATAAAAAGTTGGACATCTATGATGATTCTGGAGCTCGGTTAAGAGTATCGGTTAAGATACTCTTTATACAGTCTTCAACCTGGCAGAGGCTGTCTCCAATAGCTTCCTGGCAGAGGGAGGCTGCTGCTCCAATGAATGGCAGGTCTGCTGCCAAACTGTTAGTGGGCTGAAGTTTGGGGGTTTGACTGAAGCAGAAGACATTTTCTATGAAGGAAATGGAGAGGGCAAAGGAAAGGAGACGAGGGTCAACTTTCCTAAGGAGTTCATCAGGCTCAACAATTCATG
Organism: Rhynchomys soricoides; assembly: GCA_019843965.1. NCBI lineage: Eukaryota > Metazoa > Chordata > Mammalia > Rodentia > Muridae > Rhynchomys > Rhynchomys soricoides. The sequence continues at coordinate 7,538,046 of JADRCH010000050.1, forward strand.
CGACATCATCTGACTTGTCCTTGAGATGGATTCTGCAACATCATCTGACTTGTCCTTGAGATGGATTCTGCACAAGTGGTCGGTAACACTTGAGAAGAATCTGGGTGGGAATCGAGGGGATAAGAGGTCTTAGCTGAGTAGACGGGTAACTGGTGCCTGAAAGATGATGACGTGTATGGTCTTTGACAGATGGCTGAGATCAGAGAAGGTAGCTGTGACCGTGTGTCCTGAGGTCTGCTACTTATGGAGCCCAGACTCTTTCTCTCAAGAATTAGAATACTAGAGGTTTCTGGGGGACTTTGACAAAGGTTTTGCAGAGCCCTCCAAGGCAATTAGCACAGAAAGAAGCTTGCTAAGGGACTTTTGGTTGGCAGGAGCTGCCATCCCTTGGAAGAGCAGACCCTTGCTCCTACCTGACCTATTCTTGGCCTAGAGTTCAAGAGGAGTCATCATGCTTTGCTTCCCCACACTTCCTCAACACTACTCTTGATTGGTTGCTTTGGGGGTGGTGGGACTGCTCCAGGGCAAGCTCTCTTTTTCTTTGTTCCCTTGGTCTTTGGCTTCTGAGAGTAATTTCTGCCCAGCAAAGGCATCTGGGAGGGTGAAATTGCTTTGAAGTAAGCAACCTTATTTTGGCAGGGACTCTGCTTCTACTCATTTCTCTAGAGCCTTTAAGAGGGTAGCCTAAATCTTTGAAACATTCTCCATCCTTAACTAGAGATGACCATGTTTCTCTTCAATCTGTTCATACTCTTCTGGGATACACTTCCAAGAAGAATAGAAACAGAGTCACTACATAGGAACCTTCCCGGAGCACAAAAGATCCTTCCTTCTGGCTAATGAAGGGATGTCTTATCCTTCCTAGAAATGGTGTCTGTTGGGTTGCAGCCAGGGGTTAAGTCTTTGGGGTTGGGGTTGGGGACTACTGGCAATTGAGGAGTAAGTAATAGCACCAGGATCTTTGGGCTCAGTTGAGAGTGACATCAGGGAATGTTGGCTTCTCCAGTGCCTGGCATCTCTACAGAAAATGTCTTGGTGCCTGAGGTCACTGTATGTCCCATGTGTTTGGCCTGGAGATGGGCGCTCACTGTTCTAGGTTTCTGTGAGGTACAGAGCAACTACCACATTCTTGGGAAAGGGAGAAGCAGCTTACATGGGTTGGGCAGATTTTCAGCAGTGATGGGCTTGGGGTGTGGGGATTCTGTGATCCAGGTACCCATGGACAAGTAGCCTGTCATACAACAAGAATTGAAATGACAGTGGCTCATACTTCTTTGTACGATGTTATATTGGTAATAAAGCATTTATTGGGAAGCTTAGAGTTTAGTACATCTGCCAAGCTTATTTCCTTTGGTAACCTCAAATACTAGCAACTGGATGGATCTTTCATTGCATCTCACTGCTTCTACCCAGGCAGAGGAGAGTCTATGGCCTGCCAATGTCTTGAATCCAGAATGGTGCCTCAGTTACCTCTTGATAGGCAGGAATTGGCCAAGGCAGGTAGATGCTCTAGAGATAAGGCATATAGATGCTCTAGAGTTAGATGCTGAGATTTCTAAATAAATGACTACTAGACAGGGAAAGGCAAACCAGAGCCAAACTGGAGAGACCAGAATCAATGAACAAGAAGGGCGTGTGCTCTGTCTGAAACACAAATGTCTCTACAGAGCTAGTTTCTAATAGAGGACCGACTCACACAAAGTCCAGTGCAAAAGAAGAGTTGCAATTTCCCAGGACACCCCCCCCCCCCGTTTCTCAGTTGACCTGTAATGTGTACTGGCATTCTAATGTAAAATCCTCTGCAAAGGACTAGCAATTGGAGAGAAGGAAGGTTAAGATAATTTCAGCCCTCATGCTCACTAGTATCTTCCTCCTTGACTCTTCAAGTTGTGCTCTCATTTTTCCCATTTGAGATGCATTGTTTCTCTCTCCTTTTTCTACCCTGAATCCCTCCATGATCTCTCTCTGTGTGCTTCCATGCCTCTCTAAAAGTAGAAGCCTCAGAACAGAAAAGTGCATGGAACTAGAAAGAGAGACACACACAAGAGAGCATCTGTTTGTTTGACACATACCTGTGTTCATTCTGTGACTCTTAAATGCTGTGTTCATTCAGAGTGTGCATTGGTAGAAATCACCATTTCCCTCTTGAAACATTTTTCCTGGGTGTTAGATGAGTCACATTTTTACCTAGATAATTCTTTCTTTACAGGGACGTCTCTGTGTAAACAAATTCAAACCCATTGTGTGCCGTTCCTGTTCATTTACTTTGTAGATTAACAGTGGATCATTACAATGGCTGGGGCTGAAGTGTGAGCTGAGAAGAGGACCTCCTCATCCCCACATAGGATCCCACTCAATCCCTTAGCCTCACCTCACCATTTTCTAGCAGTTCATTGATTACTAGACACTTACTGATTAATGGCTAAGCTCAAGGCATGAAGGTCTAAGGAGGCATTGAATGCATGGAGGCATTGGAGGCTAAGAAAGGGAAACAAAGACCGAAAATAAACTCAAAAGCCTAAGGTATTCTTTTCCTTTCTTATGGCCTCCTCTTCCTCCTCTTTCTCCTACTCTTTTCTTTCTTGAGACAGGGGTCTTATTGTGTAGCCCTGGCTGGCATAGAACTGCTTCGTAGCCCAGGCTGTTCTTGAATTCATAAAGGTCCACTTGCCCCTGTCCCCCCAAGCTCTGGGATTAAAGAGTCACCATGCACAGGCTTATATCTTACCTTGATTTAAATTCCAAGACTTTAGTGTTTTATGTGCGAACATCGTTCTCATCTAAGATATGGGGGCCAAAGAGACCTTGAAGAATGAAGGTAGAAGAGATGTCAGAGAGAATCGTGTTAATGCAACTGAGCAGAGATGGCTTGTGATTAGCTTATTTTGCCCCAAACATTTCCAGTCCTACTTGTTTAGGAGCTTGCTGTGGTGCCTTTCATTTGGATGTTAAGAAACTAAGATTTTCATTTCTTACTTAGTATTCTTCCTGAGATGTAAACATTGTGTGTGTATTACATTTAGCTAAGAGTTAGCTTGATGGAGGACAGTTTCTTTTGGGCAAAATTACCATGAAGAAACTGAGACCCTCCTAAACCCAAGCCTTATCAACTTAGCCAATTGTATTTGTACCTGCCATGCAGCTAACCTACATTTGAATACAAGGGGGAGAACAAAAGGTAGAATCTTTTACATTCAAGTCTAGCCTTTACTATGTGTGTGTGTGTACACATACACACTTAGAACTGAATTGGTGCAACATTAAACAGCTGTCTAAAGGCTAAGATTCAACTTACATTTTCCTAAGAATAGCATTTTTTCTCTTAATTTTCTTTCGGAAAGCACTAAAATAGTTGACAATTTCCACACATATTCGTACTCAAAACTGCACTCAAGTTTGCTCAGAGAAGTGTGTGTGTGTGTGTGTGTGTGTGTGTGTGTGTGTGTGTGAATACACGCATGCACATGAACACCTACCTCTTTTTTTAAACCATGCATTTAGAAAAGCTGTCTAGGATACCACAGAGAGTGAAAGTTTGAGTCCTTGGATAGTGTAACCCCATCAAAAGGAGCCTGTGGCACCACTCACTGTTCACAGAGAGTACGCACAGATCTTTTTCCCTCCTTGTGGTCAGTTTTTTTTTTTTTTCTTCGTGATCAGTAATTGGCTTCTCTTGGTACGCTGAGATCTATTACAAAGCCAAACATTCAGAGGCCGAGATGAAATGACACAATTTGGTTATAATTTATGTTGGCCCCTGACATATATATTTTTTTTAATGATTTGGTCTCTAAGCAACTGATCTCTTAGCAACAAGAAGCACCTTTATAAAAGATGGCATACAAAGAGTGCCTGCCAGAAAAGCTATCCGGTTTTTAAACGGCTGCGCATCATTAGCAAAACTCACCATCTTCAAGAGTCCAAAAACTAGGAGTGACCAGCAGATCCAGGTAACCAAGCTATTTGCACATTTTCCTGGAAAAAAAAAAAACTCATGCAACTATTGAAGAGAACAAAATTCTTTGAAATATACTCATTTTATTAGGTCTTATTTGTTGGTCTTGTCTAACTTTTGATAAGAGAATGTATTCTTTTAAATAATTGCTTCTTGATTTTTTTAAAAAAATAAGTTGGACATGGATTTTGTAATCAGAAAACAGTCCTCTCAGAACATTTCACTGATGTGAGAAGAGAAGAGGGGAGCAATTTCTCTTTTGCAGAGTTTCATTTGAAGGGACAAATAATCCATACTGTGGGAAGGTGCATGTGCAAACTGTCTCACCCCAGTCATGCACACAGTGGGGAGATAAGTGTGTTTTTAGAGCCTCAAAATATTATTAAGAGTAGCAAAATTGTTTTACTTCTAAACTTCAGCTGTTTGTTTGATCCAGCATCAATTCCATTTCCTGGAGACAGTAAGACTGTTTCCCCCACCCTTCAAAACACAAAAGCAGGCATTTTTCATTGGTATTAAAAAAACAAAAAAGGTACATTCCTGAACTAAAAATAGTAGAAATTATAGCCATCTTGTGTCTTGCTTGCTTTTTTCGGATACCTAAAAGTTGATATTGAAATTCTTTCTAGAAAATTCGAGCTAGAGAAGAGAAACAGTTATTTCATCGATAGTCCTTTAATTAAGATTAGGTGATTGTCCCAGTTTGGGGGTACTCGATGAACAAGAAAGGGAGAAGTGGTTTAGGGGGGAAGGGGGGAGGGGAAGACTGAAAGAATGTTAATGGAACTTGGAAGCAGCGCTGGACAGGAACACCACAGGCAGAACGTCACAGCTTTAGAAGAGATGAGTCCGGATAGTGATGGCGACTTTTGGTTTCTGTATGAACTGCAGCTCCTCCTTTTCTAAATCAAATCATTTGCTGACAGTTTCTAAAAACAAGAAAAGGAGGGGGGGACAGATAGGTGGGAGGGGGCACACAGCTTAGATCAGGAAATCCCAAACCAGGACAATGCCTGAAGATTTAGGCGGGATGTCTGTTCCTCTAAGAAGTACTCTTCAGAGCACACTCTTATGGCTTGTTTTATGTTTTTTGCTAACAACTCCAGGCAAAATTCCTTCTTATGCCGGCTGCGATCGGGAGTTAGTAACGTGTGAATTCTGAGTTGTGGAAACTTTAATACGCAGTATACTGTGAATGCATGGAGGACCACATAGTCTCTTAGGACTAAATATTCTCTGAATTTCTAGTGCAGTGAGTATGGTGATTGTTGTAAAAAAGTGCCCGTGGCTTCAATGTTAAGGAAAAGAGACAGATAATTCTTTTGTATACTGTGCTGGGTGTGTTTTCAGTTTCAAGCACTCTGTGGTCTCTTAGACACCGAGGAGGTTTAGGAGAGAGAAGCAGAAGAGCCAGTAATAACATTTGTTGTGCATGTGGGGGGGGGGGGGGGGTGGGGAGGGTTGTCATTGCTCTTTTGAGATGTTTTTAGCTGGAGCCATGGTTGTTTCTCCTGTGGGTCATATCTTCTGAGTTTTGTCTATGCATAAAGGTGACGAAGGGCCAAGGGATGGCAGAGCTTGCCTTTTTGGCTGATTTGATAAGCCTTTTACTAGCATGGACATACAATTGCAGGGTTTGAGATCTACGTTTGAAACACTCTGAACAAACTGGCGGATTCAGTTCTTGTTCTGCAGTCTTTAGACAGGTCATTTTGGACACACACACACACACACACACACACACACACACACACGAATGAACGGTCTCAGTGGAAAGGAGAAATGTCAAAGGGAGGCGACCCAGGCACAAGAGCTTGCTGGGGAAAGGAAGAGCTTTCATTTAAAGAAAATGACAGTTTGCATCACATTCATGTCTCAACACCCTAGACAAACTTAACTATCACTTTCCTGAAACCTCAGGCTTGGGTCAGGCATGAGGTGAGGATGGGGAGGGGGCACTTAGTAGGTCCACTGTCATATTGTTGTGAGGAGGTGCCATATGTCATAATGGATTTACTCACAAGATGCCTTAATGTCCAGATTAACATGGCCAGCCTGGAACTTGTTCAACTGCTATACTATCAGTCTTGGGCAGCAATGTCTCAGCCATCTTCAATGAGCCATATATGGTATAGCATAGTCTTTCTCTGGGGCAAGGAAAGCAAGAGCTTCAACTTTGGACGAGGCACCCAGTGAGTGCAGGGCAGTCGCTGACATGCAGTTTTGTTTAATCCTCACAACAACTGTGTGGAGGTGGTGTCTCTATTTTACACACATGTTAAGTAGGCCAGGTTCAGCAGTTTGCCAAAGAGTCCTCTAAATGGTCAATAGCACTACTGGGAGTTAAGCGCAGGGCAGTTTGACTCCCAAGCCTATGAGGTTTTCTTGAGCCAATGGCACGAGCTTCCTCTCCATGCCGTTGGAACAATTAGTAAAGAAACGGCTCTAGGAACTGGGCTGAAGGTAGTGAGCTGGGCATCTTTACACAGAGGAAATCCCTTTGGGAGGGACTTGGGTCCTGTGCTTTCAGGGGCTGCCTCAGTCTATGAACTGGAGGTGGACACTCAGTCAGGCTGTGGCAGCAACAACCACGAGCCATGTTGCCATTCCTTGCCGTGATGTACGTCTCAAGTGTAGGACTCTCAGAGGCACACTTTCTGTGAGAGCTGCCTGAGGCAGGCCTCCCTGATGAGGACCTTACCCCTGGACCATGGAAGTTGAAGGCTTCTCCTGCAGAGAAGAAGCCATAGCAGGATGCAGACTAGGTCAAGTGGCATGCCATCCAGGGAGAGCGTGGGGATGGAGGGAAGAGATGGGTCTGGGTGGGTGTGGTGGTAGGGAATGGGACGGTAACTGAGAAAGCACAACTTTCTCCTAAGGTCACAATTTCACCCTTAGAAGATGGCGATGCCCTGTCTCCTTGGGCTTACAGTATTGTCCTCATTCATCTGGACCCTTCAAATGTCCCTGACAAAGGATTTGGTCTTAGCAAGGTTCCCTCAACAGCACTCTCCTGAAATGGGTTCTGGGTGGCAGAAGGCTGGTGGGAGAGGACTGGGCAAGGGCAGCTGGGGTTAGCCCAGGAGACAACCGTACATGTAACCCTATCTCCTGTGATCTTGTGTCAACCAGCTCAGAGACTTGGGCAGTCTTGCTTAAAGCCACAGATGGTTCATGTAGATGTGAGACCCTGTGGTTTTTCTTCAATCTGGGAAGGGTGATGGTACATATAGGCAGATGAGATTCTGCAGCGTTGTACAGATCCCCAGTGGGTTGGGGGGGGGGGGGTTGGACTTGGCATGATCATTGATGTGAACTCAGACAAAGAACTTCACCTACCACATTGGAATCCATCTTAGTAGGAGGGTGTCTAGCACTTCCAAAAGGTATAAGGGACAACCTGCCCCCTTTCCAGTTCCTCCTTGTTGAGCTACACCTATGGATACTTGCTCTGGTCATATGCCAGATAGCTTAGGAAGTCTAAAGCACTTGCTTACTGGTACTTTTTGTTTTTGAATAAGAAGAGTCCTTGTGCAAAACTGGACAAGAAGTCTTGCTTCCAGTTTCCTAGGATTCTTGTGTCTGATGAGACACCCTCTCCCTCCTTGTGTTCCTGCCTGGTGTGTGGTGCTATGACACACATGCTACATGTGTGCTGACACCCTGTGAACTTGTATGCATTCGTATATCATGCTGCATCCTACCATAAAGTGCACACCAAGCCTCCTTTTATCTGACAATGCTGGACAGAAGAGGACCACTGAACTTAATCTAGTTCTTAAATATATACATATATATCACTAGTGATACTGGGAGCTGACTTGGAAATCGCATAATTTGGAGTTCCCGTTTTGGAGCTGAGAAAACTGAGCTGATGGTTCTGAAGCCTCAAACTAAAGGCTGAAGATAAAAGCCACTTCTCTTGACTCGCAGTCCAGTGCTCTCTCTGTACGATAATAATTGTAATTCCTTTGAAGGGTAATAGCACAGACCACTACCCCTGTTTTAAAGACAGGAAACATTGGGGGCATGATTAAGTTTAAGGGCAAGGCTACTTAGAAATGTACAAAAGCTATTAAAACTCTGAAGAGGATTTAGCAACCATCCAAAATTAGCCATCCCTGTTTTCTCTGCTGAATGTAAGTGTGGGGCTTCATGTAAAACTGCAGACATTGGTGCCCCCAAGGAGCTCTTCAGCCTGTTAAATCACATGGTTTCCTCCCTGTGTGACTAGCAAGCAGAAGAGGAGGGGAAATGCTCCCTACTGTTAAGAAGCCTGGTATCCAAACCGATCATTCATTTAGGTAATCTGTGGAAAAGAAATAAGCATGTATCTGCGTGTTTAAATTGCGGAGCCACAGCTCATACCACAGACCTGGCTGTGGAAGGGTGCTATCAGACTGCCTTCCTGTTGGAGCAAGTTTCCTTCCTACAGATCATTTTAATTCCCTTGCTTTTTAGTCTGATACTCTCCTGGAGAAGGATGGAGCATAAAGGAGTGTGTGTGTGTGTGGGGGGGGGGGTGGTTGTAGAAACTCTGATGACTGTAGAAAATCTGAGCTGTGAAGTCACCAGCCTTGGGCTCCCAGGATCACTTTGTGTGTTGGCACTATTGTGTAGCTTTGACATTGATGACCTGGCATGTTGGTATTCTGAGCACAGTTTTTGTTGTTGTTGTTGTTTGTTTGTTTGTTTGCACACGAGAAAGCAGAGATTTGCCTGCTTTTGAAGAACAGAGGGTCACACCCCAGAGTGGTGGTGGTTCAGCGTTATCTTCAGTGTGCTGAAGTGATGCCCTCAGCAGTGGGCTAGAAGCTGGTGATATAAAGCTAGATAAGACATGGTCCTTGTCTTGAAGAAGCTCACCCCCAATGGCACTCATTTCTAATTAACTTGGGGGCTTGTGTTATTTAAGAATCAAACCCAGTTTTAATGAAAAGGTTCTTAAGTGGATACTAAAAGAAAAAAAAATATTTTGGAATACATTTTGAAGGTTGAAAACGGTTACAGAAGTACCAGGGTATGAAAATGTAGTGTTTAAAGGTGGGTGGAGAGGGGTGCGCAGCCTTTATAGGCAAGAGCATGGCAAAGAGGGGAGTGGTGGCACGTGCGGGTAACCCTAGCATTTGATAGGCAGGAAAAGAATTGCTGCAAGTTTGGTGCCAACCTACCTAGTGAGTCTAGGCTAATCAGTCTACCTAGTGAGTCTAGGCTGGTCAGTCTACCTAGTGTGAGTCTAGGCTAGTTAGGGCTACATAGTGAAATCCTGCCTCAAACAAACAAACAAACAAAGACAAACAAGAAGACCAAAACCTAAAACAAGAACAGGGAAGACTTGGTTAGGCCTCATAAAGGCCAAGGAGCCCTTACAGTTCCTTGTCTTAGATGAAGGGATTCCATGTGGAGGGTTAACCTAAACAATGAGCTTGCTGTTGGGTTAGCTCTCCTATGTGTGTGTGGGGGTGTACAGACAGTAACCCAGATAGTGGGCCCATGATAGAGCAGAGAGAGGAAGACAGATAAGTATAGCTTCTCAAGGCTCAGTTATAGGAAAGAGTGTGAAATATCACTCACATGCAGATGAGCCCCCAAAGGCTACATCAGCAAAAAGTCTCAACCCTACCATGGATGACAACATCTCCACAGCTGCACAGGTGGAGTCTTTACTTCAGATGACCTTCTACCCTCCACATATATTCCAGCACCTCTGGAGGCTGCGTGCAACTGGGGCAGAATCACCCGGGTTGGGAGGGGAGCCTAGAAGGGAGTGGCTGGAAATCTCAAGTAAGGGTGTCCTGGCCCTCTCCAGTCTTTCTTGCAGGTCATCACAGCACTTGGCAATATAAAACACTTACAGGAAACTCTTAAATTCTTAAAACTTAAAACTCTAAAAAGCAGCAGTTTGGATTTGATGAATTGAAATAGGGGACACAATATATTGTCTGTTACTGCAGACTCCTGCTTTTTTTTGTCCTTTTGTTTTGTGGTGGTTTTTAAAATATTACCAGGTTATGTGTACCTTTTACAAATGAGTGCAGAGAAAATTGGTTTTGTCTATTTGACACTTTTTTTTTTTTTTTTTTGAGACAAGGTCTCATCATGTGTAGCCCGTGGCTGGCCTAGAACTCACTCTGTAGACCAGGCTGGCCTCAACCTCACAGAGATCTGTCTTCCTCTGTCTCCTGAGCGCTGGGATAAGACATGTGTAGTATGCTTAGAGTCAAACTTTTTAAGCGCTTGAGCTTATCAAGAATGGCACTAGTCACTGGGGATAGCACCTAGCCTCGGACTAATTTCTGAGAAAGCAATGGAAGGGGCACAGTGGTCAGCTGGAGGAGAGGGAACTGAGGGACAGCAGTATCCTCAGATGGAAAGAGAAATGTGGGCTTTGCTGCCTGTTTGGGTGGAATCTTGGCAAGTTTGTTGGTCCACAAAGTTTAGACTTTGTAAATGTGCTTATTCAAGTAGGACTCTTCCTTGGAAACATTAATTAAGCACACTGAGTCTAAGAAAAGACTTCTGGTCTTCTGAGGGGAGAGGGCATGTAAACCAAGTCAGAAGGGTCATTTAGATGTTCATGGATTAGTATTTCAAAGTTATTGTAATGATTTTCATGGAGACAGCCAGACTGCCCTGGGAAAGGAAGTCAAGACTTCCCAGGAGCTGGAATGGTGACAGGTGTTTGGAGAGGCCCTGTGGGGTGCTAAGGAAAGAGGGCAATGTAGCTTTGAGGCAGCGGACCCTGCCTGGTTAACGAGGAGGGGGGAGACAAAGATAAATAAAAGTGACCCAGAACCAAGCTGAGCTATCTCATTTCCGGGACATATTCTCTTGGAAGGCACCAGAGATGTGCAGGGCGCTGTGGCTTGCAAACAGTTCATCAGACAGAGTGAGAGAAAAAGTCTCAGGTTCTCCCCCCCCCCCCCCCCGAAAGCAACTTGGGTAAATGGGAAGCTAAGAAACTAGATCATTGGCAAGCATCACAGGAAGAGAATAACCTGAATGCTCCTTGAATGAAAGTCTGAAGACCTGTCCTCCCCTGAGGCCATGCTTGGATACTGACTGCCTAAGAGGCCTGGAGATGGTTAGCTTGAGGTGGGTGGCGAAGCTGTGGAGACAGATAGGATTTAGCCCTTTCTTAGCTGTGGGCTCCTATCAAGGAAACGGTGTCATCTTCTTCATGTTTACGATGGATCTACCTCTCCTTATCTAACACAGTGATGTTTTAATAACTTGAGAGACTGACATGTGATAAAATACCCCGCAAATGGCAGGGGGTGCATTATAAAGGCCAAGTCTTATATAATAACTATTGGTTAATCTGTGTTTCTAGGAGTCTTTTCATTCTTCAGAGACTCCTTGAAGTGGTGTTTGTAGTTTGTTTGGTAAAGGGGGGAGGTATCCCAGGCAGGAAGACATAGGCTGTTAGGAGGAGCTTCAGTAATCCCATGGCCTACTCTTAGCAACAGCAGCCTAGAGTCTCAGGAGAAAGGTTTAAAGGGGGAAGGGGGCAAGGAGCAAGTGCAAAGGAAGCATTGGGCTCAGCAGTGAGTTTCAAAAGATTTCAGTATCCAAGGAGGCTGATGTACAAGTTCCAATTTTGTTCCAAAAACTGGTTGTAGTCATTTGGAATGTAAAAATTAAAAAAAAAAACAACTTTAAATCGAGAATTACAAAACAAGGCAAAACAAACTGAGAAATACATCCTGAAAAATACATTCTAGGCAGCAGTGCAGGTCTGAAACCTGTGGAAGAGGAGCTGGAGTCTCGGTTAGCCTTAAGCAGCTCCAAGGTCAAAGCTGTCTGCAAGAAGAGTCCTATGCTGGTTGGAATTGACTGCCTAGATTATTGTTATTTTAAAACAATATTAAGTGCCAATTAGACAACCTAACTGAAAATGAGTAAGAGGTTTAGTCAGCCTTTTTATGAACGAAGTTGTAACCCTGGAGAGCAAGTTCATTTGAAAATGTGCGCAATCACTAGTTACCAGGAAAGTGATAGCTGGCACCCTGAGGTTAGCTAAAACCCCCACACTGGCACATCCCAAGTGTCTACAAGAATGTGTGGAGCAGCTAGGAACTCCTAGATTCTGGTAGGGAGGCCGTGAAACTTTGGAAGAGAACCTCAGGGTTTTTTTGTTTTGTTTTGTTTTAAATGTTAAACATATACTAAATGTGTGACACCACCATTTTCTTAGCTTCTCACCCAAGAGAAGTGAAATAGATGGTCTACAAAGACTTTTCTACTCATTTGTCACGGTGCCCTTACTTGAAACAGCCAGATCTGGGAAACAAGTTGGGCATTAAGAACTGGATAAACCTTGGTATGGCCATAAGTTAGAAAGCACTCAGCAGTGTCGAGTGAGGGGTAAGCCACTGGCCTTTTGGTGGGTCTCAGAATGAAGATATGTGATGTCGTGGGGACCAGAGGAGAGTCTGGACTGTGTGATCGGGCTGATTGAGGGCTCTAGAAGTGTGAACTAATCAACAATGCAAGGAACATAGAGATGGTGGTCTATGGAGGCGGCAGGAGGAGACTGGATTGCAATGAGGTAATGGTGGTTAAACTGTTTTGGTGTTGGGAATGGCTGCACAGACATTAAATTAAAACTCACTCAATCCTACACTTTAAGGATTGAGGATTATTGCCTGTCAGTTATGGCCCAATCAGTGGTTCAAATGGGGCAGGAGGCAGCAAGGTCTGCTGCAACAGATAAGGATCCCACCTGTGTTAGGAGAGGCCTTGAGGAGAAGCAAACCCAGTTTCACACACAGTGGGCTCAGATATCGGGATGGAGGTCTGGGTTGCCTTCTTTTGAAAGCTGGGGCTGGCATGATTGTATCTCAATATATATGTATGTATGTATGTATGTATGTATGTATGTATGTATGTGGTGGGGGACAGGACTGGCAAGATAGATGAGATAGGATTTGATATGAGAAAATGTGATGGGCAGGTACCTCAATCCTACATCTGTTTTAAAAGTGACCTAGGAAATGCTTTAAAGAACCTTAGCAGCCATGACTTGGAAGCTTACACTCATCCTCACTCCGTGGTAGTCCTATCTCCACAGACTTAACACGGTGCTGGTCAGATCTGCTTAATGATATCAAGTGGCCCTGGCTTCAGTGCAAGGTGTGTCTCCGTGGTCAACAAGCCTGCTTGCTATCCTGGCTGCTCTGCTAACCTGGCACACACACCAGTTCCCACACTGCTTCCCCAGCTCCACCAAAATCTTTCCTCCCACAATCCTTCCAACTCCCATTTCTTCATTTAACACTGATTCCGGAAGACTCTGCTTTTCCTAGTAAACATTTTTCAATCATTGCTCCTGTTTCAGTGTTGGGAGCTGGAGCTGGTGTTTTCTAGGCACCTAACTGCCACCCCTAAACCTTTCTATATCTTTTTTTTCCCTAAAAACCACGCCCATCTGTTCGTCCTGTTGCCCTCACTCTCCGAAGGCCTTAGTGCCTTTCCCGGGTCTTATTCTCCACCCATCCCTTGACGTTATTCTAACTAAGGATGTCATTCTAAGTGTTCCTGTGGCTGCTCCAGCTAGCTCTCTGGTCCCCCTTTTGCTGGATGCTGCATCTTCAGTGATCCACCCCCCCATCCCCCCACCCCCTCGCCTCAGCTCATCATGTATTTGCATGCTCACAGCTTTGTCTCTTCCCCTGAAGTCTCTCACCTTTTAGCTTGGCTGACCTGGTGCCTGCTCTTAAGAGTTCTCCAGGCTCTCCGATAGCAGAGAGCCTCTCCCCTCAGCCTGTGCCTTGAATCTTCCAGTCTTCATTTTTACCGGGATCAGAGGCCATGATTTTTTTTCCTATAGTGTCCTAAAAATATTAGTCTGTCCTCTGTGGGCCCCGCACGTGTCCTTCCCTGGCAAATGTGCTGCTTTGTCTACAGCTGGGCCTGCATCTATGAGAATTACTTGATACAGCTAGATGATACAGCTAGATGCTGCAGCATCGCTCTAATTACATAATCTCCACGATCGGGGGGTGGGGGGGGAGTCCTCAAGACTCAGTGCTCAGTAGTTTATCGGTTCCTCATGACGCCCTGCCCATCTCGAGGATCCCATCTTTCACAATCACTCTGGACCCTGACCCCTCCACTCCCAGAGAAAAGACTGGCAAGAAAATACAATGCAATCTTCATGACCTCCCCCTAGCTAAGGCCAGACCCCTGACACCCTCATCCCTTACTCCAAGGCCTAAGGCCTAAGGCCTACTCCAGTGATGATTTGCTTTCTAAATCTTCAACTTCTTTCTCACTACTGGTTTCTTTCCTTCAGCACTTGGCAATGAGCTAGGATCTTCTCTTTGCAACAAAGTTAAACCAATTAGACCTCTGTCAATGCACAGGTCCCTCCAGCCAGCACTCCTCCTGTGTCCTCCCAGTTGTAGCTGCTTTTCTGAGGGTTGCTAGACACCGATTCCTCTTAGCACCCCCCTTTCTCCTTTCAGTTCCGGCTTCCCCAACTCATCAAAGAAACTGTTCGTGCTGTGTCCACTCGGTTGGTCGGAGCAGCGCGTTTTAGCCAATGCCAGGGTCCAGCCTTCAGTAGATTTGCTTAGTGAGCAATGTCCGTCTCACACTTGCGGCCTGCTCCTAGCAACACACTGTCTTTTTGCTTCCTGGTATAAGATGCCATGTCTCACTAATGGCCAAATCCTTAAGTTCTTAGGAAGCTTTGTTCATGCGCTCTACTTTGGCAGTTTCAGTTTCTCCTATGGTGGCAAATACCACCTCTCCTGTAACTGAGGTTTGGCACCAGGCTTAATGGTGGCCAAAATACTACCTTTGACTTACAGAGATGAGGCACTTACGTGGCTGTTTATCTGAGTAATATTTCTTTCTCCTCTAGACTAACAGTGCCAAGGGTATGCACTGTGTTCCCTATTCACGAAGACTGTGCAATCTATTTGGCCAACTTAGAAAACAAGTGACCAAGCTTAATGACTAACTTCTCCTTGGTGGACCTTTGCTTGATTTCATGACATGGTCTAACCTAGGAAATGCCATTTCTCTCTTTTCTGTAGATTCAAGTGGGCAGCTGTTGTTTTGTTGTTTTGTTTTTATGGATGGAACAGACATTGAATTTTTTTTTCTCGAAGTGGGGGCATTCTATATTAGTGTTAAGAAAACATTGCTATCAAGTGTGTGTGTGTGTGTGTGTGTGTGTGTGTGTATATTCGTGCACTTGTGTGTTCTTCAGAGTTTCAAGTAGGAGGGCACCAAGTTGAGCCTCACAGTTTCTGACAACTGGTCAGCAGTAGCTGGAGTGTTTGTGGTTCTTTTCCAGATAAAGGTTGGTGAAGTCTTTGCTCACAGGTGGCATTGGACTTAGAGAGGCAGGACAGTTGAGGCTTTCCAAGATCAAAGCAGACTTGTCCTTGGGAGTCGGTGGGCAATGGTAGACTGCTGAGTTCTTTTACCTTTTTCCTCCTTGGGGACACACACACACACACACACACACACACACTCAGTTCTTTTGGGATGGCCAGCTCCCCTTCTCTTTTTGGAATCCTGTCCTTTCTCATATCTCTACGAAGTTCTATCTTCCCCAGAGCGACAGCTCCTCCACCTCCCAGTGCTTGTTCAAGTGCCCAACATGGATCTGTGTATTGACCTTATCTAAGCATTGTTCCTGCCATCTGAGGCCTGGCAACTTCTAACTGGAACGGATGAGAAGGCACCCTGGAAACCTAAGAATGTGTAGTTGTTATTGTTGGTAAAAGACACTAGGTGAACAGCAGAGGCATCCTTGCCCTTTGACCATGCACGTTAAAAATGCTTACTGTTCATTTATCCGATTGTCAAGAGCATGCTATGTCAGAAACATAAACATGTTTGTCTTACTACAATGTTAAGATTTGTTGAATAACAAGAATTTCATAGGCAATGTTTGTTTTGTTGGCAGCAGTGTGAATGTGGCAAGCAATAGCAGTTTCTTTGATAGGAAACACAGGCTCTTTCATCCAAATCTTTAAAATATATTTTTTAATTGTGTGTGTGCTTGTGCGCACGCACATACACTTGCGAATGAGTTCAGGGGCCTGAAGAGACCAGAGGCGTCAGATCCCTTGGAGGCAGGGCTATAGATGTTTGTTTGGCACCTGTTGAGGGTGTGCAGATCTGAACTCTGTCCTTCTGCAAGGAGAGTGTTCTCTCCTAACCACAGAGTTGTCTCTCTCCAGTCCTCTTTTGTTCCAATCTTAATTACTAAAATTAACTCTCAAATCTTAAAATTATCTTTGAAGACAGTAAACATCAAGGTAGTAGAATAGCTACAGAAGGCCCCAGCAGAGTTCAAAAATGCCTGGGAAGCCAAAGTTTGGAGACCCATAGAGATGCAAAAGAGTAGGGTGGGCGGGGCAGGGTTAGAGGTCAGACAGCTGAGTCTTCTGGAGGTCCGCTGTAAGCACCTCAGATGCTGATGCCACCTTTGAGTCCTTTCAGAGTCAAACTACCAGAGGGAGGTGCAGTGGGGAGAAGGCAGTAGAGTTAAAGGGCGGGGCTGGGGGCAGGAAAAAGAGGGGGTGAACCAGTAAACAGCAGATGGAGAGGGATGAAGTGACTATGTTGGGCAGCTATGTCAGCTGCATCAACCACCCCACTCCTGGAACCTGGCTAAGCTGAAGACCCTGGGATAGTAAGACATTCTCTGTCAACCTCTTGTCCTACATATAGGGGCTGGTCAGATGAGATGGATTGGAGCCATAGCCATTGCTATAGCACATTGGTTTAAGCAATAGCACTTCTTTAAGGTGATCTAGTGAGGGAGTTGTACACTTTCCCTGGCGTTTCTCAGGCCTGGCTTTTGTGATTCTGTTTTCAGTACACTCATGAGCTCCTATGGTTCCAAGTTATTTCTTAATAAATTTATAAGATGGCTCCCTTGCCACTCTTAGGAGAATTAGGTAGCTGTCTATTTCATGTGGATGGTGCTGGCCGGATGGATGGTATTTTATGTGCCCAACAAGGTTCACAGTCATCTTGCATCTCCTCAAGATGGAGTCCTAAGATGTCTATAAGATGGAGTCTATTAGGCAGAACACAGTGTGGCAAGGCAGTATTCTTTATACATTACAAAGTAGCTTAGGGCATGGCACAGACTGATCTCAATACTGGTGAGGTCAATGGAAAGGTCCTGAGTGATCCTGCTCTGCTCCTTCCTTTGATCAGAATAAACTCTCCAACTCCAGACTAGCCCAAGATGCTACCCCTCAGCTTTTAAACAGCCTGACATCTTTACTACAGATCAGCTGCTTCTAATTTACCTCTTCCCGGGCTGTCTGTGTATTCACGCTGTGGCAATCTGTGTAGCCTTTTAAATGGGACAAGACACTTAGTCACACCAGATGTATACTGTAGCAGATTGAATTCAAATATGCTCTGGGTTGACCTAAACAGATTCCACCCCCAACCCCTCCCACCTCCCCAACTTCCCTGAGTTTTCCTTAGATTTCCCATTAGGCTTCAGCAACTCTCTAGGACCAGTGTTTCTGGGGGGAATGTTCAAGATATGAGTGCATTTGTGTTCTGCACCATCAGCATCTATGTTGAGATGACTAGTTCTTGTACACCTGGCAGAAAGTTGTTCAGGAAAAGAACTCTGATGTCTTTTGCTGTTTTCTGAGCAGGGCTGATCTCTCCGTCTTTACTGTTTGGTAATTTGCGTGCTTCCTTTCTCTGGAGGTGTAGTACCCCATAACCCTTGCTGTCTGTATTTAGTTTCTTGTATTTCCCCTGGGCCTTATTGGTCCTGGGCCTTAAGGCAGAAATAAGGTTGTTACTGTGTTCCCCTGTCCATCCTCTTCCCTCATTGTTGGAAACTTGACATGCACCACCTTGAGCTTAGTTGGAGTTTGGAGTTCACGAAGAGTGAGTGAGTCCATAAACCATAAACACGATTCCAGCTATTTTTTTACCCCTAAAAAACTGCATCACTTGCCTTTGCCCACATAGAAAGTCCTCATCTTTTCTCTGCCCACACACCCTGGCTTCCTGTGGATTTTCCCCATCTGCCCAGCATTTGCTTCCTACCTCTAAAGAGCTTTCCAGGCTCCTGTGGCCCTGGCATCTGCACCATTAATTCTTGCTCTGGTTCATTTTTAAGCTGGTAAATCAGGCTAGCTGCAGGGTTGAGTGTTTCAGATTTACAGGATTGTCCTATGACTTTTGTGTGTCTCTTGGCCTGTGATGGTCCCCCTCTCCTCTCTCAGCCCACAGCAGCGCTTAGAGGAAGCCTTGTAAGAGCTGCTTCCCTGACAAAGGAGCTGTTTGTCTTGGAACAACAAAGCTATGCGTAATGTCCAATTTTGCCCCTCCCAAACCTACCCTGAAGTGGGAATGGAGCACAAGATGTCTCCCAAGGTCTTTTCTTACATCATATTTCCTTGCACTTAGCCAAAAGGAATTATCCGTCTCCAAGTATTTCTAAACATAATGTACTCTGAGAAGCAACAGTTGTGTAACAAGCACACCACTATTTTTTAAGCAAGAAGGGAAATTTGGGGGCTCTGGTGATAATATTGATTATTTTTCTTTTGCTGTGATAAAAAATCATGACCAGAAGCAACTTAAGGAAGTTGCTTAGGATTCCAGAAGGTTAGAGTACATAACAAGAGGTTTGGCACGGCGGCAGGAGTGGGAAGCCAGCTGGTACATTGCAAGCACACACAGGTGATACACGTCCTTTAGCACGGCTGCACCTCCTAATGGTTCTAGAGCTTCCACAAAGAGTCCCACTTGGTATGAACAGCACATGCAAATCAGGTTGGGCAAACACCCAGACTGCACAGGAATAAAGATATGTTAGAAGTGTCACTAGGGGTATATACATTCACCAAGTGCTGAGCTGACCTGTGGACGTGTGTGAGCATCGTGGTCTGGAAGAAGCTGATGGAAAGCTGAGAGAGAGAGAGAGAGAGAGAGAGAGAAGCTTTGAGGAGGAGACTGTGACTTGGAAAGTGGGCAGACCTCACTGAAAAGGAAGCAGGGTTCCTGGAGTGCCAACCAGGGCCTGTCTGAGGAGCCCCCAGTAGGAGGGATGCAAGTACAATACATGTCACCAGCAGTGCATAAAGAGCTAGCGGAGGTGAGTGGGTGGGGGACAGACTGGAAGCATTGGAGAAGCTGAGACCATGGTTCTAAGGTGGATACTACTCACCACTACCACCCCTCAAGCCAGTGTGAGAACCAACTGAGAACACTGCTTAGAACCATGGCGCAGAGCAAGCACTCAAACAAGCTATGCATATGGTTGCCACTGTATATGTATATGTACTCACGAGAACATTTTGTGATTCCTCAAGTGAAGCATTACATTGAAGCGGTGCTTCTGTGGGCTCTCAAGCCAAGAGCTCCGAAGCTTATGTGCCTCATCCAGAGCCATTAATGGCTCAGGGATCATGGGAGACGATTCCATGATTCACTGCTATGGGAAATTCCCAGAGTGGGGGCCTTCTCACCTTCATAGACTCGCCACCGTACCATATGTAGAATAAAGTTTACCTCTTGAGTAGATTATGAGAGACAGCTGTTAGGCAGTGGATGGCAGCCATTGTCCCCACCACCCGTGGTAGTAAACGCCTCAGCCCTGGGCTGCCAGTTAGAGAGCCAGGACTGACTGCTGTGAGATCAACATCTGTGACTAATGTATCTCAGTCATAATAAATCGTCCGAAGCAGGGCACTTGAGATCTAAGGGGCAAGTGTTAACAGCAAGGACAGTTTTCCCCTTGGACAGATCATCCAAGCTTGTCTATCCAATGCTCACTCCTCATTTGACATTTTTTTTTTTTTCAAAATTCAGTCCTTTCTAACATTTTCCCCCCATCTCAACATCTTTGTCTTTTGAATGGATGTTATTGTTAGCCACCCCTTCCTGGGGAGCAAATCTTCTAACGACTGTGCTTGGCGTTCCACAAGAATGAATGTCAAAATCCTCATGTGTTGGGAGAGGCAGGGGGTGCTGCTCCATCATATGACCGTGGGATCAAGAGGCTTGGTAACTTGCCCAACAAAAATTACATCTCTGTTAAGTGGTATAGTAAATATGTGTTTATTTCAAACACCGAGTTCTTTATAGATCTGAATTGGATCATTTGCATGCTGGGAACTGAAACCCAATTCTCTGCAAGAGAAACAGATGCTTTTAACCACTGAGACCCCCGAATATCAGCCTCTATGGACCTCTTCCCTATGTGCCAGTTGATCTACCTAATATTAGCCTTTATGGGCCCATGTGCCAGGCACTCTGACAAAGCTTTATCTAATTTCCTCCTTGAGGTAAACATGCCAGGAGACATCGTTTTCCCCTAGTTTTTCTTTTCTGATGGAGAAACTGAGGCAAAGCACGAGACAGAGGGCATACTTGAACACACAGAGGTTAGTGGTAATGGAGGGGAACATGGGCAGCTATGGGCTCTCTGTCATTTCTTTTTCTATTTTCTTAGCTGTGTATACCTTTACTCCAATTTGGTAATGTCAAAAATAACGCCCCTGGGTCTGGAGAGAAGACTCAGAGATTAAGAGCACTGGCTGTTCTTTCAGAGGTCCTTAGTTCAATTCCCAGCAACCACATGGTGGCTCACAGACAACTATGATGAGATATGGTAACTTCTTCTGGCCTGTAGGCATACATGCAGGCAGAATGCTATATACATAACAAATAAATAAATCTTAAAACAAACAAGCAAAGCAACAACAAAACACCCCTGGCTATCTGCTCACAAAGCTGCGTCCCAGCTTTACAGGGACTTTCTCTCCGCTGTCCACACTTGCTTATTCTGTCCAACTGGACACTTACAAATCCTGACTTTTATTGTATTCGTAGAGGTGATAATATCTTGACTAAGTTCATTTAGAGCACGATTTTTCTGTATGCTTAGAGTCCAGAATAATGACTAGGATGTAATAGATTAGTTGTTTTTTGAGTGAAGACAATAGTTTGAGCAAACATGGGCATTCCATGAGCAGCCCAGCTTTCTTCTGTGGAAGAAAAAAATTGAGAAGGACCCTGATATTTGACATCCTCAGGGACAAGTGTAGCCCCGAGGCAGTGACAAAACTTTGATAGATCGCAGGGTCACAGGTGGAGTCTTGGCCTTGCAGACATGCTCCGCATTCTAATCTGAGGCTTTGTCATCAAACCTTCACTCAAAGATTTGGGACCCAGTCAAAATGAGCAGTCTCCAAGGAAATTTCACTTACATTCAAATTGGAAGTCATATTCAATTGGTCAGTGGAGGGGTTTGGATCTGCAAAGAGCCTCTAGGACATTGGACCTTTGAGGCTGAAAGGAAGCAAAACAACACAAAAACAAACCTGTGCCGAGTTGTTTATTGGAGGTCAGCTGATAGGCCTCAGGGAGTTCAGAAATTTAGCACTGGGTTTGAACATTGCATGCTGGTTCCTGACTGTTTCTTTAGAGAGCCTTCATTACAGTATCAGAATGGGCCCGGGGCTTGAATGAGAACAGGAAGAGTTCGAGATGGCAGCCATGGCCTTGTCACCCCAGCCTTCATCACCTCATACTTCAGGTGACTTAGGCCTTCAGATACCACTGTCTGCTATACAGTAGTAGTTTAGAAGGAAAGGAAGAGCCAAGATGGATGGAGCGAAGGCATCAAGGATTTTAGAAGCTAGAGAATTAAGTAAGGCAAGGTTAAGAATACTGGGCTTCTGAGGCTGTGAGGAGTCATCATATGGTTCAAACCCCCACTGTTGATAAGGAAATGGAGGTCCGGGGAGGTTAAGTAACCCCAACATGTTAGGGGTCATTCAGTAGTTTCCTTGCCAGAGAGTGGCCCTGCTCCAGGATATCTCTGTGGCTTCACAGTTTGTTCATTAAACAACAGATAAGCTCACAAGGAAAGACCAATAACGATGCTGCTATCTGGCTGTTTGGGTGGTAGCTACAGGCCACTGTGCTGTTGGAACTTGGCATGTGTAGTCACAGATAGGACAAGGAGAACGTTCTTCTGGGGATATGTGAATGTATTGGGGGCTGATGTTTTGTTTTCTTTTTTTCCACCGTACCTAAAAAGCTTAAGACGTTAACCATTTATTCATCCACTTGTTAACACTTATTGAGCATTCCTGGCTCCGTGGCAGCCTCCATGGAGGCTAAGGACAGAAGAGGGAGATCTCACCAGGGAAGGAGGCACAAAACTATGTGATAGGGATGACGAGAGCACCATACTGCAGAGGCGACTGGCTGTTTGGATGGGGTTGGGGTACCTTAAAAGAGCCGATCGCATTCAGGCCAAAGAGTAGAAGCAAGGCCATGTGTACTTCAGGACGATAAGTCTTTAGTACCGAGACTCAGGTGTGGGTATGGATCTTGCCATAGAAACAGTATCTGGACCACCCCAAGAACCGAGTATTCTTTTGAGGGACCCTCTACTGTTGCTGCCCAAGTCATGAGATCACACAGCTTCACTCGTCATGGAGAATTTAAAGACCAAGGATCGACAACCATTGCTGCAGGTGTGTTGCTTGCAAGGTTCTTTACCCCAGACCTCAGTATCCTTCGGTAGAGAATTGACTTACCTAGCGGGAGATTAAGTCACTTGGGAAGTAAGTGGGCCCCTGGGGCTGGTTAATCACAGAGTTGAACTCAGGTCTTTTGGCCCCAACCAAATCCTCACAATTTGATGCTGCCATTTCTGCCCTTCCTCCTTTCAGATTAAAAACTAAAAGTTGGCTGAAAAATTCTGATGAGGCAGGCAATATAAGAAAAAATAAAATAAAGTGATAGGAAACAATTTTATTTTTTAACTCTTTCTTCCCTGGGACAGGATCAGTAACCAAAAAAAAAAAATTAGGGTTTTGGTGTCAGAGGAAGGACCCCAATTGGATCTTAGGGCCCTTGTTAAGACTCTGATCCCTAAGCAATCACCAGCTTTATAATGAGTTTGAAGTGCCTTTAACTATCAAGGCCTAAAATGTTTACAGGCCAGTCACTGCTGGCTTCCATGGGAGATAACATCAAATGTGCCACGTGGGGAAGAAAGTGGACCATATACCAAGAAATGAGGCACTGTCAGGGCACAGATGAAGCTGCAGCAAAAAGATGTCCCTGCCTTAGGCCTGCTGGAGCTGGGCTGCGAAGTTGTCATAAAGAAGGCAGGACTTCAGTAAACACCAACCTCTCCTGCTGGGTACTAGGCCTCAAAGTGGAGGGAGAAAGGCCTGGGTGATAGCTGATGGGCACCGTGAACTCACTAAAATATGGCACAGGCAGCATGCTCCTCTCGTGTACTGCCAAGTCTTCTTGTGTGCAGAACCCACTGGGTAAGGTCTCCCAGAGCTGTCCCCTCTCCCTTTTTCTGCATGTCTAATTAGGAACTTCAGCAGAAATACTGGGTGGGTGCAACACTTGCCCTAAAATGGACTCAGGACAACATATCAGTCTGAATATCCCTTTCGGGCTCTTAATTTTTCTCTCTTTCTATAGAACAAATAGTTTCCTATTGGAACCTTGCTGAGAAAGATAGCCAAGACCTTCATGTCAGGTGGAAGAAAGCAAGTGGCGGGAGTGAGCATGAATAGACTACCTCCACTTTTAAATGACCCTGAATGAGGGATCTTTCTTTGCTGAGTCTCATGTAGTAGATTCACTTCTAAAGGGAAAGGTTACTACACCTCAGGATTTTTCCATCTTTAGTAACTCGGTGATTCCTCATTGTAGAAGATCTTGGGTAGCTAAGCCTGTGGCTGTATCTGTGGCTATGTGGCAATGGCTCTGCCAAGATGACCCGGGAGGAATCTTTTGGCTTGTCTTACCACCTTTATCTCTAGAAACAAAACAATGTAGCATCTTGCTCTTTTTTTTTTTCTTTAAAAATATTTTCACACACACACACACGCACACACACACACAAACGCGCACACACACAAACGCGCACACACACATACACACACACATACACACGCGCGCACACACACGCACACGCACACACACACACTTTGATCATTCCTCTTTGTTCTCATTTATCCTTCTCCCTTTCCAGGCAAGCCCCTTTTGTAGTCTTGTGTACGTGTGTATGTGTGTGTGTGTTCATTCCACTGCATTTGATTAGGGTTGCCACTTGGGCAAGGGTAATTAAACAGTAGCCACATCACTGAGGAACATATCTCCTTCCCAGCAATCATTAACTACCTTGCTCCTTAATGTTTCATTTTTATGAAACCCTCTGAGGCCTTTAATATGGTAGTCAAAGGCAAGAGTGCCCTGGGACCCATTTCAGAGAGATAGTTCTGGAAAAGGAGGAAGCTGACTCAGGAGGAGGTCAAGACCTGAGGGAGCCGGAAGATAGAACAGTGGAAGGGGTGGGGAGTGAAAGAGAAGGCCAAGGCAGAGGAGGAAGAGGAGGAGGAAGAAAAAGAAAGGAACTCTTGCACGTAGAGTGCTTATAGGCCAGTGAGGAACTGGACTGAGTGAGAGAGGGGATCACTGATGAGGCCAGATGAGGGTGAGTCTGAAACCCTTGCAGATGAGTAGAAGCAAGGAGTAGTTTTACCAGGGTGTAGGTAAAATGGAGCCAGAAAACAATCCAGCCTTAAGTGGTGCCCGACAAAATGGTGGGGAAAGCCGCGGAGGACTGCCTGCGGGTTACCACGGGGAATGAAGATATGGGCAGTGCTATGAAAAAATTCGGCTCAGGGCTACCTTTGGGGGGGGGGCATGCCAAGGGGTGCCCTTGAGTAGTTACACCATGCAAACAGACCAGGTGTGGAAAAGGTTTATCGTGGGGAAGGGAGAGGAGTGAAGACCTAGGGAAGAGGTAGGAGAGAGCAGAGCCATGAGGGGAGAGAAAAGGGAGGGGCAGAGAGAGGGAGGGGAGCACACATGGAGAGAGGGTGCTCCCGAGGACAGAAAGCCTCTGGGGTGGCTGGAGGTTCCTTCTATTCTGATACAAGCACCTGTCTCACCCGGTGACCTGTGACGAAGGCAATAGCTAGGTGACTGGGGTCAGGGAATTGCGGGCGCGCTAAATGACGATGCAGACTCGGGCCACAGGTTTGCAGTGAGCATGTCCAAAGGCCTGGATATGGTACAGGAAGTGGAATATAGTTGTGAAGGAGAGAGGCACACATTCCTGTCTTTGCGGGAACTCACACTGAGCAGAAGTGGAAACGGAAGGTAAGATTCAAATTTTAATCAGTGAATATCCGTTTTACTTTCAAGATCGTAGTTTGAGCAGTTTTATAGCAAAACGCCCAAATCTGAAGGCTAAGTATAAATACTTTTTATTATTCTCAACATCTTCTCTACAGATAAAGTGAGTTTCACAGAGCTGATCTTAGGAGGGTCAGCTTACCTTCTGGCTGAAGCATGACTGAACAAATTTCAGAAAAGACGAAGGTTAGACCACATAATGTGGTTCTTTGAAGGTTATGGCATTTAACTCAGCTACTGAGCCAGAGGGGAGGCTGCAAGTAGACTGGAGTGGGCACTGGACTCATAGAGAGGTACTTTGTTTGGCATTGTACTTGGTCGTTTTAGAGGAAGGTTGTGCTACTCCATGCTGGGTGTCTTACCGGTGCATCCCCCTCAACATGCATGCCACCTGCTCAGTCCCTGACTCTGAAACTTGGAGCCACCCAGAGAGGATTGACCATCCTCCCAGGAACTCTCAGTAAATTTTTCACAGGAGCTTTTAAAAACGCATCGAATACTAGAGAATCTAGAAGTAAGATATGAATTGCATTCAGCTGACTGCTGCGAGTCCCTTGTCATCAAGAATTGAGCAGAAGGTACTGTGAGCGGCTATTGTAAATCAAATAAGGGCTAGCCACTGTATTCTCTCGCAGAGGGATCTTTGATCCTCTGGGTCTTGGGCCTTCCTCAGGCAGAAACCTGGTCTTGGCTACCAGAAAACGGGCAAATGTAAGAATAGGAAAGCAAACTTCCCTCTCTTTCCCTTGGGCAGGCATGGCTGGGTCCCAGCAATCCCTGGAGCACTAGAAGTTCAATCTCTCCCAGCCAGAGCAGATGGAGGTTGAAGTGCTAGGAACAATAAGGAGTACAGAAAGAAGCTGGATAGGGCCAGGGTGGCTGCTGTACAAGTAGAGAATGAAGGACCTCAGGTCTTGCCCACTAAAGGTACCAGAAAAGAGGCTCCATATCCCCGTGGGGTGTGTGTGTGTGTGTCTCTCTCCCCAAGGACACAGGCCCATGAGGGAAGCTATAGGAACACCAAGTTCATGCTGAATTGGTCCCCTGTTCCCAGGATGCAGACAGTGATCCCAGCCAGACCCTCAGACTTGCAGGACCTCAAGAAGGGGAGCGCTGCCAGCCCAGGGATACTCTGTGGATTGAGGGAATTCTATGAATATCACCAACTTATGAATAAATCTTTTTGAAACATTAAAGGTTGCTTTTCTGGAGACATAATTCTTCAATCATTAAACATTTCCTTATTGATAAAAAGTAAAATACAAGCCAGAAGGCCAAGGAAATAAAGAATACCTTTATTTAGGGACAGGACATTTGGGGGAAATAACTTGCTGTGACTAGACATGGGGAGGCTATGGTAGGGGGAATAACCGTTTAGAAAGATGGGAAGGGGAGGGTGAGAGGCACCAAGAATCTGAAGCCAATACAAGAAGGCTCTGGTCTGGAGGATTGGAGAAGCTTGACAAATTTGTGTTTAACATGACTGTGAAGTCCTGGTGAGGCATCTAAGTGGCTGTGTGTACAGGGGCAGCTGGGGCTCGAGAGGTGGATAGGGTGGGGCCAAGGAGGGACTGGAGGAAATTCCCACAAAGAGGTGAGTACAGGTGCCATAGCACAGACTTGAGGAGGAAGAGGAGAAGGAGGAGGAGCAGGAGGAGGAGGAGGACCCGAAAGGAAGGTTGATTGCAAGTCAGCACAGAAGGAGAGGGACCCAAAGGGGAAGCTTGTGTTGGACCCGAAGGTCGAAACTACCAGTAGTTCCCCCTCGCAAAGACACGGAAACAGAGATCGATGCAATTAACAAGAGGCTTATTATTTCCAATGCATTGGGGTCGTCCTGCACACGAGACAGAGGCAACCCTGAATTCTCAAGACTCACACCTTTTATACATTCTTGAGACAGATTCTGGTCACAGCCTGAGTTGGTTGTTGACCTTTCACACAATTAGGGGACTCTTAGTGAGTCATCGCTGTGGTTATTCTTTACCCCAGGGCCATTGTTGTTTGGGAGAACCTATGTTGACAGAAAATATCTGCTGGCCAGGTGACCCTATCTCTAGGGAGGGGAGGAGGGGAAGAATGCCCCTTTCTCATGTTCCACAGGAAATATCTGCTAGCTAGGTAGCCTTATCTCTGGAGAGGGGAGGGGAGGAAAAGCATTTTTTTCACCAACTGCTGTGTATCAGCCGCACCTCCTTGTTCATCAAAGATGCTGACTAAGAATGCCTCCCCTGGTCCCCAGATTCTCCTTGGGCCCCTTCTTCCATGCATTTTCTGTTAACTCATTTTTCTCCTTACAGCCTTCTCTTTTCTGTCATTAAATCTTGGTGTCCTTTAAGACCATTCTCAGTCTGAATGGCTTCATTGAATGGTGCTTTCCGCAGCCCAGGGGTTAATTTCCACCTACACATTTTATTGCTGTCTTCTGCTCAGAGCTGCCCCAGAGCTCCTAGACATTAGCACCTATATGTTTGAACAGTTCCACAGTTCCTGGAACGCAAAGTGCTTCTGTCTCAGAGAATGGCACCACCATCCCTTAATGTAGAAATTTCCAGTCTGGGAGCTGAGGGATGGTTCCTAACACTCTTGTTGACTCTGTTTCGGCAAGTTTAAATCAAGACCCGCTTACATTGCTTCAAATACCAAATGTCTCTTGACATAGCTGCCTGTCAGCTTTGGCTTCCCTCAGTCCACAGCTCTCTCACCCTCCTCTTGTCTACAAAACTGTGGAAGATAACCAGCCTGTCTCTCTTCAACCTCAACACCCACTACCTCTGTGATACTCTTTCTTCTGCAGCCAGAATGTTTGAAGATTTCTGAAGATGTGACCGTATTGACTTCTATTATTGTCCTTTGACATACAGGACAGTTTTTCAAGCCAAGCTGCCACCATCTTCATGAGTTGAGCTGTGCCCACTTGCAAAAGATCATCACAGCTGGGCCTGTTGACTGTTGACATTTCCTCATACAAGGAAGGGTGGGAGGGTCATGGGATCTGCATTTTCATATCCAGCCATTCCTCCTAACCAGTTGTATGCAGTTCTGCCCTAATTGCACATAAAGTCAGGGAGAAGGGGACTATATAAAGTGGGAAGGACTAGGGAGGAATTTCATTTATGTGTCAAAAGCCATGTGTGGTGTAGACCCTCCAGGGCAGGGACTTTAAGGTCACCTGTGCTCTGGCCTGTAACCTTTAGCCCACATCTCTGTAAGTAAGCCCAAGGGCTCACTGGCTGTCCAGAGTGAGCTGTGGTGGAATCACACCTCACTGTCTTTAGGACCTCTGATGAAGGGATAGTTGTTTATATATTCTCCAAGGCACGAATTTTGGTGACATCCTTCATTTCTTCTCATTTCTTTTAGGAAAATTTTGGCATCTTTACCACAACCACAGTCTATATGAGTATGTCAGGCTCAGTGTGCTCCACATAGTCTCCTTTTGGAGCCCTGGGTCCCTAGCTTTCTCTCTGTCTCTGTGTCTGTGTCCATCTCCGTCTCTGTTTCTCTCTGTGTGTCTCTGCCTCCCCCCCTTTCTTTTCCCTAATGGTTCTTCTTATTAGCATCAAGCTTTCCCATCTAACCTCTACCATGCTTTATACTCTACAGTCCTTTACTTCTTAGAATAGAATGTTCTCCAACCAAAAGACTCTCCGCCCTCTCTAGAAGTTGTCACTTACTGGAAGAACCATTTGATAAATGTTTATATGTTTTCAAGATCCTCAACCCCAGAGAGTCAAGGTTACAAGTGTCTTGATTCTAGTGGCAATCATAGGAGTCATTTCCCGGGGGGGGGTGCAGCAAAGGAGAACCAACATGGCTAAGTTATGTCTTTTTCAGGAATGGGGGACATAAAAGAGGGAGCCTGGGAATACTGGAGAGAATGAAAAGGAGGGAGACTTGTACTCATCCCTCAGATGCAGAATGACCAGCTAGTCTCCTTGGTGGACAGATGAAAAGGAAGAACAAAGTAGTACAGTCTGATTACACCTGCATCCACTCCCCGCAGAGGCTCTAACTGGGGTGTCTAGGGATCCCTTCTGCCATTATAGCAACTAGGGCTGCGCCCTAACCCCAAGGTTGTCAGGACCCCAAAGCTGTACTCCATCCCTTCAGGTCTTGCTATGAACCAAGCTGAAGACTTTGCATAGAGCTTGGCATTTCGTTAGCCTGAGGTTGGCCAGGAGGGCATTAAGTGAAGGCATTAGACCTGAGAAAATTACCCCCAGGGAGCCAGTGAAGACTCAGGTATTGCTCTTGAAGTCACCAAGTACTTGAAAGTCGTGTTATGCATGTGTGCATGTGCATGTGTGGGTGTGCAAGCATGTGCATACATGGGATTGTGAGTGTGCTTTACATGATGCGAACAATCATAAATTTACCCATACTAGAGCATTGACAACAGACTAAACGTACGATTCCTCTCAAATTTAGCTCAGTGAGGCGATAAGTTTCCTGGTGTCACAGGAACACAGGTGACAAAAAGGCAGGTGATTCACTGAAGGCCCACCCAGCATGATGGAAGACTCACAGTTGTGACACACCTGGCACCCTCTGATCATTTGACAGGCATCTCCAGCGAAGAGAATTTCTTTACACCAATACTCAGTTCTACAATGCTGGAGATGGAATCTATGAACCAGGCAGCACTCTGAATATCCTGAATCTTGAGCTTCCTGTCTGCCTCCAGGAAGAAACATTTCAACTCATAGGAAATAGCTACATGTATGTGCTTTGGGGTAAGGGCATGCTATTACTAGCAGGGGACTTGAAGGTACCTACCTCTTTGAAGTTTTAGGGCTTTTCTAAATTTCTGTATTACAAAGCGGCTGCTGTTCAACTACCCTATGCCACTCATTTGAGTGTCCTACAAAATAAAAAAACCCAAAGTGTAGTGCGAGAGAAATCTCAGAGGAAATTTGCACCCCCCAGGTCAGAAAAGCTTAATCCTTAGAAAGGGCTCATTCTAAATAACCCACCTTGTAGAGGATGGAAAGGCATCCAAGAATGGAGACCCAAGGACTCCCTAACGAGCAACAACATGGTGCATGGGCATTGGAGAAGGCCATGTGAGTGCCCATCCCAGCTCTGCTGTGCTAAAGCTGGGTACTCTGGGACAGGGTATCTGACTTTCCCATGGCTCCATTTCTTGTGTAAAATGGGGACAATCGTACATAGCTCACAGGGCTGATGTAAGAACAAATGGGTTAATACCTGCAAAGTACTTGGAAGTGTTATAAAATTCTCATTCTGTTTTCTTTATGTGGTGCTCCTACAGGGTCTTACATATCTTTGAGGAGCCAGGATTTTTAGCCCCATTTGAATATAGACATATGCAGCCTCCACTTTGAGTGGCAGTTCACTACCGCAAACATGGCCATGCAATCAGAATTGTGCAAAGCAATTTAGAAACTCTAAAGAATATTTGTTATTTGCCAAGATCTTAAAACCTTCTGTCAAAACATTACTCTTACCATGATTTATACTTCTATAGAGAAACAAATAATATAGTAAATATTTTCCTATACAATAATTTAAAACAGTTTATATCTTAAAGTGATTTCTCTTTGTTTTCTCCTCTCTCTCTCTCTCTCTCTCTCTCTCTCTCTCTCTCTCTCTCTGTGTGTGTGTGTGTCTGTTTCTGTCTCTCTGTCTCTGTCTCTGTCTCTCTCTCCAAGCAAGTTTTTTTTTTGAGGCAGTTGCTCTGTAGACCAGGTTTGCCTTGAACTCACAGAAATCTGCCTGCCTCTGCCTCCTGAGTGGTGAGATTAAATGCGTGTGTCATCATTGCTTGGCCCAAGCAAGGTTCTTAAGACGGAAGTAGTAGTGGTACAGTCTCAGTACTGGCAGGTGACTGCAAGTTTCAAGCCAGCCTGGATTTTGTAGCATGAACCCTTCCTTTTTTAAAGAAATGAAGTTATCAAAAGTATTTCAACATTGCTTCCTTTCTTCTCTCCCATTTTTAACTTGTTAACTTGAGTGTGTGTGTATGTGTGTGTGTGAGTGTGTGTTCAAATGCTTCAGTGTCATTGTGGAGGTCAGAAGACAATGTAAGAGCTGGTTTTCTCCTTCCACCTGTGGGTTCCAGGGCTCAAATTCAGGCTGCAAGCACCTTTACCCCATAAGCTATCTCGCTGGCTTGCTTCCTTTTTCTATTGAGCATATTATTCTCTTCAAGAAAAAGAACCCTAACCTGTTCAAAGTAGCTACTGATTAACAAAGGGAGCAGCTACAGCTGCTGACTCTTCATCCTCCACTTAGATCAATGGGAAAACTGTAACAATCAAGCTGCTTGTTATATGCACAGACATTTTTCCAGTGTCTTAAACTTAATTATTATTGAAATGGTAGAGTAAAGTAACGAGTTAACAAATGATGAACAAACTGAATGAATTCAATTGTGAAATTTCTGTGGTTGCTAGAAACCAAAGGTTGCATACAGGTCAGGGGAGAAATGTTATTACATAGCTCCCTAGAGTCTGGCGAAAGTTATGGCCTTTCTCCTCTCAAAAGGGCATGTGAGGGCTGGAGAGACCCTACTCCATCTGGCTGCTTACAGAATGTGCACTTTTGGCACCCAGCCCCCATAGCAGGCAACTCACAAGTGCCTGTGACTCTAGCTCCCTCTCCTGGCCTCCTCAAGCACCTGCATACATATGTGCATATACACATGAAAACACACACATAAAAATGAAATATTTTTTAAAAAGTGTATGTGAGCACATTCAAATTTTTCTGCAGCATATCAGGGGATCCACAGAGCTCCTGACATCTAATTTGGAATCACTTTTGTGGACATAGAGTTCCAGTATGAGGTCAAACTCAGCCAATCTTGGCAAGTCTCCTAAATGTCTGGCTCTATCTACATAAACTTGGAGTGGGTCATCTGCCATTGGAAAATGCATTTGATGATGATGGTATAAGCTTCTTCAACTTGGTTTTTTTGAATTACTGCCATCCCTAAAGCTCCTCCCTGTAAGAGGAGTTGATAAAAACCTGACTGAAGGCACACTCAGCATCATGCTGTTGTTGAAACCGGCAGTTCCAGCAGCTTGGCCTAAAAATGAATGACCTGCACAGGGCACAAGCCATCACTGGGAGCAGATGACTGAGTGGCACCCGAGCTGCTGTTGGACACACTGCATTTCCTGTTCTCCCTTTCTGTCTACCCCATCCTTTTTCTTTCTCCCTCTTTATTCTTCCTGTTCTGTGCCCCCTCCATCTCCACTGCCTCTCCTGCTGACACCCATGAACACTGTTTAACCAGCCTTTGGCTCTAGTTCTAGATCCTCATTAAAGCCACAAGACCAAGACTGTCATGTGTAACATATCTTGAATTTCATAGATACCCTAATGAAGACTCCTCGAACACTTTGGTGGTATCCAAGAAATGCATTTTTCCTATAGAAGTAATTTTGATCAAGGGTAGGAATTGGGATATTGTGTGTGTTGATTTACTTTTATAATTATATATTTATATTGTGTGTGTGTGTGTGTGTGTGTGTGTGTGTGTGTGTGTCCTGGGGGGATGAACTCAGGTTGTTAGACTTGAGGGTAGGAGTCTTTACCTGCTCTTGATTTGTTTTGTTAATTGAGTTTGCTTTTAATAAGGAGGATTGCCTCAGCAAATGCTGCTGATGAGATCACAGCGTTGTGATTGTTTCTCTGGAATGAACTTCAGAGAGCTGACTCTCCATTGAGCATGCACGTCACTCTAACCACTCAAGGGCAAGACGATAAGGTTCTATCAGACCAACTGTTGAACAGAACCTGAACCTCCCAAGGTCATCCTTGTTTTGACTTGTAACCACAAATTTGTCTTGTCTAAGTGTCCAATCACTATAAAACAAAATGCTCACCCATCTCTCTAGTCCAGAACCCTTACAAGTGACAGGATCTACAGCCAAACTGCTGGCTTATGTTCTAACTTCACCACTGCTTCCTTCCTATAGAACGTTACATTTTTCCCTCTGAAGCCAAGTAGCACAAGATGGTTTTGGAAATGCTGAACCCCATGCACTATAATGTCACCATCATGGTCCCAGAAACTGTGCCTGTCAGTGCCATGCCACTCCTGCTGATCATGGGCCTCCTTCTCCTGATTTGGAATTGCGAGAGCTCTTCTTCAATCCCAGGTAAGCAGCTGCTTTAATTCTATACCTACAGAAGTGTTTCACAGGGCCCTTTGGCCCATGGCACGCATGCATATATATGCAAATTATATATGTACACATATATTATGTATTTATTTATTTTGTAAAAAGAGCTGGGAACTGCAGTTGCTCTCACAGCGCAGCTCATAAGTTGGACTAATGAGGATTAGGAAATGTTAAACTGATCGCCTGCCCATGGCAGATGAACACATTACAAATGGGTGTTAGATACTCCCTCCAGTCTGTACAGTGCTTTGGGAGGTTCAAGATGGAGTGGGCAAGGTCAAATTCTAGAATTTTTGGTTAAGCTAAAACAACCACCACCAGATTCTAATTAATGCCAGCTCTGCTCTACCGGCGAATCATCTCTGGGCTGCCCTCCCTTCTGTCCTCACCAACACCTTCCCCTCCCTTCTTTGCGTTTACTTTTTCTCTTAATCTTATTCTTCATTTCGCTTATTGGCAGCGTAGTAACGGTGGTGGTACCATAGTGGTTGAATGAGAGCTGGGTAGTCAGAGACAAACAGGGATGAGACCCTTTCTCTGGGAGCATCGCAGTCTGACAGAATCATCCAAAGGTCTTTGTGTCAGTCAAAAGCAGAGACTAATATAATTCTTTGCTACCTGGGCTGAAATGATCAATTATCAAGTTAATTCAGAATAAACAGAAATTTCAGATAATGTCTTTAAGATGTCTTAGGTGTGAGTTCCTCACAGCTACCACTAGCTTCTCCAACGAGGCCTGTTTCAATACCGCAGTAACCACACATTCACAAACGTGTTGAGATTCTGCACAGGGCAATTAAAAGTGGTAGCTGCGCTGGGGAGTGCATGGACCAAATGCTGTTCCTGGATTCTTTCTGAAGTGTTCCTGATGATAGTTGCCCATCTACCTGATTCAGTCTAATTTCTAATTTAATTTCTAATTTAGCTTAACACTGGGTTAAATGTGCTCACTTCTACCCGGTGGCGTCATCTCCGGAGGAGAAAACCTCCAGTAATCATGGCTTTGGCTTGAATGCTCCCTTCCACAGATTTCCTTTCCTATGGTGAGCTCCTTGGTCAGGGGAAAGGAGTAGCTGAGGTAAAGGATGAGGGGAAGTGCAGTAGAACACTTTCGCCCCTGTTTTCCTGTCATAGGCTCAGGTGCTAAAGTCCAACCTGCCTGTACCATAAGAGCATCTTGCAAACAGAAAAGAGGTCAGCACTGTATCTGTCAAGGGAGCCACACAATTCTCAAATTTTAGTATAAGAGCAACTTTAAGGGAGGTTAGTTTGCTAGCTGATTCCCAAGTCCTTCCCCAGAGTGTTTCAATTGCAACCTTACGCAGTTTTGTTGTTGTTGTTGTATGTTTTGTTTTGTTTTTGAGACAGGGTCTCACTATGCAGCCCTGGCCATTCGGCTGACCTAAAACTCATTATGTAATGTAGACCAGGCTGGTGTTGAACTCACAGAGATTTATCTGCTTCTCCCTCCTGAATGCTGGGATTAAAATCACGCACCACCACACCTAGCTAAAATGTGTACTTCTAGAAGAGGCACAGTGAGAACTGACAGTGCTCAGGCCTGGGTAGGGAAGGGAGGTGGTATTTCCTGTACTTAGCACGTCTGGGCCAGGGAAATTGTGCTGCTTGTCGTTAGTGTCAATCACATAGATAGTACAGTGGTTCTGTTTGAGGTAGAACCAATGGGTTGATACTGGAAAACCTTTCCTTGGTGGTTTTTCATGAGCAGCCAAGTTTGAGAGACACAGAGATAAGCCCAACTCCTTCATGTGTCAGAAGGGGAAAGCCCCGATGATCTGTGTTGCCAAGCAACACAGTTTAACAAGTAAGAGAAGCCAGAAAGTCCAAACCAAACAAAGGGTTAAATCCCGGAGGAGGGAAATGATCAGTTGACATCCAGCTAGAAGGAAGACAGGAGCCCTGGCAGAAGACCAGGAGCCCCGAGGAGGAGCTAAGGCTGTGAGTTCCAACCTTACATTCATGCTTTGCAAACATCAGGTCTAGTCAGTTATCTATAGAGGCACAGCCCAGGATTCTCTGGCTCCCATCAGGCATAGGAAATAAGAAAACTGGTCTGTCCTCCCAACTTTTCTGTCATTGTTCCCAAATAATGGCTCTCTGGGCTTTTGCATTCACAAGTTTGAGGGTATTCTGGGTCCTAAAAAACCTGAGGGAATTTAAAAGCTGTAGTGACTAAAAGCTCTTACCTAGTAAACTTCAGTTAAGGCAGCTTCCTGCTCACTCTGGTAATGTTGGTCACAGGACACAGAGCCTGTTTTTTCTTTTTCTTTTTCTTTTCTTTTTTTTTTTTGTAGAAGAAACTGGAGTCAAAGAGGAGAGGTGTTACCTCATGTGTTATGGCTCAGGGATGGGTCTAAGCCTCATCATTTATGCTTGCTGAGAAGTCCAGCTAGATCTGGTGCTTGGCAGCAAGGGATGGTTAAGGAACAAAGGTGTGGGTCCTGACCTGGAAAGTGGCAAAGGCAGGCTGATACTGAGGAGGAGGAGGAGGCTGTCAAAGTTGGGAAGCAAAGTCTGATTCCTGTTGGAGGTGACGTCACTTCAATTCTGATCAGTATCCCAAATCCTCTAGTTCAGGATTTGTTGCTTTCTCCCTGGCAACCCTCCCTTCCTCAAGAACACACAGCTGCTCCAGTCTTCACATTGGTTCTCTCCCTGCAGATAATATATTCTTCCCTGGGCTTCACACACACAGAGTGTGACACGAGGGAACAGACATGACAACAAGTCCCTCTTTTTCTCTTAAGAAAATATTTCACAAAAAACCGTACAAGACGACGACTGACTTGCTGTCAGAGTCCTGCACAAGGATTAGGATGCTAACAGTGTTCCAGACGCTCTTCACCCTGTAGTCTTCTCTCCCTCTATTGCTCTTCCTCCCTCTCTCCCTCTCTCCCTCCTCTTTTTTCCTTCTATCTCTTTTTGAGGTAAATGTTTTTCCTGGGTTTTGTAACAATTACTGCCTTGTTTTGTTACAGTTTGAGGCCCAATTTCACACCCTCAGACAACATAGGTTTTTTTGGTCTTGTTTTAAATATTTTAGCATTGCATTGTTTACCATTTGTCTCCCTCCAGCCTTTTGATTACCCTTACATCAGTAGGATCCATCCAGATGGTAATAGCATTGTACTCCTTTCTACTGCTATACAGTCTTGAGCGTTATGAAAATCTCACGGTTCATAGATCAGACAAAGTCTCTGGTTGGGGTCCCAAGGACAGTCTTGCTGTAAAAAGTGTGTGTGTGGGGGGTCTCTTGAGGGAGTATGCATAGGTGTGAAGGCCAGTTTCCCACCTAGGAGAGCTGGTAATTGTTGCCAGCTAGAATAGCTTCAAGGAGGCTCTCTGGGACATCAGTGGACAGAGAAGTATTTGCTGCTCCTGGGCGTAGGCTAAGGGACCCTCTGGAAATCAGTCTCTGCCTGAAGAAGCATTCCCAATCTGAGAAGCTGAGAGCTGTCTAATGTGGCAGCAGCTAGAATATTTCTTCATACTTTACCCATCCGAGGTTCAAGGTTTACCTGTAAAGGGAAGGAATAGATGCACATAGATATGCATAATGTGTTATGATTATTTGTTTTATATTTTTTACATCTTCTCCTTAAGTATTCTGCAAGAATATAGAGTAATTGTACTTATCATGGTTATCTCTAGACCGTGACTTAGAACAAATATCTAAACTAGGGTCTTAGGAAATGTTTATTGGATGAATTTAGGTGACATAGAGTTGGGCATTAAGTACCCCAAACTGGTAGAACATCCAACTTCTTTCTTTCTTTCTTTCTTTCTTTCTTTCTTTCTTTCTTTCTTTCTTCCTTCCTTCCTTCCTTCCTTCCTTCCTTCCTTCCTTCCTTCCTTTCTCTTCCTCTCTCTCTCTCTCTCTCTCTCTCTCTCTCTCTCTCTCTCTTTCTTTCTTCTAGACAGGGTTTCTCTGTGTAGCCCTGGCTGTCCTGGAGAACTCACTCTGTAGACCAGGCTGGCCTCAAATTCAGTGATCTACTGCCTTTGCCTCCTGAGGGCTGGGATTAAAGCCTGTACAACCCCCACCACCACCTGGCTAAATACTCAGACTCTTAATCCATATATTGTCTAGCAAGCTTCATTTTTCAGTATATACAAATCTTCATTGTCATATATTTTTAAATACATGTTTTCATTTTGGCCAGGTATGGTGACACACACCTTTAATCTCAACATTTGGGAGGCAGAGGCAGGCAGATCTCTGTGAGTTCGAGGTCACCCTGGTCTACATACCAGGCCAACCATGTGCTATATAGTAAAACCCATCTCAAAATGTTTTTATTTTGATAATTTTTATGTTTTATGGCAGGGGATACTATACTAGGAGGGGACTAGTGCTCCCAAATATAAGCCATCTGTAGTACTGTCTTTGTGTTTCATGGAGTTTGACTATAAAGTAAATATTTGTAGACAAGTCTTTTTCTAGTCAAGTCAATACTTGGCCTCATGTAGATTAAGTGTATGTTGTGTAATATTCTCCCACTTTTGATCTAAATGTAAAAACAGCCTAAAATGCTCTAAGGAAGAACAGTTGTTATTTCATTTAAAAATTTATTTGTGTGTGCCTGCATGTGTGTGTGTGTGTGTGTGTGTGTGTGTGTGTGTGTGAAGGGCAACACTCAAAAATTCACTCTTTATATTACATACACTTACCCAGTTTATTTGTAAACACTTGCAGAGCTTCTGTGATGTACTGTTATAATATAAATGGTATTTTGTTTACAACATGTATTTTAAAGATGAAAAGTTGGTATATCTGACATTTTGAAGAACCATGTATTTGATCAAATCTGCTTCTTTAAATCTTTGAGCAAACACAAGGGCATTGTTTCACTATAGCGCCAGTCACCTATGCTATAATATAGTGCTGCTAGAGTCAGAAGATTGAAAGCCTTTGACTATATTTTGATTCTATTGATCTTTGGATTCAAGTATCTTTTCTTCAAACAGGAGGAGGAGGTCTGATAATTATATTAATAAGAACTTGATTACTCCAAAGAGAATGGCTGAGCAGTGTTTGCCAAATTTGGGAGTGAGCACCCAGGCCAGATGGCTCAGCCAAAGCTTAGTCATGCAACCAGACATGTTATGCCTTTGTGATGCTTTCACTGACAACATGGAATTTTTTTTTAAAGATTTAGAAAAAAATATTGTCTGCGATAAATTTTAAAGTATTGAAAGTATTTTTATCTAACTTTTTACCAACCACTAGTAAAATAAAGTCTACCAGGTCTGATTGGAATCCCAACACTTGGAAATCTGAGACTGGAGAATCTTGGTGTTTAAGGATAGCCTGAGCTAAGCAGTTTAACCCTGTCTCAAAAAATAAACACGAAGCATAACTACATATATGTATGAAAATGCTGCATTGAAACACATTACTTTGTATGCTGACCTACAAAGTTAACGGAACAAATTTAAGCCACAAGTTTGCTTTGTGACATAGATCACATACAATCCCCTCCCTTTTCCCTGGGTTGTTACTCTGCGTAATCCTACCATTGTCTATGTCAGCAGGGCTGTAAGATGGACACTGCTCTCTGCTGAAATCAGATCCTGGTATGTGTGTGAGCCCTAGTGTAGATTATCAGTTCTTCATTGTAGTAATGAGTTCTTAGGTTTGTATTACCTCACAAGATTTTTGCTCAAGACTCCTTGTCATAAACTAAGCCCTCTAAAAGCAGTGGGTGTTTTGAGACTGGACATTGTTATCCTTGAAGACCTTCCCTTAGGTGAAGGAAAGCAATGCTCGGTTCTAGTCAATTCATTCTGTCAGCTGGGCTGTTCACAACCAAGACCTTCCAGAGAAGAGCAGCAGGCAGCCATACAGCTTCATCAGCTTGTCACCTGTCATGGTTTCTATGCTTATTATCAGACAGATAAACAGACTTTTATTCCAGACTCTCAGAAACAAGCATATAGCCTCCTGTTTAGTGGGACTGTGAAGATGGATCAAGAGTAGCAACTGTGAAGCCACGTGCTTTTCATTCATGAAGAGGTGGAGAGTCTCGTGTGACCTTTGCTTTTGTTTTAAATCACATTGAGTGACTCACATATAGATTCCAGAAGATATAAAAAGGGTTGAATACGAAAGGCCAACTTTTTTTGGCATTACTAAGAAGTTCACTGTGTTCTCACCGTCTGTTGTAGGTCCTGGCTACTGTCTGGGAATCGGGCCCCTCATTTCCCATGGCAGATTCTTGTGGATGGGGATTGGAAGTGCCTGCAACTACTACAACAAGATGTATGGAGAGTTCATGAGAGTCTGGATCAGTGGGGAAGAGACACTCATTATCAGCAAGTGAGTCTGTGAATAAACAAGGCTAGTGTGGCTGAGGGTGCTGCTCAGCAAGAATGTGCACTTACCCCGCACCAGGTCTGGGCTCCACTCTCAGTACCCAGACACCGCTTATGCTCTGATTACTTCTACTGCTGCCTTAAAATCAAGGCTGACGCTTTCCCTAGTTTTAAAAATAATATTGAGTTTTCTCTATAAAAAGTCACTTTATTTTGATAGCTTTATATTTTGGTAAAGCCACATTTTTCTTTTTCCTCCGAAATGAAGGTGATAAATGGCCGTGTAACACTCTGATACTGTGGACAAGCAAAATAATTAAAATTTTCTTGAGTTGAAGCCAGAGACACGTAGATAAAGAACCATAGGAAGTTGGGAAATCATTCAAAATTTCTCTGAGTCACAAATGTGGAAACTTAAGAGACCAGATGGCTTGGGTTTTGCCAAACATGCTTTGGGGAAGACATGCCACGTTTTCTGCTTCTCTTTGCTTTTGGTATTATTTCTACAAGTAAGTGAATAAAAAAACAAAACCAAAACCAGTCCCCCAAATCCTTAAACAACAACAAAGTGGAGGCTGGTACATGACCAGTGGCTTTCAGTTTACCCTGCAGGCTATTGAATACCTACAAGGTGTCAGACAGCAAAGCCACCAATCAATGGCTGTGAGCCAGTGTCTGGGTGGAGCCATCTGAAACCAACTGGGATCAGTAGAGCCTATTAAAAACCAAAGTTCTCCCTGAGTTCTTATGCTTTACTGGATTGCATTCATCCTGGAATTTACCAAGCTTTTGTTGGCTGTTAAGAAGGAAATGTTTTCTTGTTCACTAGTTTTCTTGTCCTTTTATCAAATATAATGGTATTCCCGAAGCCCAGTTCTTTGAAGTAAATACTGAAAGAAGGCCACACAGGTGAAAAGCATCCTATAATTTCAAATATTTCGGACTACCCAGTCATGTTGTGCGGGATCTATTTACTTCCCTTGCTTTTGCCTGACATGTCCTTCTGATGTTGTAGCACTCTGAATGGCCGAGGCAGACTACATCTCCAGTGCCATGAGCAGTTGTGGTGGGGGATGGGCGTGGGACGTATTATGCTCCTCACAGAGCAGCACAGAGGTTTTCTGGCAGGCTTCCTTCACTAGCAACAACTGCACAGCTACATGCTTGTACCCCACCAGGACCTACTAAATAAACATCTGGACTAGAGCCCCATGGTCTGTTTTCAACAAGTTTGTGGATGGTTCATATGCATTGCTCCAGTGTGAGTAGACCACAGTTATGCTCTGGTTTGAGATGTTAAGATCTGTTGAAGTCTGGTCATTCTAATCCAAGCAAATTTGGGATGTTTTCTCTACATCTTTAGTGTTTTAGTCTCCTCTTCAAGGTGAAATAAGCCCCGAGATACTTATTCAAGGTCTGCCTGAGCACTGTTCTCTCTTGGACGATGCTTTAGAGTAGGCAGGGAGCATATAGAAATCCTAGGGCATGGGCCCTGATCTAGCCTGGCTCTGGACAGATACCGTCCTGCTTAAGCTCTCCAGGTGACTCCAGAGAGCTATGGAGCTTGGCAAACTCCCACCTGGAAAGAAGAGAAGTTGTTTCTGGGGCAAGAGTGACTTTCTCTGGGACTAGTGCAAAGAACTAAGCATTGCTAGGTGTTTTTTCTCTTACTGCATTATGCTTGAGTCTAGCCAAGGAGAGGCTGGTATAAGACTAGGTTTGAAACGAGGAATAATGGATATGAGGAGACAGTAGTAGGTAAAGTTCCTCCCAGATAGTGGACATTTAGAAACTAAGGTCACCGGACAAATTCACGGATGTCCACACACGATTCCTAAAGTGGGGTCCTCAGCACAGTCAGGATTTCCTACTCTTCTTCTCTTGGAAAGTGGCCCCTAGCGCACAGTACTGACTCACAGAGGCATGGACTTGACCTGCCTACCCTTCCCCCAGCTCTCTCCCAGCTCTCTTCTTGTTATGTTCCCTCAGGCCTTTCACTTGTTGGAGTCTTTGTGTTCTCCTTAATTGCCTCCGAGCCCTCCATTTTGTTGTTAAAGGCTGAGCTCCCCACTGGAGTAGGACTTGTTTGTCCCTATCTCCCCCTTGCCTGCTCTTCAATTCCTTTCCAGAACTACCTGTGCCTCTTGAAATAACCCCATTGGACCTCAGAAAGACTGTTATTTTGCCCGAGTTCTTTTCCATTTGTAAAGTTTGAGGTTTAGAGTCATTACAGCTGCATGGGGACTGCAGTCCAGATATTCCAACTAGCCCTGTCCCAAAGGAGCAGAGGCTGCAGAATTTCAGGTTAGGCAGCCAAGAGTGCTGCATGCATGCTGCCTGGGCATCTTGGAGACTTTGAGGTAAAGCTGAGATGCAGATGCTTACGGAATCTGCACTAAAGCACACATGGTGCCCTTGGGCAGTTAATGTTCCACACCAGGGCCTACGGATGCTGCGTTATATGCCCAGTATGTGTGTGTACATTTATTTTTGTCACAAATACAAAAATAAAATATTTTGAGCATCATTCATAAAGGATAATTAACACTTAACGTGCTAATGAAAGTTTTATTTGCATACCTGTCTTAATTATGCGTAAATCTACAAGGAGTTTGTTCAGCTTCTATTATGAGCTTATGCACTAACAGTAATAATTGACCTCCTATTCCTTGGATAAATGAGAAGGCATTACATGCCAGGCTCTGCTCTAGGAGCATAGCAGTACTACATTTGGGGATTAAGGACAGTTCAAAGCTCCCATTCTCACGGAAGGGCACACCGTTAGTATACTGTGAATAAAGAAGTGAAATGCACAGGGAAGCCATGCACTCCTTAACAAGGGTGCATCCTGAGAAATGCATCCTGAGGCCATTTTATCACCGTAGAGTATATAAGATGGCCATGATGGTTGTCAGGTGACATAATCTCCTGGTGTCACACTGTTAACTGTGCAGTCTGTCAGAGATGAAAGTGTCACTATGAAGCATATACATGATGACCAACTGTTCAGTTTGCCTGAGATTGGGAGATTTTCTAAGGGAGGGGAATTTTAATGATAAGTTGAGACAGTCCAGAAAACCAAGGAGCTATGTACTATAGGAGGAAAGTTGGGAAAAGGGTGTGTGTGAGTGTGTGTGTGTAGAGACGATTACACCTGTGTGTGTGTGTGTAGAG
This sequence comes from Rhynchomys soricoides, assembly GCA_019843965.1. NCBI lineage: Eukaryota > Metazoa > Chordata > Mammalia > Rodentia > Muridae > Rhynchomys > Rhynchomys soricoides. The sequence continues at coordinate 7,580,862 of JADRCH010000050.1, forward strand.
ACAATTACACCTGTGTGTGTGTGTGTGTGTGTGTGTGTGGAGACGATTACACCTGTGTGTGTGGATGTAGAGACGATTACACCTGTGTGTGGGTGTGTAGAGACAATTACACCTGTGTGTGTATGTGTGTATGTGTGGAGACGATTACACCTGTGTGTGTCTGTGGAGACGATTACACCTGTGTGTGTGTGTGTGTGTGTGTGTGTAGAGACGATTACACCTGTGTGTGTGTATGTGTGTAGAGACGATTACACCTGTGTGTGTGT
>JADRCH010000050.1:7581137-7607995 GCA_019843965.1 Rhynchomys soricoides
CCTGTGTGTGTGTATGTGTGTAGAGACGATTACACCTGTGTGTGTGTGTGTGTGTGTAGAGACGATAGTATACCTGTGTGTGTGTAGAGACAATAGTACATTTGTGTGTGTGTGTGTGTAGTTGTAGAGATGATAATACACCTGTGGGTGTGTGTGTGTAGAGACGATAGCATACCTGTGTGTGTGTAGAGATGATAGTACATTTGTGTGTGTGTGTGTGTAGTTGTAGAGATGATAATACACCTGTGGGTGTGTGTGTGTAGAGATGATAGCACACCTGTGTGTGTGTAGAGATGATAGTACACCTGTGTGTGTATTTGTAGAGACAATTATACCTGTGTGTGTGTAGAGACGATAGTACTCCTGTGTGTGTGAGTGTGTGTGTGTGTGTAGAGATGATAGTACACCTGTGTGTGAGTAGAGACGTTAGTACACCTGTGTGTGGGTAGAGATGATAGTACACCTGTGTGTGTGAGTGTGTGTGTTTATAGAGACGATAGTACACCTGTGTGTGTGTGAGTGTGTGTGTGTGTAGAGACGATAGTACACCTGTGTGTGGGTAGAGATGATAGTAGACCTGTGTGTGTGTGTGTGTACAGACAATAGTAGACCTGTGTGTGTGTGTGTGTCTGTGTGTGTAGAGATGATAGTACACCTGTGTGTGGGTGGTTTGAGGCAAACTTCACTGACTACAGACTTAGGGGTGGGCTGGGGAGGTTATTCAGTGGATATAGATGGAAGAGTGGTCAACGATGATTCCTGACACCAATTGAAAGTTTCCTTGTGTACCCACACATGTTTGCCTACATAGATGAAGACATGGATACACACACACACACACACACTCATACACACACACACATACAAAAAATAAAATACACTTTTTAAAAGACTCGAAGTGAGGACATGATCCAGGTATAAATCCAGAGAAATGTGCATCATACAGAAGGAACAGGAGGTGTAGAGGCCCCGAGACATAGCCTGTCTAAACTGTTCAAGAAACAGCAAAGATGGCACAGAGTCTTAAAGGAAACACAGTAATAAGTAGAGACAATAAAGCACCTGATCATCTGACTCCTGTGAGTTGTGGTGGGGATGGAGAGCTACATACAGAGGGACTGCTGATGAAGGAGAAAAGGTGTGTATGTGTGTGTGTGTGAGTGTGTGTGTGTGTGTATATGTACTGTATGTGTGTGTGCTGTGTGTGTGTATGCTGTGTGTGCATGCTGTGTGTGCTGTGTGTATGTGTTGTGTGTGTGTGCGTGTACTGTATGTGTGTGTGCTGTGTGTGTGTGCATGCTGTGTGTGTGCATGCTATGTGTGCTGTGTATACATACTGTGTGTGTTCTCTCTCTCTCTGTGTATGTATGTATGTATGTATGCTCTATGTGTGTGCTGTGTGTGTGTATGCTATGTGTGTGCATGCTGTGTGTACTGTGTATATGTGTTGTGTGTGTGTTCTCTCTCTTTCTCTCTGTGCTGTGTGTGTGTGTGTGTATGCATGTGTGTGTGTGCTAGATGAAATGTGATAGATGTCCCAAGGACACGTGGAGTGACTGGCTTTGAATAAGAACATATCATTTCACTTATAGCAATCAGAAGGAAGGCTGAATGTATAGCTTCGATCCCAGGGATTGTCTTCTAATTTCCATTCTTTCCTCAGGAAAATCTCTAAAGTCTTAGTTTAGAGGAAGGACTCACAACAGAGATTGAGAGAAAGAGAATAGATGGCAGAGATTGAGTAGAAAAGTCGAACTGCATGGAGGACCCACCTCCCTCTCTCTCTCTCTCTCTCCATCTCCTGAACTTGGGCCCTCTGCTGGGAAATCCTCACTCTCTGAAATAATATATTTCCTCAGTTAGGATTGCTGATGGGGCTCACCTCAGGGTCAGGTCTTTGTGATGGCCAGGAGTGTGGGCTTGTCTTTCAGCAGTCCTCTTTCCTTAACTGTCCAGTTTACTGTTTGTGTGTGTGTGTGTGTGTGTGGCTGGCCAGATTTCCTTGGTGTTTTCTTTGTTGGTAGAACATCAGGCTGAAAATCACCAGGACAACAGCACCCTCTAAGGGACATATGGATTAGCTATTGTAACTAAACTAACGTTTAGTTGGGTCCATAAGACAAATGTAGTGTACAGAATCCCTGGGAACCAGAGCAGAAAAAACAAACAAACAAAACAAAACAAAACAAAAAACCCCCAAACTCAATGCTCTGTTTATCCCTCAAGTACTGAAAATGCAACATCATGACCAAAGAATGTCAAAAATACTTCCTGCTTTAGCTGTTGAGTACGCTAGGAAAGTAAGACAGTCTAGGGATCTTATTTTAATTATCAGTGATTTCAGTTTGTTCTACAGAGTGATGGTTTTACCTAAGTAAAGTTTGGAGTGTCCGATTAATTTGTTGGAATTCAATTCGAAACATCTGATTTTTTGTTTTTGTTGATAGGAAAAACAAAAACTGAGTCATTTTATAAATATTACTGGGAATTAAATTGAGAGACAATTTGATTTGATGGTTTTTATTTTGAGTTTTTTTCTGAAATCAGTGCCAACTAAACAAGCTATTCCTAGCATTATTTTGGAGTTTTACCGCATTTTAAAAATTAATTTTAGTGGAATATACCTCTGGAAACCCTCCACCCCCACACTCAGCTTGTTTATTATGTAGAGTTGAGTGGGGAGGCAGGGTCAGTGCATACAGCTGAGCAAGTGGGGTTGCTAGGTACGGATAAACAAGGAGTCCGAGTTTATGGTATACAGCTGCACCAAGGAGACAGGTTTAGCTCACCTCAACAGGAGCAGTCACTACAGGAGAACAGTCTTCAGTCCCTAAATATCCAGGGAAGAGAGTGATGCTGGATGTTTTCTGAATGCACTGCCAACAGCCACACTTGGACTAGAAGGGAATACTTTGCCATTCCCTTCTGATCACTGGCATGGCCTTATCAACAGCACACATCTACCCAGGGCTTCTTCACTCACTTATCCCTTCTCCCTAAAGTGATACCCAAGGAGTCAGAAAGCAGAAACGGTTTACTCAAGCAGGGATGTTCTCAGGCTACCTGGCATACGTACTTCACCTGAACACTGGAGATCATACTTACCACTTGGACCAGCATGCTTCTGTTAAGAAAGTCACCACACAGTCAGGTGAACTGCCAGAAATCCCCTCCCCTCTGTGGACTGACAGCATGGCATTCTTTCTTTACAGGTCATCAAGTATGTTCCATGTAATGAAGCACAGCAACTACATCTCCAGATTCGGCAGCAAGCGTGGGCTGCAGTGCATTGGCATGCATGAGAACGGCATCATATTCAACAACAATCCAAACCTTTGGAAAACCATCCGTCCTTTCTTTATGAAAGGTAAATGGGAATTCTACATTATTTTCGTAGGTCAGCAATGGTGCTTCTTTTAAAAAGACTATGCTTTAAATTTTGCGGCCACATAATTTCGAAATAACCCAGATAGACATCTTAAACATCTGACATTTTGATCCCACAGCCACCTCATAAAATGAACGAAAACTAAGGCTCAAATAGGTTATTTGCCTAAGATTCCAACATTAGTAAACGCAACCCCGTAGGATACAGCCAGTCTGTAATCATAGCTACAACAAATTCAGAAGAGATGGACCTGTGTACTTAGGGTCATTTCAATTAAGAATTTAGTGTTTCAGTTCAGTGTTTGATCTAAGCATGACTAAATAATACATTGGCAGACCCACTGTCTGATAGGCCAGATGTTTTGGGAGGAAACAATCAGCAAATGAAATCAGAGACTCTTAGCGTGGGGAAAGACTCTATATGTTGCTTCATCCAGCCTCTGAGCTTTATGACTGAAGAAATGAAGTCCTAGACATTCACACCAACAGAGCAAGTTAGAGGTGAGCAGAGGCTTAATTCCAAGCTCCTTACCAGGCACTTGGTTGGCCTTTACTATATCATTCTGAAAATGAACACGTTGAGAAGTACACACCAATTTTTGACACCAGCATTAAGCATTAGGTAACATAGTCATGCCTTGGCAGATGGCATCTGGAGACACAGAGATTTTAGGTCTGACCATGTACCTTCAAAATTCTTCTTTCCATTCAGACTTTGTAGGTCTGTAAGACCTAGCCACATTGCTGTAGACACATGCTTGGTTCCTCTGGCTGCTGTAACACACTAGACTGTTTGCGATAAATGTCATGCTTTTTATCTTAAAATTCTACAGGTCACAATGTCTGTCATGGGTCCCAGTAGGTGATGGCAAGCCTGTTGGAGATTCTGGATAGGAGGTATCTTTGATGTTACCTCTTCCAGCTTCTAAAGCCCACCTCATTCCTTGTCTGATGGTACAGGTCCAGTCTTCCTTTGCTTGCCTCTCTTTGCCCTGACTTCTGTTATGGACTCAGCTGGGGAAGTTTCCTCACTAATGACTCTTGGGATTCTTTTGGATTTATCACAATGACATATCATAATCTTGTCCTCTTGAGGACTTACACTTGAGTCACTTGTGATTAGGACCCCAGGAAACTTTGGGTAGCTTTTTTTGTGTGTGCCACTATTCATGTTGAAGCAGATCTATTTCCCTTTGCCTTATAAGACTGACACTGGATTAATGGAAAAATAGAGGACTCAGGATTACAGTGGGCTCATGTTCCCTTAGTTCTTGTAGGACGACTTCAGTCAAGTCAATTAGTATCTTGGTGCTTTATTTCATTGTCCACAGAAATTGATGAATATTATAGAACATGGACTTGACATGTTGTAAAGAATATATTATATAAATATATAATTCATATGTACAAAATATATAATTCATTTTTACACAAAAGAATATGTAATATGAATATATATTATATAAAATATGACGTCTGGCTCCACAGCATTATAAATTGTATTTTACTTCTTCATTTGATCCAGGTTTACTAGGAATATGTCAACTAGTATTTCGGATATCCTATGTTCTTGACATTCAAGAGTTAATAGAATCTCTAAATTCATCTGTTCATTTAACAAGCTACTGCATTCATCATTGTATTAGGTACCAAGAATACAATAATGAGCAAGATTTGGTCCTGCCATTGAGGACCATGTAATAGGAAGGCTGGGTAAGGTGGACCTACATATTATCAAATACTGTTTAGCTAAGGTTGTACCAGGTTGGAGAGAACAGACATATGGGCCACTTAAAGTCACCAAGGGTCCAGGAAAGACAGTCTAGAGCAGTGGGTACTTACAATGAATTTTCATTGAAATAAAATTAACTAAGAAAGTGTAACAAAGAAAGACACCATAAGATCAAAGAACAGGATATTTGATAGCAGAGAAAGATAGATCATCATATATATCCTGGGACCCTCAAAGGACAAACCTAAGGCTAAGGGAAAGGCAGGGCCAAATCACTCAAGACATTTCTTATTAAGTCAAGGACTTGAGTTTATCTCAAAGATTCACTAATTCTAAGGAAATGGGTATGAACATTTTGGTGTGTTTTTAGGAAAATCCCTCTGTTGGTAGACAAAAGTTTAATGAGAACAAAGCACAACTATGAACAATGAGAACACGTGGGGTTACTGCAGTGGCAAGGGACAGATGGGGAGAGGTCATCTGATCTCTATTTGGGGAGCCAAATAGTAAGTTAATTACCTACAAAAAGGTAAGCTGAATTACCGACATGGTTATAATTAACAAGAGTCCTAAGCATCTTGATAATCCTCCTTCGGGAATTAGATTCCTTTGGTTTTCCTGAGAAAGTAGACAACTTGGGACACGTTTTGGAGTCTAAGTTGCTTGCAGCAATGCTATGGAATTATTAACCTATTCGGTGTATAAGGAAGCAGGTAAAGTACAGTGATGGAAATGGCTCATCCCGAGAGACAGGTGAGAGTAGGTCAGAGTGTAGAAAAGCTGCTGGCTGAAACAACCAAAAGAGCATTTACTGATGAAAGGCGAGTACTTGCTGAATCTTCTTTTGAGCAAGATGAGAGTATTTTAAGCACATTTAAACACTAAATCATATCTACATACACCAGTGTCCATAAGTGTACTGTAGTCTGATCACCTGTGAAATATGGCTTCAGGTTCCTTGTCCTAGAGGCAAGTCCTGCGTTCACCCGGATGGAGACCATGAATGACATGTGCCACCCCTTCCTACGAAGGGCCAAGGCATTAAGAGATGATATATCCCTCTCTTGAATGTGATCATTCCCAGAGAACAGAGAATGCTCAGGTAGTCCCTTTCCACCACTTGGAGGAAGGCTCCTACTTCAGCCTTCTTTAACGCACATTTGGGAGTCTTTAGCGTGTCCTTGGGCCAGTCTCCCAAGCTCTCTGCCACTCCCCTTCCCCTCCCTCTGTTCCTCTGCCCCAACTCTGCCCCCAGCACACACCGTCTACAACATTTCTTCTTGACAATGTCTTACTCTGTAGCCTATACTGGCCTAAATTCATGAGGCCCAAAGTGTTTTGAACTTCTAAGGATCCTTCTGCTGCAGGAGTGCTGGGATTATTGGGAGCCACACACTGTCAAGTTTCCATTCTTATTTGCAAAGTCTGTCTTCTGAAATATGTTTCTTCACTTTTTTTGTTGTTTGTTTCTCCTTTTTGAGAGGATGGTCTCTTGGCATACTGCCCTTAAGGTACCCTCAAAATTTCCATAGCATTTAAAGAATTTTAACAGCAAATCCGAATAATGAAAGACATAAAAATAGAGACTAGCCCTGAAGGAACCTTAAAGAAACTCTACCTCAATGAACCACTAGAGCCAGCTCTAGGTCAGGAGCAGAGCAAGAGTTTTCATTCATTCATTCATTCATTCATTCACTCATTTATCCACCCATCCATTCATTTTTTCCAATTCATTTATTCGACAAATATGTTTCAAGGGTCTTCATGCAGGATTGGTTGAAGTACAAAGCTAGTCAGTAGTTGTCACCCTCTTTTAGGAGTTCCCTAGTCACTGAAGCCTGCAAAGCAAGTGAGGAATTGCTCTGCCTGCTATTGCTCTACAAAATGAATCTGGAGGTAATCTGAAGAGAGGCTAAGCATAGGTGAAAGACGCACACTCAGCATTTCTAAGACTGACATTGTACGTCCATGTAGGAACCTTAGGTGGAAATGGTTAAGGACCGGTTTCACTGGCTCTGTATTATTGTAGGTCTATATGCTGAAATGGAAAATGAATGTGACCCCGATAAAATCCAAACCATCAGCTCAAAGGAAGCATGTACAGTAAAAGTAAAAAGCACTGGTTGGTTATTATTGCAGAAGTATTAATGTTTCATCTGAAGTCTCAGAAATGATTAGTGCTTAAATAAAGGCTTGAATCTAAATCATCTTTTTAAAAAAGAGTTATTTATTTATTTTATCTATATGAATACACCGTAGCTGTCTTCAGACACACCAGAAAAGGGCATTGGATCTCATTACAGGTGGTTGTGAGCCACCATGTGGTCACTGGGAATTGAACTCAGGACCTCTGCAAGAGCAGTCAGTGCTCTTAACCACTGAGCCATCTCTCCAGCCCCTAAATCATCTTTTAAAAGTAATATTCATTCACTCATTTTTAGTCAAAAAGGGAAGTACTTCTCACAGAAAATCAGGATAACACAAGAACGTATAAATGGAGATGGTTATAAAAATTCCCACCCTACAATTGAATGTAAAGTTGGAGACAATTGTTCCTGACATGTAAAGCTGTGCTGTGTGGGTCCTGGGATTTATGATGGCCACATGTCTGTTCTTCAGCTCTGACAGGCCCTGGTCTTGTTCGAATGGTAGAAGTCTGTGTGGAGTCCATCAAGCAGCATTTGGACAGGCTGGGCGAAGTCACCGACAACTCGGGCTACGTGGACGTGTTGACCCTCATGAGACACATCATGCTGGACTCCTCTAACATGCTCTTCCTGGGGATCCCACTGGATGGTACTGGAACTTGGATTCTCATGCATTCTGCCTCCTTTCAAACATGGCATGTGGGGGCAATACATGGAGGCAAAGTGCTACTTCATACATTGTGCTTGGTTAAGCATTTCTAAATATTCCTAAGGATATTCCCCCCACCCCACCCTACCCCCAGCATTTCTGCCTTGTTCATTCATTTATAAACTTTCAAAGTAGAGGTCAACCCCCATTTCTTCTGTATCTCCTGTGTTGCTCTAGGACGTAGCATTCTACCATAGGCAAACATTATCAGTTAATGTGGTTATTAACATAGCACTGGTAAATTGGATATATTTAACCATTTCTAACCATTCTTTGGGACATGATACATACACATACAAGTATTTATTTATTATTTATTTATACATGTACATGCTCCTTCTCCCAAAGTCACTCTCTGTGAGAACTTGACTGACTCTCTATGAAAAAAATGATGCTGCTGATGCTGCTAATGTTGACAAAATGGTAAGAACAGCGGTCGGGTATTTCATATGTACCAACCATATTGGTTTGTACCATTCAATCTGAAAAGATACTTTATGTGCATGCCTGCCATTTAATATTTATGACAACCCCATAAGGCATCCTACCTTCTCCACTAAGCTAGAAAAGGCAAACATTAAAAAATGTGCACATAAGAGGTTGACATTAGTATGTGATTTTCCTAAATTAATTTATAACCATGTTCATTGATTCATCCATTCACTCAACCAGTATATATTGGTTGCCTACTGATATCCTAGGTTCTGGGGCGTGAGTCAGGCACCTTTGAGGAGCTTATATTGCAGTGGAGTATGAATAGTAAAACTAGCAAATATCAGGTTACATGTTGGACAATAATAAGTGCCTCAAGGCAAGAACAAATCAGGGTAAAGAGCAGGGACTGAGGTTGGGTGGCAGTGTGGCCATGCCCACCTTGAGTTGAGTGGTCAAGAAATATCTCTTCAGAGAGGACATTCAAACATGGTCTGAATTAAGTGAAGTCACAGCCATGTGCAGGTCCAAGAGAAAAAAACGATCTAGGGAGGGGAAAGAAGCATCTGCTCTAGCACTTGTGGAAACCATCTGGGCCATAGGTGTGTTGCTCAATTTGCCACAAGATCAGCTGTAAGCTCTTCCTTCCTCCTGCCAGCTCCGATGGCCTTGCCATTGCCAGTCTCCCGCACTTCCCAGGGGCTACAGAAACAGAATCTAATTCTGCATGTACTCTGGGAAGTTGGTGTGTCACCTTTCACCTGGTCTGCTTCCAGTCTTTCTGCATAGCTCTTTGCTGATGTTAGGCAGACATGATGACCCAGCCCTACTCCCTGGGTTCCTCCAGACCTAGGTTTTTAGTAAGGGTTAAGGATTGTGTCGAGGGAGCTGTAAGTTCCTGCACCAATCAGTGGCTGGATCCAGACTGTGATGCCTCCACACCTGTATGACCCATGTGAGTTATGTTTGCTTCCCTTATTACTGTGTACTTGTTAAACTTCCAAGCTGACCTGCCTGCTATACTGTCTGCATTCTTGATTTCTATCAATAGAAGGGTTAAACTCTGTAAAGAAACCTAGAAGTCATTGGCATTTTGGCAGTTAAAAAAATAAATTCTGATTCCTTTCCCATTTGTGTGTGTGTGTGTATGTGTGTGTGTGTGTGTGTGACCTGAAAAAATAAGCAAGGACTTTCTTTTCCTTTCTTTTTTTATTCAATTTAACTTATTATCACTTACCTGTCACTAACAATGCACGAGACTCAGAACAATGCATTAAAGAAGCTGAAATGAATTCTGCACTTTGGGCCAAATACAGATAAGAGTGAAGGTATGTGACGGATACAGTGAATGAACCTAGCACTGGAAAGTGAGACTTTGGGGGACTGTCGATTAGGTGGATAATCCCAATACATAGTCCAGTTAATATCCCACCTGACTCCAAAATAAGTTCAACTGTGTTAGCAGCATAACAGGTTTGGTGTCTTAAAATTAAATATGTCATCATCATCATCATCATCATCATCATCATCATCATCATCATCATTGTCAATGAGAGAGAAAGAGACATGAGTTTTTCTGTGTACCTACGAAGGTCAAGGGACAACTTGGGAGCTGTCCTCCCCCCCCCCCATTCACATGGATTCCAGGAATTGAACTCAAATCATTAAGAGGCAAGAACCTTTACCCACTAAGTCATCTCACTTGTCCAAACAACACCCTTCCAGGTACCAGGACCAAGGACACAATAACTGTAATTACTACTCTCTGTCCAGAGGGAGTGAGAAGCCAAACTGGACTGGGATATGAGAGAGTCTAGGTTGTGGTCTCAGTCACAAACTTGAAAACTGTCAATTCTGATTTAGATGCCAAGCAGATAAGTTAATTAATTTGCCCTGTAGTCTATGCAGCTAGATCATCCACTGGTGACCCAAGACTGGCTCAAGAGTCTGTCTGGAGTTCTGCTCGTAGGCTCACCTTTTTTCTCACTGGGTTTGTTTTCTTTGATTCGTTTCACAGAAAGTTTAATTGTGAAGAAAATCCAGGGTTATTTTAATGCATGGCAAGCTCTCCTCATCAAACCAAATATCTTCTTTAAGATTTCTTGGCTCTACAGAAAATATGAAAGATCTATGTAAGTAACCCAAGTTTGGAGGCTTTACAGGTTCACTGTCCTTTGTGTCTTTGCTGCCGTTGGCCCCTTTGATAAGTTTTGTGTTCCCCAGAGAGCAGAAAGCTATGCTGATTGAGTTACTTGTGAAACATTCATAGCAATGTGGATGCACTGGGACAGACCAAAGAACAAAGGAAGCCTCTGGCCAAGAACCCCCTTAGCAATGGCCAAATGTGTGGCCTGAGGGCTCTCTGGAACAAGTTCACTGTGCTACATTTTGAGTTGACAGAAAAGGCATGGTTAACCCTAACACTGACACCTCTCAGAGTTTCCTGTGTATCAAAAAAAAAAAAATGGAAACATAGAATTAAAGATTATTACCAGTGTTTAGAAAGCTCAGTTAACTCTAGTACCACAAGACAAATTCTTCATGTTGCTTATTTGTGAGGAAATAAAACATAAACTCGCTTACTCATGAGCACTCATGCCTTTCAACAAGCAGAATCTGTTTTGCTGGAAGCCTAAATTGAGAAAATTTTAACATTTTTTTTTTCCTCAGCAAGGACTTTAAAGACGAGATAGCTGTTTTGGTGGAAAAAAAAAGACACAAAGTTTCCACAGCAGAGAAACTGGAAGACTGTACGGATTTTGCAACTGACTTGATTTTTGCTGAGGTATCGGCCTGACTGAACCACGACTCCTCACCTGATATCTCTTAGGACAGTGTAGCATTATTTAGAAAATCCTTTTTAGAATTGTGGCATGGTTTTTCTTTCACAAGTTTCTCTAGAAGTCTTATGATAGCCCATCAAAACAGCCCAAGCAGCCATTTTATGACACTTATCATCCAATTTTTTCTATATTATAATTTATGAAACCAGGAAGAGAGAAGACCTAAGACACCGAGCAAAAAATACCCTCCCCAGATACCAAAATAGAAGAATGTGCAAATCTTATCTGTAAAATGCTATGGTACTTGCATATGTTTGTTTTACCCCATAGTGTTAATAATATCCAATGCAGTCTAATGTCATGCAAATAGTTATGACAGTGCTTTGTTTAGAGAATAATTATAAGATGTCTGTACCTGCTCAATAAAAATATGTGATGCCCAGTTAGTAGAATCCACTGAAGTGGAATGCTAGTGTATGGAGGGTCAATGGTACATAGATAATCAGGCATTTGTTTATCTATATGCAGAATATTGATATGTATGATGTTGGTTGAGTGCTACCTCCCATAATTTTCTGAAATTTCCATTCCCTTTCCCACGTCTTCTCCTCTTTCAACTCCTCAGAGACGTGGAGACCTGACAAAAGAGAACGTGAACCAGTGTATATTGGAGATGCTGATTGCGGCCCCTGACACCATGTCCGTCACTCTGTACTTCATGTTACTTCTTGTCACAGAGTATCCGGAGGTTGAGACACTAATACTGAAGGAGATCCAAACTGTTGTAGGTAAGTGGTTTTCAGATAAACAGCAGTGCTTCAGGAACTCTCTTTGGAGTGGGAGTGTCAGCTGCTCCATACATCTCAAGAATCTGACAAAACCTTAAGGAAAAATAGAGTAATTTTGTCATATCTTAGCTATACTTAGTATGTTAAAACGACAGTCCCTCCTATTTATATGGTGTATAAATCATAAAAATAATGTATGCTTATTGGAGAATCCAAACACTAGAACAACATGTAAGGGAGAAAGTAGACATCCTAATTCATTTCACTGTCTCCGAGCCCCGTTCCTATCCCCCACGGCCACTTGGTTGCTGTATGTCCTTCAAGAGGTGTGTGTGTGTGTGTGTGTGTGTGTGTGTGTCGGGGTGTGTGCATGTGCATTTGCTACAGGATGAATGTGGAGGTCAGAGGGCAGCTCAAGGCAGACATTTCTCTCCTCCTCTCAGCTGGATTCTGAGGATGAAATTCAGGTTTTCAGGCTTGGTGAGAAATGCATTTACCTGTTGAGCCATCTCCCAAGCTTGAAATCTTACTTCATGTGCACACAGACACAGATATGGTCAAGTCTGTCCATCTTAGAAAATCATATAGTACTTGCACATGACCTACTTAACCCTCCCATAGACATTAAGTCACCTCTCAATTGTTTATAATGTCTGATGCAATGCAATGCTATATAAATATTTATGGCATTGTATTATCTAGAGAGTAACTACAAAATAAAGGCAGTGCCGTGCAAAAACAATAAATATACATTGAATGCTGTTGGGTGACTCCATAGATATGGAACCTGAGCTTCAGTGCTCTGGCTGCCTTGTGAGTTACATATGTCTGTGTTAGTGGGTTCACTTAGGAAGATGCCTACCGTTTACAAAGGCGTTTGTGGGTTCACTTTGTGGTGGGAGGAGGATGAAAGGGTAACAGCAGAGACCAGGGGGTAATGAGCTTCCTTCTCCACGAATCCACGGATGTTAGACCTTCCCCCACTCTTCCCACCGCTTCCATAGAGAAGCCCAGGAATTCTATCAGTTCTCCCATCCCCATTTTCTTTTTCTTTATTCTTCTTTGTTTCATTCATTCATTAATTCATTTTTTCACTTAACATCCTGATCGCAGCTCCCCTTCCTCCTCTCCTCCCAGTCCCACCCTAACTCCCCTCCCCTTCTCCAGAGAAAGAGAAGCTCCCCTTGAGTACCACCCTGCTCTGGGGCATCCAGTCCCAGCAGGACTAAGCTCATCCTCTCCCACTGATGACCAATCAGGCAGCCCCAGTAGGGGAAGGAGATCCAATGGCAGGCATCAGAGGCAGCCCCTGTACCAGTTGTTAGGGGACCCACATGAAGCCCAAACAGCACGTCCACTACAAATGTGTAGGGGGTCTTAGTCTGGCCTCTGCATGCTCTTTGGTTTTCCATCCCCATTTTCATGACTCTGCCTCGGCATCATCCTGCCCCCATTCTTCTTTGGAAACATGAGATCAAAACTCTTTTCTGAAGAAGAAAAAAAAACTTACTTGGAGGAGCCTTCGCCTGTGTGGTCTTTTTTTGGAACACATTACTTGCAGATGAAGACGACATAACATGAGATGGACTTTCTTGGCTTTACACAGAGCTAGTGAAACAAGTCTTTGATCGTGGGATGGCACCATCTTTTTTTCGTTTTCTTTTCTTTTCTTTTTCTTTCTCTTTTCTTTTCTTTTCTTTTCTTTTTTTTTTTTTTTTGCGAGACAGGGTTTTGGCACCATCTTTTAAAAAGCCATTTTATTGCTGCTTGAAGTGGTTGGCACTAAGGAAAAACTGCATTCATTTAAATATATGAGCGGAGCGGTCTGTAGATGCCTTGATAAGGGAGAACATGCCCAGCGAGGTAGAGAAAGAAATAGGATCACTCTGCTCCAGATTACAAAATGCTTTCTCAGTGTTTCTGATATGGCTGGGACAGAGGGAGTTTAAAGAGATGAAAAGAGAAGGCGCTGTAGGAGGGTCTAGGAGGGGAACCAGATTTTGGGAGCATGCTTTTATCAGATAAACTTCTTTGAAAGTGAGATGCATTGATGCTTCTCAAAGTCTCCTGACTCTTCATCTGACTCTGCAAAGATGGGAAAGCATCAGGGTATGTTGCAACATCCAGGCTCCCTCTTGTGGTCCACACGCAGAGTATGTTTCAATATCAATGCTCCCTCTTGTGGTCCACACGCAGAGCACATTGCAACATCCATGCTCCCTTTTGTGGTCCATGGTCATTACTTTCTAGGAGATACTTTTGGAAACTTCTGTGATCGTCCCTTTATCTCTCTGCATACTTGCTGGGTCCTTGGGCACAGAGCACAATACTTAAGATGCAGCTTCTCTTCCTCAGAATTTTCTGACAGAACTAGATCTCTCCTCCTCCTCCTCCTCCTCCTCCTCCTCCTCCTCCTCCTCCCCCTCCCTCCCTCCCTCCCTCTCTCTCTCTCTCTCTCTCCCTCCCTCCCTCCCTCCCTCCCTCCCTCCCACATATATTTAATTAGCAGACAGGCATATCTCAGGATCCCCAGGATACTTTAATTCTGTTAAAGTGGCTCACTTGAGGGTAAGTTTGCCATATCTGGAACAATGTAACCTTCCTTGACCAATGTCAGGTCAGGCTGAGGCACTGGGACTGTCCTCAATAGCACTCAGAGCTGGGTGGGGCACTCACCGTTTATCAGGGGGAGGAGAAAGCATCTTGCCATATTCCTGCAACAGTTTGTTTGAGGTCAGATGTGGCGGGCCTGTCAGTGGCCTGTGTGGGAAGGCAGCAGGTGGAATAAGCTTTATGTACTGGACTCAATGCATTATCTTACCGACTCTGTAGCAGCCTCTGCACTCTTGTCTGGGACGGTGACTGTGCTAGTTGGCACATATAGTAAGAGGCAAAATAAATGCTCCCTAGAACATAGAACAGGTGGAAAACTTGAAGACCTAAGGCAGAGGAGAGGAATATGGGATGCAGAGTAGGCATGGCCTGCATGAAACTGCAGAGGACATGTCTTCTCTGAAAAGGTAGTTGGCCCCATCTCCTGTCCATTTACTGCAGCTGGAAGCGTGGATCTAGTAGGAACAAATTTTCAGAAAATTTTAGGAAATCTTTGTTGTGGTTGTTATGAAACTTCCAGAAATGGTTTCACATCTAAACTTTTCTACAGCCCTTTGTGAAACAAATGTAACACATTTGTTCCCAGTGAGTGGTCTGTATTAGAATTAAAAGCTTTTTTTTTCTAACCAAGAACAAATTGTTCCATGGAAAAAGAAGAACTTTAGTGCTTATCACATATGAAACTAACACTGACCTCTTTGTTCTTTTTGAACTGTTCCACAGGTGACAGAGACATAAGGATTGATGATATCCAAAATTTAAAAGTGGTAGAAAACTTCATTAATGAAAGCATGCGGTACCAGCCTGTTGTGGACTTTGTCATGCGCAGAGCCCTGGAGGATGATGTGATTGATGGCTACCCAGTTAAAAAGGGAACTAACATCATTCTGAACATCGGAAGAATGCACAGGCTCGAATATTTTCCCAAGCCCAACGAATTTACCCTTGAAAACTTTGAGAAGAATGTAAGAGCTCCTCCTTAGACCTGAGCATGTTGTTTCTGGTGCTGTGGTCTTAGCTGCTCTGGTCCTGAGCTTGTACCACACACACTTAGAGAGCTTCACCCACCCTTCTTCTACGTCATGGGAACACCTGTGTCCTAGAGCTTAAAACATGGCTAACACGTTCATCCCAAACCAAAGATGTTGGCTCTGTAGCTCTGTAAAATGTTTGTATAGTTGCCACCCAGGGAAGCAAAATAGAAAAAGTCCTTAATTTGTCAAAGACTTATTTAAGGCAATGATTTCTTGCATTCAAATTTATCATTTAATTAAAATTTTTTTATGTGTATTGAGTGTTTTTACCTGCATATATGTAAGCATACCATTTATGTGCCTGGTACAAAGGGTTTGGAAGGGGGTATCACAGCACTTGGAACAGGAGTTATGGATGATTATGAGCCACCGTGTGGGTGCTGGAACTGAACCTGGGTCTTGTGGAAAAACATCCAGTGCTCTTAACCACTGAGCCATATCTCCAGTCCTGAGTTTATGACTTTTTCTATAATAATGTAAAAGCAATTAATGCATCACTTTAGCATCATCTAGATTCAACTATACCACCAGCTAAGCAGAGGAAAACCTGTTTCTACTTTAGGTAGAATTCAAATAAATATTTAGTTTTATTCTATCAAATAGTTTCAAGCAATGGATGTTATTGTAGATAAAACTCAATGATTAAAAGAATCAGCATTCTTTTTTATACAGCTGCTAATAGGAGAACTTTTTGCTTCCATCGTGTCAGAACAATATTATTAAGATAGATTTTTCCAAATAGCTCCCCGTGTTTCCTTTTTTCCTACTTGTGTGTGGCATGGGGACCCAATGTTGTTATGATACTCTACTTAATGATTCTAGACAGGCAATCCAGATGATCCCTTGTCAGTCAATTGGTCAACAATTTTTTTGTTATTCTAGTATATTGAGGTCATGTAAATACATATTAGACAAGACAGACAGACAGTATGATCCTCATTAATTTTCACAGTAATGAAAAGTTTTTAGAGGGCCTGATGTAATGGTATATTACTGTAATCCTAGCACTCTGAGGAAGAGGCAAGAGGATCAGAACACTGGGGCCAGTCCAGGCCACACAGATCCCCCCTCTATTTCTCATGCACACAAGAAGCTTGATGCTAACAGTCTAGGCATTCATAGCTTTTGTCTTCATGTCATCTATTATATGAGGTCACACAAAAACAAACTTTGCCTTAGTAACTTGCAAAGCACTAGGAAAGCTGAAATTGTCATACAAGGTTTCTAGTATTACCCATAATGTGGTGATTTGCACTGCCTTACCCCAGCTTATTGACCTGTAAGACAAAACCAGGAACTATCTGTGGCCAGTCTATGTCACAGGAGAGGCACAGTTAAGAAGGAGGCTTCATTAGCCACAGTCGTTGGTCTCAGGCAGGAAGTAGCATGGCAGAGCGTCAAGCCAGGGTATTCTGACTGACAAATGTTTTCAGAGAAAACTCAAAGAAAGATGGTTCCCTGATTCTGGCTAATTGTCTGATCGTTTTCATAGGTTCCCTACAGGTATTTTCAACCGTTTGGCTTTGGGCCCCGCAGCTGTGCTGGCAAGTACATTGCCATGGTGATGATGAAAGTTGTCCTGGTTACACTTTTGAGACGATTCCATGTGAAGACATTGCAAAAAAGGTGTATTGAAAACATGCCGAAAAATAATGACTTGTCCTTGCACCCAAATGAGAACAGCCAACTTGTGGAAATAATTTTCTCTCCAAGGAATTCAGACAAGTACCTCAAACAGTGAACAAGTGTGGCATATCTACTCTTGGAGCATTACTTATCAGTAGTTACATGGAAACCATCAATTTTATTGAGTAGATGGCGTCAACCTCACCACGAATGTTTAATGGTCTGAAGCATTTTAAGATCATAGACCCTACAGTTTGTCAGCAAGCCAAGCATCCATCCAAAGAGCCAGGATGCAAAAGAAAGGAGTCTGTGTTGGGGACCAGTGAAGAAACTGAAGCTTTAAAGGACCAATTCTACAAAATATACGTTGGGAAAGGCAGACCATCAGTAAAACCCATCTGGTCTCCTGCTAGAGTCCCATAGCTGTAGTTGGCAGATCTAAATGACTCTGGCAGAAGTACTTAAGTTGTTAGAAAGGCCAGGCCAACATCCCAGCATGTGGGGCCAGGCATAAATGAACAAAAGAACTTTCATTTGTGTGTGTGTGTGTGTGTGTGTGTGTGTGTGTGTGTGTTGAGGGTGGGTGGGAAGTAACAATCTAGACTCTTCCTACAAGTTAAGCCTAGTTGCTTATGATGGATCCACATGTAAACTGTTTGGGGGGGGCAAAAGTAAAACATAGGGGTATCATTTCTTACTCTCAATTCATGCTCCTAGGTGTGTAGTTTGGCTCTAGTAGGTATAGATTCAGGTAAAACATGCCTAAGTAGTATTAGCCTGAGAGAAATATAGCTAGGACTCTCCGTGTGGTATAAGGGGAAAATTACATGGTGCATTTCAAATAAATAAGTCTTTTTAAAAAAACTGCATTGTTGCTTAGTTCCTTTAACAGTCTGAGGAGAGAAATCTCTCTGTGCTTATATTGAATACAGCGGGCCAGTGGGTCCCAACTTCTAAAGAATCATCTCTTCCTTTGACATACCTTCTCACCTTTTTTTGCATCATGACCCCATTCTTTCAAAGAATAAGAGTCAAACCCTCACAAATCATTTTGTCATCCTACCTCAGATTTAAGAGTTACCCTAGAGATTAACAAATAACTAGCTCATAGAATCACCATGGTCATGGGTAAAATGCACACTTTGGAATTAGAGTCAAATAAACGGATTGATTTTCTTTACATTGTTTTGTGTTCTAAAGTCACTATAAACACATGTAATAGCCAGTGTTCAGTAACTTAAAAACTGAAAGTTAAAGCTCACTTACAACCATGACATGTTTCCATTGAGTGGACAGCCATCATGTCCCATGTGAATGTTGCTCTTTTTGTCTTACTGTTTAGCAACAAGGCCACAGATGAGTGTAAAATATGTACAGGTGCCTCGACAGCACAAACTGTATTTTGTTATTCTATCTTTTCTTCATTCTCACTCTAACTTTTCTTATTCACTGTCAAGATCAGCTTGGCCTAGACACACTTGCTCCTGGATAGTCTAAAAATTCAAGGATGAACCTTGTTAGGAAGGACATATTTGGGCTTGAGTTTATATGGTTTAAGGAGAGCAACTATATAACTATACACCCAAATCTGTCTGTTTTCAGGTCTAGATAACCATCCAAATTTTGGCTCCCATTATCAAAGTGAGGGTTAGCACATTATGCTAACTCACTCGATAATTTTGCTCTCTGGAGCTCCATAGTTGAAGAGACCTCTTATCAGTGTTCCTCACTCACTAATTCTTCTGGAGTATCTACTTTTATTTCATATGCATTGAAGGCCTATATTTTATGCTGAAGTGAGAAGTTGAGAGTTGTATCTAGATAATATAAACAAAAGAATACATTAAACAAACAAACAAACAAACCAGAAGTTAGAGGTAGAAAACATGGAGAGGAAACAGAAAGAGGAGAAGTATTGGGTTGATAATTGAGGAAACATCCCCCATTATCAAATATTTGGTTAATTGTTGAGGCTAGCCTCTTCAGACAAACACCGTATGTTCCCACAACTGAGGAATCTGTCTATTGGCTTTCCAGTAGGCTGATGGACACGTGTTTGAAAATCCTATTATTTCTTCAAAATCTTATATATGGTTTAGTGCTCATTAATTAACAAATGTGCCACAGATTCTATTTTTGTCAGCTTTCAAAGAAGTAGATTATGTGTTACCAGTAAAATAAATGTACATAAACTATACCATGGTCAAGTCCCTCTCCTCTCAACTGTGTTAATCACCTCCCCAGGCTTTCATGGAGATGCTGTTTCTCTTCCCAAGTGGAAAATAGTCAGATTCTGAACTCTTCTCATATTGAGAAATGACCATTGGAAATTGCCATTTTGTATTTCTAAGTATCACTTTTCACTGTGTGAGTATGTGGCATTGACCATCCCAAAATAATGCTGCCTGGACTCTCTTTTGTATCTTGTATCAGCTCTGGGGCTGACCTTTGACTTTCAGAAAGACTTGTTAAACTGAACTTGGTAATGAATTGGAATATGCAGTATTTTCATTCAGGTGCTCAATTTAATTTAGGAAGTTGTATTCATTTTATTATTTTCTGAAGCATCCTTGCACATCCCTGTTTGTTTATTTGCTACCCACTGGTTAGCATTTCCTCCTTTCATGGACACATAACCCATCACATATGGGAAATCTTCAGATTCTGTGAGTAAAAACTAGGTTTTAAAACTGAATCTGTCACTTGAAGAAGTGATCCGGTTAAGACTGGAACCCATGACTTCTAAACTTTATTACAATTCCTTAAATACAACCTTTAGCTTCCCCATCTTCTATCTTGATTCTACAGAGCATAAAATTGCCAGGACAGTGGCCAGTCTCACAGAGCCTACAACATGTGCTGGAGGGCAGGTCTGTGGGTGGCATAATGGTTCACAGGTCTCTGTGCCTTCTTCCTCCTGTGCTGTGATGCCTGCATTTGATTTGATTTAGGCATAAGACAGCTTTGGCTACCAAGTCAGTTATCAAGCTGGGATGAACAAAAGACTGCCATCTGCTCTGCCCTGACTGATATAAGAACACCACCACCAACATGGCTGCCAGGGAGCATGTTCTGTTTCGTGATCTGAGTGCTCTTGTGTGTATTTGTGTTCCACTTGTAGAAATTCACAGGGCTGTACATTTTTTGTAGGTACATGTCAATGAAAATTAAAAGTAGTCAAGAACATGGAAAACAAAACACAGCAAGGTCTAAGATGAGTAGTGAGCCATGCACCTATGCCTCAATCCAGTGCCAACTGGGTACAGTGATCAGAGGGATAAGAGGTGACACCAGTCTCATAGCTAGCACCTTAGCATGGGCAGCCAAGCTGTTCATGGTGCAAAGGTTGGCAGCATGGAACAGAGCAAACAGTAACTGCCTGTGATACATCCCAGTTCCAGATTCAGGGCTGAACTATCTGGGACCTCAGTTTCCACACATGTAGACTGGAGATAGCAATATGTTGAATACATCATGTTAGGCATTGTGATTTGCACAGAGCGAAAAACAAAAAAGTGTTTGGTTTTGTTATTACCAAGAGCCAGACACTTTGGCCCCCATAGCTCTAGTAAGAGAGAGATTTGGCCAAGTTATTTGTATGAAGCCACACATTCTCAATGCTAAATGGAGAACTGAACTCAAGGTTTGTCGAGAAAGCCTACAATCTAAGACTTCCTAAGGATAGGATAGGAAGGATAAGGAAAAACTCATTCCTGGGAAAGGAGCAGAGGTACATCATGGGAAGTCACCCATTTGCAAGGAAAAGTGTAAGAATTTAGGATAAGTAAAGGTGATTACCAAATAACTATTTAATGGGAGATCTCTCAGATTATCTGATTCTATAGAGGCTTTGACTTTTATTGCCTTTGGGTTGTTTTATGGCTTTGTAAATTATCACTCAAAGAAATGTAAGTACTTCATGTCTACAGACATACAAATACTTCTGCTCATTCCCAATAAAGCAAGTTCCCATCCCAAATTAAATCATTTTAACATTCTTTTATTCTATATGAACCTGTCATTTTGAATGAGTTACAACATCTAACAAGTCCCCCTCATTCAGTTAATGAGGTAGATATTTGCTCACATTTTGCAATTATATGAGAACCATAATTTTTACTTTAAAGAAACATTTTCTTCTAACACATGTGGAGAGGTCAGATTTAATCCCACGGCCTCTGTTTACTGAGGAAGGCTCACTCTGCTGTAGTAAAATCTGCTGACAGGAGATTTCAGGGGATTTCAGAGGGAAGGTGCTAGGCTAAGGCCCAGCTTTGGCATTGTATTTTTCCTGGCCAGGGTTGATTAGGACATTGGCAAGACAGTTGGACTTTGGGAGGACCCAGTGTAGCCTGGAAGCAATTAACAGTGGATAAGTGGGGGGTGAATTTAGGCCTCAGACTAGACCAATGGAGTTTGATAGTGAAATAAAATTACAGATGGGTGAGGACTGGGAAGTTATAAGTAATGAATTTTGGAGTTATATTTAAGTACTTTCTTTGCTCATTTCCTAGTTCTGTGTTCTTGGCAAATTATCTGAATTCCCTGCCAGAGTTTGGGCTTTAAGTACCCAGTCTCTACCACTGCTTTGTGTGTTTAAAGGCTTGGCCATCAACACAGGACTAACAGAAATGACAGACCCTTTAAGAAGTGGAGTTAACTACAGATCTGCAGATGGTCAAAGGCCATGCAAATGAAGGAAACCTTGAGACCCCAGCTTTTCTGTTGATCTTAGCTACTCCTTGGCTGAGAAGTTTGGTTTCTCTCCATCACCCCCATGACAAGCTGTCTTACCATAGTCCCAAAACAACAAAGCTAATCACTCATGGACAGATTATCCCAGGCACAGCTATAGGAAAGGAAAGATGCCTAACATAGCCTCTAAGCTTCACTTCTTCCCCTTTATCTATCTAATGGGAAAGAGTGAAAATGAAGTAACATGGCACATGTATTGTGTCAGCACTTCTGCAGGTTCTGACGGAATAGGATGCAGTGAATAAATGCTGATAGGGAAGCCTTTGAGGTTTCTTTCGGGGGGAGGATTATCAGAGCACTGTTTATTTCCAGTATATTCCAAGAATAAAAGAATAATTATAACCCTTCCCAAGTGACATACAACCCAAGCAGAAGAGAAGTCAGGCTCTCATTATCCTCGCCAAGCAAGAAGTATAGATGTTTTGATTCTTAGCTCTATCAAAAAGAAAAGAAATCAAAGAGCATTTTAGAAAGAAAATCAGGGGTGACTAGGGACAGCAATAGTGATGGCCATCACCAGTTGAGTATTTGCTTTCTGCTCCTGGGATGTCATGCCCTGTCATATTTAGTCCTGCCAATCACAAGCCAGCAACAGTCTCATGAGGTGGAGTGTGCTGTGGCCCTTTGCTAGCTGGGAAGGGAAGTGGAATTGGAATTTAAACCAGTGCTAAGTCAGTCAACCCCACTGAATTGTGTGTGGATTTCTGGAGTATAGGATTAGATTGGAGGAATTGTGGGTGGGATGATCAAAATACATTATATATGCATATGAAAAATTTAAAGAGTAAGTAAAATATATATGGAGGGAAAAAAATCTAACCTCCCCAAATTGGATACTGCAGTTCCATAACACAGTAAGGCACTGTATTAGTTACTTCTTTATTGCTGTGATAAAATATCATAACTAGAAGCAACTTAAGAAAGAGAGGGCTTATCTCAGCTGACAGTTCTAGAAGAATAAAAATCCACCATGGCCTAACAGACAGATCGACAAGCAGGCACAGCAGCAGGAGCAGATGTTGACTACCAGCATTTCATTACACAGACACTGAAAGCACAGAGAGAGGTCAGGGAGTGAGGCAGGGCTATCAACTCACAAAGTCTGCCTTCAGCGACTCACTTCCTCCGCCAAAGCTCCACCTCCCCAAGGTCCCACAACCTGCTCAAATAGCGCTACTACCTGAGGACCAAGTGTTCAGATATGTGAGCCTATGGGGTCACATTTCTCTTTAACCACCACAGGCCTTGTGGGAATGCCTTGCCTTCTTGTCTGTTAGGACTGAGGGCCTGTGTCGAATCAAGACAGTAGCCATATAAGGATGTAATATCTTTCTGTAGGGAAAGGTGTTAATATCCTTATGCAAAGATATTAACAGTTGACAAAGAAACCTCTGGGAGATGAAACAATAAACTAGCTGTAATTCTTCTCTCTTCTGTTAAGTTCTAGAAGGCATGGAACCAGGGTCAACTATGAGATGAGTCTCCTAAGTTTTTGAGGGCCCTGGTGGCTGACAAGTGCCCAGTGTTTGAATCTGTTTTAGTGCCATTCTGGTTAGACATCCATACCAACAGTCCACTTGGGGGCACTTCATCCTGATGACCTGCTCATCTGTGCAGCCTCATTTCTCTGCAGCTGAGAAAACCTCCCAGCAGTGATCAACATTGAGACCAGCTCCTCTTTTGTTCTTACCCATTCAGTATGTTTATTTTCAATTCCATTTGCGCAAAGCATTTAAACAGCATCATTTAGAAGAAAGCAAAATCACTATTTGGAAAAATAAAGAAACACATATATTCCCATAAACTCCCTGAGCAGTATAGACAGGGTAGCAGAATTATTGCCCAGCTGCTGTGGATTGTGCAGCTGTGTTAGGTAGAAACCCTCTTTGCTTTAACAGCCTATGTAGGCTCCTTGCTGGCAGGTCCAGGCAAGAGGAAAGAGCCAGGTCTGTCTGGGGCTGAGCGGGATGGCGAGTGTCGACGGCCCAAAAGAAACACGCCAGGCCAGGAGTCTTGTCGAAGCAGGAACTCACTTTATTAAACTAGGCACTTGCTTATATAGGGAAGGCAGGGAGGTGGGCACTTAGGTATGGGAAGAGATGACCTAGGAGGTGGGGAAGGGTGATGGAGGGTAAGAGGTAACTGACAGGGCCAATGGCAAAGCTTCACATCTGGAACAGCAGGGCAGAGACAGGGGCAAACAGGCCTTGCTGAGTCACCCCAATACGGAAGTGACTGAGACATGTCTCAAAACTTGAGCCAGGCTTAGGCTCTCCCACAAGGCTGCAGAAACTCAAGCCAGGCTCGGGTTTGTCCTCAAGACCCAAACCTGGGCCAAAATGGGTCTCAACAAGCCTAGAATTTTCCAGAAGGAAAAGAACACAGGTCAATGGAATTCTATGCTACAGTGCACTTTGAGAAACATTGCAAACCTGTCCCTGGTAAGGACAGAACAGCCTAGTATTACCTTAGGGTTTGGATTGTGGGGTACAGGCAGCGTCATCTTAGAACAATGCCATCAGGTTGGCTCCTACCTGATCTGGGCAAGCCTAATTCCCTAGGGTACAAACAACACCCTTAGCAAACACAGCAGCAAAGCCAGAATGGTGGGAAAATAAAAAAGATGCTGCTGCTCTATTCTAAAGGAAACCAAGAACCCCAAATTGTTTCCCCCGAGTCCTATGACTCCTACATCAAACATGCCACCATTCTGTTCAAGTGAGGAGTGTAAACATTTTTGTCAATAAGCCACAAATTCAGGAAGAGCAACTTTAATTTACAAGTAAGTCATGACTATTGGTTTTGTTGTTTATTTGTTTTTGTTGTTTTTGACATTTGTTCTCCCAAGGGATAGCACAAGTATAAAAAGGTGCGCAAGTCAGGACTTCTTCTTTTTTTAATTTTTTTTCCTACTTTATTTACATTTCACATGTTTCCCCCTTTCCAGATCTCCCCTTTGGAACCTCCCCATTTCCTCCCCCCTTCCCCTGCCAATATGGAGGTATTCTCCCACCTGCCCACCCACCCACACTCGTCATCTCTCCTTGGCATTCTCCTCTACTGGGGGATCTAATACCCTCAGGCCCAAGGGCCTCTCCTCCCCCTGATGTCTAACAAGGCCCTCCTCTGCCACATTTGTGGCCAGCACCATGGGTCCCTCCATGTGTATTCCTTGGTTGGTGGATCAGTCTCCAGGAGTATCGAGGGGTCAGGCCAGTTGCCACTGTTGCTGCCTCCCCGGGGATTCAAACTCCCTCAGCTCCTTCAGTCCCTTCTCCAAGTCCTCCATCTGGGACCTCCCTCTCAGCCCTACTGTTGCTGTGAAGTGACTCTTGGGTATTTCGAAATTTTGGGCTAATAACCACTTAATAGTGAGTACATACCATGTCTCTTATCTCCTGGCTGTTCCTCCAAGTCAGGACTTCTTAATGTTAATTAGAAGTCCTTAATGTCTTTTCCCTACACTGATCTACACTGGATCCCTGACCTCTGTACACAATATAATTTCTCCAGAAAAATGCAGGGTGCTGATAATGGTCATAGGAATATATTAAGCCCTATATTCATATAATACAATCTGACCCTTAGCCATTCTGTGATACTCAATGATTCATCTAACCTCTGTGAACTAGATCCCTCCAGTTCTAAATAGCAGTTCCTGCCTCACAGGATTACCCTGAGAATAAACAACAGAATATAAATTGGAAGTTCCTGGAACAGCATCAGCTCTATAAATGGCAGCCTTTATAAGCACTGTGGGGTTGTGACTGCAGCTTTTTAATACCATGGTGAGGACCTGGTGATAACAACTGCTTCCAGAGGCTGTTAAAAGTATTGTAACTATGATGCAGACACCCACAGTCAAACTGTGGATGGTGCTTGGGGACTCTTATGGAAGAATAGGAGGAAGGATTGGAACTCCACAGGAAGACCAACAGAATCAACTATCCTGGACTCTTGAGGCTCTAAGACTGAACCACCAACCAAAGAACATACACAGGCTGGACCTAGGCCTCCCCCCACATATGTAGCAGATGTGCAGCTTGGTCTTCATGTGTGTTGGCATTTAGTCTAAGCTCTGCCCTACAGTTACTTGGCAACAGCCAAGTGTGCCTGACTCACTATAAAAGAGGCTGCTTGCCTCCTCCTCTCTCTCTCTTGCCCTCTTGTTTCTGCTCCCCTCTCTCCCCATTCCCCACCTCCTGTCTCTCCACATGCTCATGGCTGACCTCTACTCCTCTCTCTCTCTCTCTCTCTCTCTCTCTCTCTCTCTCTCTCTCTCTCTCTGCCTTTCTATCAACTCCCTCCCCATGCGCTGAATAAACTCTATTCTATACTATACTGCCATGTGGCTGGTCCCTGGGGGAAGGGACGCCTCAGCACAGCCCGCAGAGGCACCCCTTCCCCACACCTTATTGCACCTCCACCAAACATATTACTTCTCCCTTTATTTTTACAAAACACAACAATGTGGGTCCTGAACAATTGGAGCAGGGCTATCCCAAAAGCTGTTGCCTGTATGTGGGATATGTTCTCCTAACTGGGCTGCCTTGTCTGGCTTCAGTGGGAGAGGAAGCACCTAGCCTCAAAGAGACTTGAAGTATCAGGGTGGGGGGGAAACACAGGGGAGTCCCTTCCTGCTCAGAGAAGAAGGGAAGGGTAAGGGAGTGACTGGAAGGGGGCAGTGAGCTGGATGCAAAGTGAATAATAAATAAATAATTTTTTAAAAGTATTGTAACAGTGGTTCTCAATGATTGCTGATAGATGTGGGGAGCCGCCCGAGTCGCACCCACATTCGCCATTATAAGATGGCGCCTACATTCGGCTGAGAACAAGTTGTAAACAGGCTAGT
>JADRCH010000050.1:7608005-7625630 GCA_019843965.1 Rhynchomys soricoides
GGGACAGATAGATACCACTCTGGGACTTCACATAGACTTGGAAAGGGGAAACCATTTGAAATGTAAATAAAGTAAACATCCAAAACCCCCAAAACAAACAAACAAACAAACAACCCAAATACCCCTCATTTGACAGTCTAACTATAAATTTAAATTCAAGCAAGTTATTGATCAATCATTACCATGAGAATAGAGAAAAAAAACAAAAGACCAGTCACATTAAGATGAAGAGAAGCATAGAAAGCTCAGGTGAATAGATAAGGCATCTGATGAATATCAAGGTTCTTCACAGAAATTAGGCCGACAGGAGACAGGTCAATAGATGTTTAAAAATCTAAGGATATGGTTCACATGATTCTGGAGCCTGAGAAGCCCTTTGCTGTAGGAGAGCTGGAGACTCTGGAGAGCCAGTGGCTCTATTTCAGTATGAGCTAGAGCAAGCAACTCTGATGGTTTACGTTTAGTCATGGAGCAGGACAAGACCAATGTCTCAACTGCAAACCAAGGGATATAATTCAATTTCTACCCCCTTTCTCTATATAACAGGTTAAATAATATCCACCTACATTGGGAAAATTGATCTTTTTTTATGCCATTAATTAACTGCCCTCAGTTAATTCTGATTGGTAAATAAAGATACCAGCAGCCAACAGCTGGGAAGAAGAGACATAAGTGGGGTTGAGGTTTCCCAGGCTTGAGAACATAAGGAGGAGGAAGAAGGAGGGAAGAGTCCTCTGTGGAAGAAGAACAATATACAGAGGAAGAAGGAGAGCCTCCATGGCCTCTGGGCCAAAAGAATGTGTCCCAGAGGTCTGCTCAATTGGGTCAAGAACAGCCAAGATGGAACACATAAATTAGTAAGTAGTAACTTGGAGTTATCGGTAGGAAAGTGAAACCTAACAGCATGGAAGGTAGGCAGTTGAGTAGATATTGTGCTGCTTAAGGCATGTTAAAATATAAAGGTTGTGTGCATGCGTGTGTGCGTGTCTTTCATCCAGTAACATAAATGATCAAAGGTGGGAAGAAACTCAGGAGCTGGGATTTTTTAAATAATTATTACAACAGGTTTCTGTAGGTATGATGGTTTGAATGAAAATTGCTTCAGTTTGAATGAGAATGTTTGAATACTCATTTCCCAGTTGGTGGAACTGTTTGGAAAAGATTAGGAGGTGTGGCTTTCTTGGAGGAGACACTGGGAGTGGGCTTGAGGTTTCAAAAGCCTAAGCTATCCTCAGTTAGCTCTTTCTGCTGCATGCATGCTGGGTCTCAAGATATAAGCTGTCAGCTGCTGCTGTAACACTGTGGCTGCCTGCCAGTTGCCATGTTCTCCACTGGATAGGATAGTCATGATCTCTAGCTCACCCTCTGAAATTGTAAGTTTCAAATAAACTCTTCCTTTAAAAGTTGCCTTGGTCATGGTGTTTTATCACAGCAATAGAGAAGTAACTGAGACAAGAAGCCAACATAATTTTACAAATCCTGGTCTAGTAAGCATCCCAGAGTGCCCTTCTCCCAGAGAAGGCAGGCAGTCTGTTCTGGAAACAATTCTACTAATGAAAAGGATAAAATAAGAGCTAAATAATCCATGGAGGTCAATGTTGAACACAGGTCATTAGAGTCTGGCACAATGTGTGTATTTGGTGGAAGAGTTGTGTGGGGCAATGTGACCTAGTAAAAAGAAACAGTAGGTTATAATGGACATTGGAGCCAGTGCAGATACAAAAGAGAAACAAAGAAGCAAAGAATCTGTTACATGTTTTGGATGAGCATCTGGTTACTTCTCTAGCAGATTCTCTATGAAGAGAACTGTCACATAGAAGAAACATGGTACCTTTTCTATGAACAGCAGAGTGAAATCCCACTGTGCCTTCCCTACTTCCCACATTTTCATCATCCACTCTTGTATTGATGGTCAAAACGGATGGACCTAGGAAGTATTCCATTAAAAGAGGTCACCCAGTTTTTTGGGGGAAAAATCTTGTGTCCCCTCAAATGCAGATCCTAACTTTTAGTGTCTGTCTGTGTGTAAGAGTTTGTGAAAAGTTAAAGAGATCATGAAACTAGACAGGGGACCGCACAAGAGTGGGTAAGTGGTGTTGAGAAAAAGGTCACAGATGATATGAAGGTGGGAAAGTTGCTACTGGGAGTGGAAGAGCATGAGAGAAGATTCCAGTTTTATTAATCTATATTTTAAAACTGAGCTCTTGGCTACAGGTGGCTTTTTTTTTTTATTCAGAACTGTGTAAAAATTTTTTTCTTTATAAGTTATTTTTGTATGTTTGTGCTGTAATTCAAAGTCATTCTGTAGCCTAGATAACATATGTAATGGACTGGTATATTACTAGATAGATCAGTATTACAGTGTGTCTTTTCTTTGAGGAAATAATGTGCAGATTTCAGCTAGCGGTTTCTCTTTCATGGCATGAGAAATCTGGGTATGCTACCTCCACCATATGGATCCAGAGTAAGGGCTTAGAAATGTGGACTGAAGCGACATTAAATGAGCTGAACTTTTCTGATCAGTCAACAAAGAAGATAGTCAAAACATTGTCAATGATATATACAGAGAGGGAAGAATGGGCTGAGCCTGCATCCTGACAGAGACTCCTGAGGTATGGGGGTGTTTCTTCAAAGCCAGAGAGGCTCCATTCTATTACTGTCCTGAACTGATTCTCCATGCAAGAAACATCCTTCTCTATAGAAAAACAATATAAACATCTGTCTCTAGTCCATCACCCTAACCAATTGTAGACCTTCCCTATGGAACTGTACCCCTGGGATATTCCATGGTGTTACTTAAATGAAGCAAACAAATTAGCTGTTTTTATAGAGCCAGATAGCATGTTGGGCTCCCAAAGAGACAATATGACTTCTAATAAAATCATTATGGACCATGACACAGACCTGTTTGTCTTAATTCGTGATCTAGTACCAGTTTCAACACCTTAGGCAAATCATGTAACTTCCCTGAAGCTTCTCTGGCTCCATCTGTAAAATAAAGATGACCCCACTCAGAGCTGTAGTAGGCACAAAAGAGAAGCAGTATGAAGACACCAAGAACAATTACCAGTATGCCATTATGTTGATGCTAGCCCTGAACAGTTTGTATTACTTTCTAAAAAAAAAAAAAAAGACTGCTAAGAAAAGTTTATGAAAATTCACCTTTAATTCATAGAATTTTCATAAAAACTCTGGAACTGTTAGTCTGTAAACAATGCCAGATACTCATTTTCTTTATAAATATCTATAATTGAAATCAGCTTTACAAAACAGAACAAATGCAAGTAAATTATAGGCACGTGATTAATTACATTTTTTTGTCTTATTAACAAAGGCATATGCTAATTTGAATTTGGAATGTATAGAGCATCCTTGAACTTTGTGATCTCTTCCTTTGAGCTTAATTAAAAAAAAAAAAAAAAACCTTAAGAACTACACTACTGTTTCCTGAACTAGAGAAGAAGGGCAGAAAATGAGCCAAACCCAAGCCTTAGGAATACTTGGTCCTTAAAAACTGAGGGAAGACTGTTCAAAGCCATTATTTAGCAAAGAAATAAAATTAAAACTACCAGGATGGCTAAAATTAAAATGACTGTAAAGAACAGATGTTTTAAAGATGTGAAGCAATTTGAGCTTCCATATACTGCTGGTGGGGATACAAAATTATACAACAATTTGTAAATGATAGTTTTTAAAAATAAACTTGAATACACACCTGCCCAAAGACTTGACCCTTATACCTAACAGAAATGAGCATGCCCACCTATTCACACACACAAAAAAGCACTAGCGAAGGATTTGCCTTAGTTTGGTTTCTGTTGCTATGATTTATAAGGACCAAAATCAATGGGGTCTTATTATTTCATCTTAAAACTCCAAGGTCACAATGTATCACCAAGGGAAGCCAAG
The DNA here is from genome assembly GCA_019843965.1 of Rhynchomys soricoides. Lineage (NCBI taxonomy): Eukaryota > Metazoa > Chordata > Mammalia > Rodentia > Muridae > Rhynchomys > Rhynchomys soricoides. The sequence continues at coordinate 7,611,915 of JADRCH010000050.1, forward strand.
GCAGGAACCTGGAAACAGGAACTGAAACAGAGTCCATGAAGGAACACTGTGCATAGGCTCTCAGACTCACACTCTACTCCCTCTCTTATGAAGCCCACTTGCCCAGCGAGGATACCACTCACAATGTACAGGATCCTCCTATCAATTAGTTAATTGAGAAAAAGCCCCCTACAAGTTACCACAAGCCAGTTTGGCGTAGGCAAATCCTTGCCTGAAATTCCCTCTTTCCAGGTATGTCTAGATTTGCATCAAGTTGACAAAGGCTGACTGTGATGGGAATGTTAATACCTTCTGTGCTGGGTAGTTTTATGTCAGCTTGACATAAGCTAAAGTCATATGAGAGGAGAGAGCCTCAATTTTAAAAATGCTTCCATGTATGATAGGGCTATGAGCAAACCTGTGGGGCCTTTTTAAAATTAAAGATTGTTGGGTGAGGGTCCAGCTCATTGTGAGTGATACCATCCCTGGGTTGGTCCTGGGTTCTATCAGAAAGCTGGCTGAACAAGACATGTTGGGCAAGTCAGGAGGCAGCAGCCCTCTGTGGCGGCCTCTGCATCAGCTCCTGCTTCCAGGTTCAGGTCCTGTGTGTGCATCCACACTCACTGCTTTTGATGTTGAACTGTGAGTGAAATAAACCCTTTCCTGCCCAGGCTGCTTTAGTCATGGTGTTTCATCACAGCAATGGTAACCCTAACTATGATACGTTTAGTCACAATACTCAAACATCGGGGACAGCTCAAAGCCAGGGAAATGCATAAATCAACATTTATAACACGGAATCAGTAAACAATGAAAAAAATGTACTGATATATAGTGGATGATTCTCATATATATCATACAAACAGCATGAAAGAGTACTTAAGCATGACTTGACTTATAGGTCATCACATAAAGGGTTAAAGTGTTAACAGCAAAAAGTAAATACCAGAATGATGGTGATCATGAGGGTGGAGATCAAAAGAGTTTTCTGAGATGAGGAGAATGTTTTATGCCTCATTAAAAAGTGTGTGTGTGTGTGTGTGTGTGCGCGCATTTCTCAAAACATCAAATTCTACACTTAACGATTTTTGCTGTTTATCACATGTACAATCACCTTAATACAACTGGAAAGCCTAAGCTCTATTAGTAGGCTTGCTTTTCTCAGCAGTGTGGTCAGAACTTTAGATATTTTTTTGTTTTAGGTTAAAGGAAAGTAGAAACGAGGGTTTTGTTTGTTTGTTTATTGTCAGAGGAATAAGCTGCAGGCACAAGGAGGAATATTAAAATGGTTTCTGAGGGTAATTACAACTGGAAGTATATGTAAAGGATCTACTTTTTAATACATAGATGAATATGTTTCCTAGCTATTTCCCTGAGAGTCCCTAGATGTCTGTAGGCAGTAGACACACAGAACACCAGATCATGGTTTCTAAATAATCCCTCCCACTAAAATGAACCAAGATTCCTTGGAGGAAGGTCTTATGTTCTAGGCCTGGGGCATGGAAAGCCCATAATAATACTGTTGCAGAGACTAAGTATGTACTTAACAGGAAGTGGAGAAATGCAAAAGAGCCCAGAATCTGCTCAAAGAGTGTCCACTGGTCAAGTCTGGGCAACTGGAGAATTGCTAGCGATTTGTTTTTATCTCACCAGATAAAGTAAGATTTATGTGCCCACACTGTTATAACCACAGACAGATGTGCAGATATATATAAAGTTCTTTCTTCTAGAAAACCCAGCTAGCCACATAGGAGGAATTGTGGCATTAGAACCACCAGAGAATGCTGAAATTAGTTTGAAGATGAGAGAATATTCATGGTCTCCATTTCCTGATGTTTTTGATATTACTTACAAACCAGAAAATGGAAACAAAGTGGAGAAACTAGTTAGCTAGTGTTTTACACACTAATTTAGCACTTACTTATGACTTTGCCTATAACAAATATTACTATGGTATCATTGCAAACTCTTTTTTAGAAAGTCAGGTAATTTCCTGATTTACTTTGTTTTGTTTTGTTTTTTTTTTTTAAACAAGAACTACAAACATTTAACAAATCTATTTCTTCCTCTCTCTCTCTCTCTCTCTCTCTTCTTTTTCATACTTTGAGCTCTTAGTCCCTTGCTTTAGCTTCCCTAAGGACTGGAATTACAAGCCAATGCCAGCAAGGATTAACTCCTGGAAGCAATGAACTACTGGCTTGGACCTCATGGGCTGGTCTTTGAAACCCTATTCTAGCTTCATAATCTTTGCTATTATGATAGGTTTTAAAACAGTGTACTATACATTATCATCATCATTGTCATCATTGCTGTCATCATCATCATCATCATCATCATCATCATCATCAATCATCATTTGCAGCACGAACATCAGTAATAGGTATCAATTACAGGGTCTCATATGCACTAGACAAAAACTATACTAGTGAGATTTGTGCTTGAGCTCTTATTATGTGTTTAATTGCAGGCTTGTTACTGAGCCTCAGCAGCTCTTTATGTCTTAGTTAGATGTATTTTCCTTTGCTGGTGGCATTTCAAAAACACTTTCCAATTTCATATTTTCTTATAAGAGAAGTAATGTAGTAAAGAAAGAGATTACATAATAAAGAAAGATACTGTGCTTTTTATGTCAACTTGACACAATCTGGAGTCATCTGAGAGGAGGGAACCTCAACTGAGAAATGCCTCCATTAGATTGGGTTGTAGGTCCCTGCCCTGACTGCCCTCAGTGATGGATTATAGCAGGGAAACAAATCAACCCTTTCCTCCCCAGGTTGCTCTGGGTTACTGTGTTTTCTCACAGCAAAAGAAACCTAAGACACATTAAGGAAGATAGTTCTTTATCAGTTATGCAAGCTACAAACATTTTTCCCAGATTTGTGTTTGCCCTCCCTTTGTAAATTTTGAGTATTGCTTTATGTACATGTGTCTTAGTCATTGTTCTATTGCTGAGAAGAGACATCATGATCAAGGAAACTTATTTGAAAACATTATCTGGGGGCTTGCTTGCAGTTTTAGAAGGTCAGTCCATTTCCATCAAGGTGGGGAGTGTGGCAGCAGGCAGCAGGCATGGTGCTGGAGCAGTAGCTGAGAGCTCACATCTAATCTGCAAGTTGCAGTCAGAAGTAGTAGAGAGATTGGTTCTAGTATGGGCTCTTGAAACCTGAAAGCCCACCCCCATCAACATACTTATTCCAGTGAAGCCACACCTCCTAATCCTTCCCAAAGAGTTCCACTTACTAGGGACCAAACATTCAAATATATGAGCCTTTGGGGGCCATTCTCGTTCAAACCACTATAACATACATGTACTATCATGTAGTAGAATTTATCTAATAATGTAGTTTCTTTGAAGAATTTTCCCCATTCTGATGTTAATTGTAAGTCCTTTATGATTTCAAAATTTGTCTTTATATATATAACTGACATAGAATCATACAGTTGTTTCAATCTCAAAAATCTTGCATCAGTAATACTATTGATTTAGTACTCAAATACAAATCTAGTTACAGTTGGTACCACCATGTCTTAATAACTAATGTTTCAATATCTGGTATAAATAGCCCCTCTCCCTTACTCTTTTTTGTTTTGTTTCATGATTTTTCCCCCAAGAATATACTTGTTTGTTTTTCCTTGTGAGCTTTAGATTTAGTTTACATGTTTACTACTAGATTGATGAATATGTTAGTATACACCTGTAGCCTTAGCATTTGGACAGATGAGGAAGGAGGATTATTCAAAGTTTTAAGTCAGCTTGATATATATAATGAGATCCAGTCCAGTTAAGTCTATATAGCAAGACTATTCTAAAATTAAAAGAAAGAAAGAAAGAAAGAAAGAAAGAAAGAAAGGAAGGAAGATAACTGGATTAATTTAAAGAAATATGACATCTCTATGATGTTGAATCTTGGAAACTCAGACTCAGGTCTTTTTACTGTTTAAGATATTTTTTTAATGTCTCCTCTTTTTGTGTAGCTTAAAATACCACTTATGATGGTTATACTGATTGCCCATTTGCCAGACTTGGGATGAATCTTTTGACATGTCTGTAAGGGATTTTATGTATTAAGTTAATTGAGATGCATGGACTCAGCATCATTCCTGGCCCAGGTCCCAGACTGCATAAAAAAGAGAGAGTGAGAAAGCTAGCCAAGCCAGAGTATTCATAGCTCTCTACTTCCTGACTGCAGATGCAGCAAGATGAGCTGTCTCATGCCTCTGCTGCCATGCCTTTCTCACAGTGATGGACTGTTGCCTGAACCATGAGCCCAAACAAAGTCTTGCATCCTTTAATTATTTTGATCAGGTACTTTGTCACGGAACAGGAGAAGTGACTAATGCAACATTTTAAATGTCTCACGTGAACCAACCACTGCCCAGTCCTGCCCTAATCCCTAAGAAGCAAGCTGGAGAGAGATTTGAAAGGATATAGGTATACAGGGAAAGCCAAAGTGACTTCCCTAAAATGGCTGTTTCTTCTCAAAAGATGTCATGAGGAGAGGTAACACAATGCACAAGGGGGTGGTATCTAAACAGGACCAGTAATGAGAAAAGAAGGACCTGGGGGCCATATAAAACACCCAACACAGAATCTGTTTAGCAGACTGTAGCTCCAGGGCCCCTCCCACCCCTAAGGGAGCTGTTAGCTTGCTACAGTAAGCTGTTACATTTGCTTCCCTGGGCATCTTAGTCTTTCCTTTTCTTGATATTTAATTCTTTGTCTGTCCAACACTATGTACAACCCCTACTTGTTGCATGAACATTCCTTTCTCAATAATTTAGCAGGGGCACAGATTTTAGGATAATTTGTTTTACAAAAATGCGGGAATGTATTACTATCCCTCTTCATTATCTGGTGTCCTGAACATGTTAGAGTTTAAAGTGGGAAAAATAATATCTCTGCTAATCCTGAGAGAGTTAATACCATTTCCTAGAATGCTGAGCCTTTGACAAACACAAGTCATTTGGAGGAGATTTCATCTACTTCATCATTACAAATGTGTTCTTTTCTTCCATCACATCTGCCTTGTTGTTAAGGGTCCACAGTTAAGTGGATTTGTAGGTTCAGAACTTAATGGGAGGAAGATTTGTTCCTTTCTTGTGTTAATCAAAACCCCACAATGAAAGAAATCTATGGGTCTCAGGCATGATGATACATACCTTTAGTTCCAGCACTTGTCAGGTAGAGGCAGGTAGACCTTTTTAAGTTCGCGGCCAGCACTGACTACATAGCAAGCAAGCCAGATAGGGCTACACAGTGAGACTGTCTCAAAAAAAAAAAAAAAAATTAGAGCCCTTGCATCAATCTTAGGTCAGGTCATGCACATGACCCCACCCCTAGTCCCTCTATAAATTGTTTTGTGTTGCTTTTACATCATGCAAGATGTAAATCTTTTTAAAAATTCTCCTTGGCTTGTAACAACTATATCAGCCCTATTAAAACAAGCAAGAAGATAGTGAGAAAGGAGAACCTGGAGTAGAAAGCATCAAGGGCATTGAACTGCTCCTCATCTTCACACTGCCATTCAGGATGTGGGTTGTGTCTCTGTATTGCCCTTAAAAAAATGGCAACTAATAGTTTCCACTTCATTTATGCTTCATGCTTTTTCTCCTTTATTTTTGAGATTATAATATAGTGATGATATTTCTCCCTTCCCTTTCCTCTATCCATCCTTTCATGTGTGTGTGTGTGTGTGTGTGTGTGTGTGTGTGTGTGTGTGTACATTACTCCTTGCTCTCTTTCAAATTCATGGCCTCTGTTTTCATTAACATGAAATGTTATGTCATGTTGTTACATGCATATATGCATATACATATATGTTCCTAAATATAGTTTGCTCAGTATAATGTTCCTTGCGTGTGTGTGACTTCAGAGCTGACCATTTGGTATAGGAGAGTGCTCTTCTCTGGGGAAGACTCTTTGTCCCACTCTCAGCATTCTTTCTTTGTTTTAATTACATTCTAAATGTTGTCCCTTTGAGGTCCCCTCCCCTTTGCTTCTGAGAGGGTGTTCTCCACCCCTACTTCCTGCCCTTCCCCCACCTCCCACAGTCCTCTTCCCTGGGGCATCAAGTCTCTACAGGACTAGGTGCATGCATCCTCTCCCACTGAGTCCAGACAAGGCAGTCCTGTGATACATATGTGGTGGGGGCCACAGACCAGCTCATGTATGCTCTTTGGTTGGTGGCTTAGTCTCTGGGAGCTCCCAGAGGTCCAGGTTAGTTGACAATGCTGGGTCGTCATCCCCTTCCTCTAACTCTTCCAAAGGGTCCCTGGCCTCAGTCCAATGGTTGGCTATAAGTATCTGCATCTGCGTCAGTCAGCTGCTGGTAGAGGCTCTCAGAGGAGGGCCATGCTAGGCTCCTGTCTGTAAACATAGCATGGTATCAGTAATAGTGTCAGGCCTTGGTGATGCCCCCATGAGATGGATCCAAAGTTGGGCCAGTCACCGGATATCTTTTCTTCAGTCTCTGCTCCATTTTTGTCCCTGTATTTCTTTTAGATAGGAACAATTCAGGGTCAAAAATTTTGAAGGTAGGTTGGTGGCTCCATCCTTCCACTGAGGGCCCTGTCTATCTACTGGAGATGATCTCTTCAGGTTCCATCTCTACAATGTTGGGCATTTCAGAGCTAAGGTTGTCTGTCATTCTTGGTGAAGGGTTGAGACCACCTGGGTTTTCTCCCTGTCTACTTTGATATGTATGTTGAAATGTATGTTGATATGTATGTATGTATGTTGAAAACATTCATCCAAACAAAACACATCTGTGTAAGAGGAAAGGTGAGGAGGAGACACGTGAGAGAGTGAGTCAACGCAGCCCGTGACGTAGGGTGGCTGCTCAGCAGATGGAGCTGGAGATGAAACTGGAGAGGCCAAGAAACCAGAGAGAACCAGAAAATAATGAAAGCATTGCTTTTCCTAAACTGAGAGTCATCACTGCAGCCTTGAATGGGTGTCCTCAATCCACGTGCAGAGCAAAGAGAACAATTTCACCTTGAACTTTTGTGTCTCTTAAAGGAGGCAAAGGACTCTTTAATTTAACAGGCCTGAGGATATCTAGTATGGAAGAATTTAAAGAAAAGAGAGCTCTTGGGGGTTGGTCTGGTGATGCTACCTATTCAAATGCTAAATTCTGTACCACAGGATCTGGTTGCCCCAGGACTAGTGAATTCTCATGTACACCAGCTTTTGTTGTGCAAACCTAGTTCCCCAATTTAAAACTGTTGGCTAAATCAAAATGGCTACAGCCAATTGCTGAAAAGAATAGAAGAAGGCTGGTTTTCAGTTATCTGTCTGGGGGTCACAGGTAGGGACTGTGAGGAGAAGAAAAAGGAAGGGAGAGAGAGAGAGACAGAAGGAGTATAGAGGAAGAGAAGAACAGGTCTCCATTAGTCATGATGGACCAGTAGCATTCACCAGGGTGAAATGCATCCCCAGAACACCAGATTGCTGAAGCAGAAAGAACCCAGGAAGATTCAAACAGCAAATATTGGGGAGCACAGTTGGGAAAGTAGCCAGTCTATCATTAGAGACTTAGACTAGAGTCATCCCCCAGCAATTGCGCAGAGCCTAATAAATAAATTATAGTTTGAATCTCATTCATTTGAATCTAGAGAGGGAAAAGATTAATTAGTTTTATTTTACAGAGAGCCAGTTATGTTTTAAGTTTTAATCACTGTGCCTAAGAGAGCCATGCAATAAAAACGTCTCTAATCTGTAAACCCCTTGTCCAAGGACACATATGTCCTGAGATGCTGGAGGCTGTTGTTTATGTAAGATAATAAGCCATGTTTTCACTCCCCAAAGAAGTTTGCTTTACCCAACTGCACCAGATGTGCTTGATCACATATAGGTGGGAGGTACATAGTCAGGAAATGTGGCAGGATCTATACCTGCCACATTTGAATGTAGAAATATACAGGCAGGAAGTACATAAGGATATATGCTTCCCCTCATTGGACCTGGTGGGACATAGCCTTATAGATGTGCCTTTATGGGCCTCTGCAAAATGTGACTCATAGCCCTTTTCTGGGAACCCTAGAATAGACCTGGCCAGAGTTCAGCATCCTGGCCAGTACTTAATTAAAGCTTGCTTCAAAATTGTGGTAGTGGTCTTTTTCTCACCCAAACATAGGATTTCAAGGTCATCCTCAGCCATAAAGTAGTTCCAGACTATCATGGGCTACATGAAACCCTACTTCACAAAAGCTTAAAGAAAAAAAATGTTTTTATACATGGTACCAAGTTTAAATGGTATTGAGAAACAATCAAGTCTATTAAACATTTCAAATGTGTATATCCTTTGACCCAGAGGATTACTTCTAGCCTATGGGAAGAACATACATTCAGAAAATTTGCACAGAAACATTTGCTGCAACATTATTGATAATAGTGTATGATTAGAGGCACACTCAGTGTCTAGCAGTAGGGAAATTATTACATAAAGTACAGAGTACTCATAGCGTAGACCACTACATGCTCTATCCAGAGATGAGGTAGGACTGTGAAGCATGTTAGTTTTTGGGAAAAATGTATGCTGCAGAAAACTACTCTTAAATTCATATTTGATTTGTTTCTCCAGCATGAAATTAATGTTTCTCAGCATTTTGAACCAACTACAGCTGATTTAATAATCATCAATTATGCAGCTAATTTTCTTCAAAGTGATTATGTGTTTGGACCGTTCGAGCACTTTCAGGACCTGATGAGACATTACTTGAGTATCTCTCTTAAACCTTCATTTCAGCATCCTGCTGGGTTGGACTTGATGACTTTGATGGCATAAGATGCTCTCTTTTTGTGGTTTGCTTCAATTTAGAAAAGCAGAATCCCCATGGTGATAAAATGGTTATAACTACACTTAGTGATATTTTTATCTCCAAAATATTGCCGAGTGGTGATGTGCTAAGCTGCATCCAGCTCAAAAGGCAAATTTCAAAGAACAATAACAAGATAGGCCATTGTCAGTAATGTTCACAGTGCTCCGGAGACTCAGACACTCTCAGCAGTGTTCCAGTCATCAGCCTGGCTTCCAGACACTCCTATCCCACATCTTTCAGTAGAGATCCATTAAACAGTCTGTCTTAACTCACCTCATGTTTAAAGAAGGTAAATGCTAACTTTCAGTTACATTTTCTCCTTATCTATGCCTTTCATAGACTATAACTTTACAGGATTAGGGACCACATCTGTCTGTCAATCATAGACTTTGGCAAATACTAAGTGCTTGATTAATTTTGAATGTGAGGACCCCAAAATCCACTAGGCAGGACTCTTCTTGAAGACTAGGAATTAAAAGTTTTAATAGAGTCTTTATTTCTTCACTTTTTCAATGACCATGTTCTAACCCAAGTTTTAAAAAGTCATGCATTAAGCAATCATCATATAAAAGCATGACTGAACAAGTCTTGTGGCAACTATGCTACTCCCAATGGGCGATTTGTTTTCTGCTTAGAATAGTAGGAAAGTTATTCTTTACACTAAGGAAACCAAGTACAAATGTCTCAGTGCCACCGCCTGAGAAGTCTGATGCAGAGTATTCAAATTATAGAGATGCTGATGAAAAATGGTAATAATTCAAAGACGTAAAGAAAACCAGGACATAATAAGTAGTTAGCAGTAACCAGTTAGCAAAAAAACATTGAAAGACACAATCGTTTCTAAACACCAATGATAGAGGATGCTTTTAAAAGACACTTCAAGCTAGTAAAAGCAGATTGTTTCTAAATGTTTTTGAAAGTAATTTCCAGCATTATTTCAAGTATTTGTTCAGCTTGCTAGTATTTTTCCATGGCGAAAGTAAATCTTTACTTAGACTCTTTACTCTCTACAGACGTCATCTTTAGGCAAGTACTTTTTCCTACTTACTCTGCATTGAAACAACAGCTCTTTCAATTCCTTGGCCTTCATTCTCCAGAGTAAAATCCTCATGTCTCTGCCCTCAAAATCAGTTCTGTTACCCAGTATCTACTCTGTTATCTCTCAGGTGCCAGGCATTGTGGGTAGAGAGAGAAAAGTGGCTCTATATTTCAGGGGTCAAATGCTCATACCAGGCTTCATGCCTGGGATGCTCTTTGAATGAACTGCTATTTGCCTTCAAGGCCCAATCTTTATGACACTTTTTCCAACTTCTTTTTCCAAGGCATCAGCTTACAACCTATTGAGTTTTATAATACTTACTTACTTGGGAAGAGACAGCTGATTGTCCTTCAGTATATGCTATCTATTCCCTTTCCCCTATAATAATAGAATCTCTAAATGTTAGCCTAAGAAGCGAAATTCCAGAATAAAGCATACATTTCCCAGTCTTCCTTGCATTTGCTTGTGCCCATGTGAACAAATCCATTCAATGGGACATAGATGTCTAGCAAAGAATTTTGAAGGGCTTTCCCCTCTGTCCATCCTGCTGTTTTGATAAGAGTTATAGCAGTAAGCCACCATTAGTCCAAGCAGATAAGGTCAGCTAGCACCGAGAAAGGAAAGGATGCTATGGCAAACCTGGGTGCCTCCGTCTTATTTGTTAATTAAGAGATAACAAGATGTTTGATTTAGGCTACTCTTGTTCTGCGTCTCTGTAAGATACAGCTATACCCATTTCTTAAACTATATACTTGCCTACCTCTGGTCTACACATCAAGTCTGCATAATTCTTGATGGGGTTACACATGCAATTAGAGTCTCTGAATGATAAGATGAAAAACATGAGGCACATGCTATCATTCAATATATAATTATCACAAAACTGTCAACAATCCTCAAAGCTAAACATGGGCCTTGGGTTCAGGGAGAAACCCTGCCTTAAAGGAATATGTGGGGAGTAAAAGAGGAGGACACCCTTTCTGTTCTCCATGAGTGTGCACAGGGATGTAGATGTGTACACACACACACACACCACACACACACACACACACACACACACACACACACACACATGAAGCTGTGTTTTAAAACAGGAGAAATTAAAAAAAAAAAAACTACAATGACCACAGCAAAAATAAAACCGATGAAAATCCAAACAAAAAGAATTTCTGGGTGGCAGCAGGAACAAAAACAAAACAGATTTCTTTGTCCAGTGCTTGGAAATGGAGCAAGCTCCCAAAGAAATATCTTTTAAATGAACAAACAATGGCTCATCTGAGGTTTGATGAAGTAAGACTGCCTTGCTGCCTAGCCTGCTGTGGTAGAAAGTGCTCAAATGGGCACCAGGAGGCCAGAGTTCTAAATACTGCCCTGCCTTAATTAGCAGTAAAATTAGACTACTGATGTCTTCCTCTGTGTCCTTGCTGGAAAATAAAGGCACCAGATCTTGCCCTCAATGATGGCAGAGAGCTTTATTGAAAACCAACCTCACAGATATTTTCAAAAGCTAAAATAATGAAGTCACCAAAAAAACATTAAATTAAAGGGCAGTAGAGAGATGCATGTAGCTAACAACAAGGCAAAGAGATCTCTGAGAGAGGGGAGCATGCTGGCGTGCATTGGGTATTCTCTGGGAACCTTCTTCCACAGTATAGTTGCTGATTTGAGTAGAGAAAAAGCCAAGCAGAACATGGTGCCAACGGCCCTTGTGGCCAACCTTAGCTTTCAGCAACTGCACAGGGGCTGAGGGAAAGAATACTCGGTGTGTATTCTTAAGAATTTTCCTTACCCTAGAAGTAATAAAAGCATTTTGTAAAATATACTAAGCTAAGGATATGCATTGGTAACCTCAGAGAAAATTACTAAAAGAGAAGTAAATAAATGTATAATTAACCAGCTGGCAGAGAATAAAAATGCTTGATTTATCCATAATCTATAGATGCAATGTAGATTTGTGGTTACCAGGGGCAGGGAGGAGGAGAATGGGAAGGAAATGCCTAAAGGGAAGAGGGATATGGTGGCCCATGTGTGTGAAACTAGCATTCCAAAGACTGAGGCAGGAAGACTGAGTATGACACCGGCCTGGGCTATCTTAAAGCACAAAGGTCTGAGGAGTAGCACATGGCAAAGAGCTTACTTAATCTGTTCAAGGCTCTTTGTTGTGTTTTCAGTACACAAAGAGGAGTATATATGGGATTTCCTTGTGAGATGATGACAGTGACTTGCAATTAGATGGGGATATTGGTCACACACCATAGAGAGGGCATCAAATGCCAGTGAGCTATCATTTGTAAACGGCTCTGTTTGTGTAATATAAATTTCACCTCAGAGAAGATTAAAATATAAAAATATTAGAGTTATTCAAAAGAAAGCAAGAAGAGAAAAAGGAATATAGAACAGGTGGAATAAAATAAGAGTAAGTATGAGGGTAGAATTAATTCCACCATAATTTATATTAATTGTAAATAGCCTTGGTATGCAATCTGATCACAAAGTCCATGCTTATTAAATAAGTTTCAATTCTAGAAAGAAAAGGAGAGAAAATGACATAACATATAAATACAAACTCAAGCAAATGCTGGAGCTGAGCCAGTGTCACACAATCGAGACTCTGAGGCAAGAAGCATTGTAAAAGGGAAAAATGATTTCAATGAAAATTCAGTCCCCTGGGAAGCTATGACAATTCTAAATCTGACTGCATCTGACAATCCAATTTCATAGATGTGAAGTGAAACTTGAGAGAACAAAGAGAAATAGACATTCCAGAATCACGAAAGAGTTAACAGTTCTCTCCAATAATTCCTAGATAAAGCAAGTAAACAACCAAAGAAATCATAAAGATATCCAAGATTGAAACACAACGATGTATAAACTTGACTTAACTTATAAACTGTGGACATAAGGGAACGTTGTATCCTATAGCTTGAGAATACATATTATTCCACATTTTTTCAAATTCTTGTTTTCTAAAGTTGGGATTCATGAGGACTAAAATGAGTGTCAGTGCTTCAAAGGGCTAAAGTCGTACAACAAATGTGCTCTGACCACGATAGAATAGAGCTAGAGTCAGTCAGGCAAGATCACTGATCTATGTATGCCATGGTGAGGATAGTTGGCAGCATTGCATTGCATTCTTGAACACCATTAAGGGAGATTTTCACCTCCATCTTTATCATCTTTCATTGTTAGAAAAATGTAAGTCAAACTCACCCTGAACTCACACTTGACACAGTTGTGTGGTCAGGCCAGCCACATCTAACCTCTGATTTGAAAGATTCTTTAAAATGTCTGTGTGAACATGTAAAGACCTCTTTAGTTATTATTTCCTAAATAATGATATTTCCATAGCATTTTTACATTGTTTAGGTGATACAGAGATGACTTACTCACAAACAGACACTATTTTGTGTAAGAGAAGTGAAGACTTTCAGGTTTATGGTATCTGGGAGGTCCTGGAGCTAAGGCCCCACGGGTAATGAGGCAAAAATCACCCAAAGCATAACAAGGAGTGGTGGCATGTGGAGCACTTGGACCACTTGTGCATTGTACTTGGGAATGAACTTGTGTGTTTACTGTGGAATAGCTCAGTGGTTCCTCAAAAAAACTAAACACAAACTAATGATCTGTGACACAGCAGCTTTACTCTTAGGTGTAAACTCAAAAGGAATTGAAATTAGAGATGTAACAGGTGTGTGTATGCCAGTGTTCACTGCAGCCCAATCCAAAGCAGGGACTAGTCAATTTTGATCATCGTGACAAACTGAGCAAACTAGCTTAGTGCAGGACAGGTTTACTTTGTCTCACATTTCAGCCCTGATGAGATCCATTGCTCTAAACATAAGGTGAGGCACAATGTCATGGCAGTGGCAAAGCGTGTC
>JADRCH010000050.1:7630948-7658309 GCA_019843965.1 Rhynchomys soricoides
TAAAAACATGCCCTTTATATAAAAACATGCCCTTTATATAAAAACATACCCTTTATATAAAAACATGCCCTTTATATAAAAACATACCCTTTATATAAAAACATGCCCTTTATATAAAAACATACCCTTTATATAAAAACATGCCCTTTATATAAAAAAGGAAAATACAAAACCAAAACCCAGTTGGCTTTTCCTTCTTTGTTGACATGAGTTGAAGCAGGGACCCCAACAAACCAGGTGCACTGGCACGGTGATGCTATATAATAGCCACAAGGGGGCAGGACAACCTCAGAGTTTCTGACCCCTTGCAGGACCAACAGTCTTCCTGCATTCCTTATTGGCACAGGTGGGGGTGGGGGGAGATAGGGAGAGAGGATGGTATCTCCATGCTCTCCAACCCTTCCCCCCAAGGGGATGAGAATCATATGCCCATGTTCTCCAAACCTTCCCCCCACTGCCTCCAAAATGACCAGCAGGGAACACTGGGTACACAGCTCTTCACTGCCTCCCACAGATCCAGCAGGGAGCACTGCCAGCACAGCAATTCTATTTCTCACACAGGGCCATCAGGGAGCACTTACCGAACAGCTCCTCATTGCTGTATACAGGGGATAAACTAAGTACTCAGGCCAATTGCAGAAGTGAGTCACAGGAAGTATTACTGCACATCTGGATGCTTGGTTTTCTTCTCTCCATCACAGAGGACTTCTGATTCACAAGGAATATGTGATTGTTATGAGTCTCCATGTCAATGTTTTCTCAGATTTGGGCATTAATATTTTGAAGGATGTGTTTGTTTTTAAAATAGAGCATCATGTATCCTAGACTGGTCTCAACCTCTCTGTGTTGGAAGATGATCTTGAATGCCTGATCCTTGAGTATCTACCTCTTAACACTAAGATTTCTGGCATGTACCACCTGATTTTCTCCTATGTTGGGCAAGAAGCCGGGGCCTCCTACATGTTAGGCACAATGAGATATAGCACAAGTCCTGTTGTTCACTTTCTGTGCTTTAAAGAGAGAACCTCACAATGCCACCAAGCTTAGCTATTGCTCCCCATAATACAGCCCAGGATGACCTTGAATTTAAGATTAGTCTTCTGTCTAAGCCTCAAGAGTCCTGGCATTACAGGTATATAGTATCACCCTAGCTCTAAACTCTAGTCTTAAGAAAAATCCACAAACTCCCTAGAGCTAGCTCTTTCCCTAGACTCAGGGTTGGTCTTTTCACTGTGTCATTTGGTACTGGTCCTGCCTGCATTTTTCATCTGAAAAGTTTTCTTGTATTTTTTGCCAGGCTTTTCAACCATGTTTGTTACCCACCCATTGTCTGGATCTGGGCTTGCCCTTTGGTCCCAAGGAACACCCTGTTTTCCCATGGAGGCCTGCAAGGGATGGGGGTCAAGAACTATCAGCTTGGAGTATTGTCCCACCAACCCTTTTCCAGTGGGGTCTGCCTGAGGCAGAGCCAGAGAAGTCAGCTACCCTGACCTCTGTTGTCTGGCCCACAGCTCTCCCTGCCTTCCTGAGAAGTCTTGCTGCCATCAGGATCATCCAACCAACACCCAGGAAAATCAGATGCCTGAAGGATAAGAACACAATCAACAAGACCCAGAGCACTGTGGCACCACCAGAGCCGAGCTATCCTACTACAGAAAACCCTGGGTATACTAATGAAACTGAAGCACAAAAGATCATCTTAAAACCAATTTTATAAAGATGATGGAGGAAAGCAATACAAGAAAATTAATAAATCCCTTAAAGAAATACAAGAAAATATATTCAAACAGGTAGAGGCATTAAAAGATGAAGCAAACAAATATAAAGAAATACAGAAAAATACAATTAAACAGGTGAAGTATTTGAATAAAATTGTCCAAGACCTGAAATAGAAGAAATAAGAAAACCACATTAAATGAGGGAGTCCTGGAGATGGAAAACCTAGGAAAGAGAACAGGAACTACAGGCATAAGTGTCACCAATAGAATATAAGAGATGGAAGAAAGAATCTCGGCATAGAATATATGATAGAAAAAAATCAATACATCAGACAAAGAAAATGCAAAATCTAAAAAGTTCATTGCACAAAACATCCAGAAAATTTGGGACACTATGAAAAGACTAAACCTAAGAAAAATAGGACTAGAAGGAGAAGATTTCCAGCTCAAAGGTCCAGAAAACATCTTCAACAAACTAAGAGAAGAAAATTTCCCTAACCTAAAGAAAGAGATGCCTGTAAAAGTACAAGAAGCTTGTAGAACACCAAACAGATTGGACCAGAAAAGAAAATCCTTCTGCCACATATTAATCAAAAAATTAAATGTGTAGAACAAAGAAAGAATATTAAAAGCTGCAAGGGAAGAAGGCCAAGTAACATACAAGAATTATATCAGAATTATATCCAATTTCTCAACTGAGATTCTAAAAGCTAGAAGGGCCTGGGCAGATGCCTTGCAGATCCTAAGAGAACATAGATATTATAACCTGCAAAACTTTTAATCGCCATAGATGGAAAAATCAAGATATTCCATGACAAAGCCAAAATTAAACAACATATTTCCAGTAACCCAGCCCTACAGAGGATACTAGAAAAAAACAAACAAACTCCAACCCAGTGAGGATAACTACACGCAAGAAAACACAAGAAATAAATAATTTCACACTATTAAAACCAATAGAAGAGAACACACACACACACTACCACCACCAACATCAAAATAACAGAAAGTAACAACCATTAGTCATTAATATCGCTCAGTAACAAAGGACTCAATTCCCCCAATAAAAAGATACAGGCTAACAGAATGAATGTACAAAAAGAATCCATCACTCTGCTATGTACAAGAAACATATCTAAGCAACAAAGACAGACATTATCTCAGAATAAAGGAATAGAAAAAGGGTTTGTAAGCAAACAGACTTAAAAAACAAGCTGGAGTAGCAATTGTAATATCTAATAAAATAGATTTTCAACCAAAAGTAACCAAAAGAAATGGGAAGAATACTCATCAAAAGAAAAATCTCCTAAGAGAGGACATCTCAATTCTGAACATCTAGGCTGCAAATGCAAAGACACCCACATCTATAAAAGAAACATTATTAAATTTAAATCACACATTGGATCCCACACATTAATAGTGGGAGACTTCAATACTCCACTCTCACCATGGACAGGTCATCAAGAAAGAAACTAAACAGAAGAAATAATGAAACTAACAGAGGTTTTGATTCAAATGGAACTAACAGATAGCTGTAGAACATTTCTCCCAAACACAAAAGAATATATCTTCTTCTCAGCACCTCATGGAGCCTTATCCAAAACTGACCATATAATTGGCCACAAAGCAAGCTTCATTAGATACAAGAAAGTTGAAATAACCCTTTACGCATGAATTAAAGCTACATTCTCATGGTAATTGAATAGCTCTCTCCTCAATGATCATTGGGACAGGGAAGAAATAAAAATGAAATTAAAGACTTTCTAGAATTCAATGAAAATGAGAGCACAACATACTCTAACTTATGGACACTATGAAAGCAGTGTTAAGAGGAAAGTTCATAGCACTAATTGCCTTCATAAAGAAATTGGAGAGTTCTTATTCTAACAAATTAAAAGTACACCTGAAAGCTCTAGAAAAGAAGAGAAAAGAAAAGAAAAGAAAAGAAGTGAAACACCCAAGAGGAGTAGAAGGCTGGAAATAATCAAACTCAGGACCGAAATCAATCAATGAGAAACAAGGAGAACAATACAATGAATCAATGGAACCAAGAGCTGGTTCTTTGAGAAAATCAACAAGATAGACAAGCTCTTAGGTAAATTTACTAAAAGACAAAGAGAAAGTATCCAAATTAACAAAATCCAAAATGAAAAGGGAGAGATAATAATGAACATTAAGAAAATTCGGAGAATCATTAATCTTACCTCAAAAGCCTGTACTCCAAAAAAATTGGAAAATCTAAATAAAATGGATGATTTTTCTAGACAGATACCAACAACCCAAGTTAAATCAAGATCAGGTAAACTATCTGAATAGTGCTATAACCTCTAAGGAAATATAAGCAATCATTAAAAGTGTCAAAAAATAAAAAAGCTCTGGGCCAGATGATTTTAGTGCAGAATTTTACCAGACTTTCATAACTTCTAAGAGGAGCTAATGCCAACAGTTCTCAAGCTATTACACAAAATTGAAACAGAAGAACGTTGTCAAACTTATTTTATGAGGCCACAGTAACCCTAATACCTAAACCTACAAAGACTCAACAAGGAAAGAGTATTGCATTCCAATTTTCCTTATGAACATTGATGCAAAAATACTCAATAAAATACAAACTAAATCCAAGAACATATCAAAGCCATCATCCACCATGATCAAGTAGGCTTCATTCCAGGGATGCAAGGATGGTTCAATAGACAAAAATCCATCAACTTAATCCACCATAGGAAAAAAAAAAACACATAGTCATCTCATTAGATACTGAAAAAGCAAAACTTTGACACAAACACAACACTTTGACAAAATCCAATACCTCTTCATGTTAAAAGTCTTGGAAAGATCAGAGATATAAGGTAAAAACCTAAACACAATAAAGGCGATATACAGCAACCCAATAGCCAACATCAAATTAAATGGAGAGAAACCGAAAACAATTCCACTAAAATAAGAGACAAGACAGGCTGTCTACTCTCTCCCTATTTCTTCAATATGGTACTCGAGGTCTATTAGAGCAATAAGACAATGGTCAAGGGGATACAAAGTGGAAACAAAGAAGTCAAAGTATTGTTATCCACAAATGATATGATACAAACAAGTGACCCTAAAAAATCTATTAGAGAACTCCTACAACTGATAAACACCTTCAACAACAGGCGGGATACAAAATTAACTCAAAGAAATCAGCAGCCCTACTTTATGTAAGTGATAAAGAAGCTGAGAAAGAAGTTAGTGAGACAATACCCTTCACAATAGGCACAAATGATACACAATGTCTTGGTGTATTCTAGCCGCGAGTGAAAGACCGTGCGCCCATAACTTTTAATCTTTGAAGAAAGAAATTGAGGAAGATATTAGAAGATGGGAAGACATTCCATGCTCATGGATCAAAAAATTAGCATAACGAAAGTAAGCACCTTACCAAAAGCAATCTACAGACTCAATGTAATCCCTATCAAAATCCCAACACAACTATTTACAGATTTTTTGCCTTTCTTTTTAAATTAATTTTTAAAATTAATTATGTTATTTATTTACATCCCAAATGTTGCTCCCCAGTCCCCCCTTCCAGAGTTCCTTACCCCATCCTCCCTCCCTCCACCCCCAGGCATCCCCCTTCCCTGGGGGCATCAAGTCTTTACAGGACTAGGCACATCTTCTCCCAATGAGGCCAGACAAGGCCATCCTCTGCTACATATGTGCCAGGGGCCTCGGACCAGTCCGTGTATGCTCTTTGATTAGTGGCTTAGTCTCTGGGCGCTGAAGGGGATGGCAACTCCATAGAAGACCAACAGTGTCAATTCTTTATAGAGCTTGAAAGAACAACTCTCAACTTCAGAGGGAAAAACAAACCAACCAAACAACAAACAAACCAGGATAGCTAAAACAAGACCAATTGCTGCAGTGTCCTGAGCTGAACAACAGAGGGAGACAAAGAATACAAAGCAAATTGAAGCACGGAAAACTGATCAGATAAAAAGGTTTTGAAGTTAAATTGAGGTTAAATAATTTTGGAGAGAAACAGACACATAAAGATGAAAACAAAATAAAGAACTTTGGGGTTTTATGTAATACTATTTTAAATGGTTCAAAAGGGATGGAAGACTTAGAGAAAATTGACACATAGCTAGTTATAATTATTATACTATTAAGCTTCATTCTTATCTTAATAAGCATTTTAGTTTGCTGTGTCAAGCATTAGAGGATAGGATAAAAATTTATAAATCAGAATATGGAGACTGCTTAGACATCTGAAAGACAGGAAAAGAAATGGGTGAGATACGGAGGCAAACATTACAGGAGACTGTACTAAAAAAAATGAATAACAGGATAAGATACAGATATAAGATACAAGAGATACAAAATAAGGAAAAAAACATAGAAGCAAAGCATGGGACAAAATGTTTAAAAAATCAGAATGAAGAACAATGGGAGAAAAATGAGGCTTGGAGACAAGGCTTAGAGAAGACATTAGAGCAGAAGATACAAGAACTTATAAATCAGATTGAACAGAATGCTAGGATGGCAGAGACACAAGAACAACAGACATACAGAATATGGACATTAAGAGAGAAGTTTAAAGTATTAATTAAAAATAAGAAAAATATTCAGGTAGAGACAGAAGATAAAAATAAAGCCAATCAAAAGTTTTTAGAAAACAAACTTGCACTCATCCGATTAGTATACAACAAAGACCAGCACAAGCAGAACACACACAGGTTTATGAGGAATATGAATGTCACCCTGTGGATACGCTGGATTTGAGAAAGTTTAAGGAAAGTTTCACTAATTTTGGAATGCATTAGCCAATCATAAAACAAATCTTGACTTCTTGGGCAATCAAAAATAGAATAATCCACGAAGACTGGAATGATATGACAAGAGCAATATTAGAACCTGGCTTTCATGGTATATTGAAGAGGCTAGGGAGATAGCCCAGAGAAATAAAGCCAGAGACATAAATATTTCTGAAGACCAGTTGCTAGGTCAAAGGTCAGTACACTGAGATAGAGATACAAGCCATATATGATGAGGAAACCTTGGCATTATGTCACATACCAGCCTTAAATACATGGGACAAAGTTGAAGAAACAGGAAAAAAGACTTGAACCATTAATTCAGGTTATACAAGCTCCAAAAGAAATATTCACTGACTATTTTCAAAGATTAACTTCAGCTGAATGTAGCAAGATATCAGGTCCACTAGTTAGGAAGGAACTAATTAAATCATTGGCCCTTGAAAATGCTAACAATGACTGCAAAGAGGGGCTAAGACTGTTGAGGGCATGATCACCACCCATTGATGAATGGATTAGGAATACAACTGATATTAGATCTCATTTACCTGAGATAACTCTAGTAGAAGCCATTTCTAAAGGCTGTAAGAAAAGGCAAACCCACAAATGTCTTAATTATGATGAACAAAGTCATTTCAAATAAATTACAAAGAAAACCATATTTATTTCAAAAGAGAACTTATGACTTTTAGTATTTGCAAAAAAAATGGAAAAGGCCAACAATGGACTAGGGAATGTATGTCAGCAACAGACAGATGGGGTGACCTCTCATCAATACCAAAACAACACCCAGAAGGGCCTCCCCCAGTCCCAACACCCAACAGCATAAATACTCTTCCATAGAACTAATTGGATTCTTTCTCATATACTAAAAGGGACACCAATTTCTGGAGCCCCTACACTTCAGAGTGATACAAATAAATCAGATAAGGCAGAATGTAAGTAAAAACAAAATAAGTAAGGTGGTTGAAAGTCCTTACGATTCAGCTTAAAAATCAGAATTATATGTAATTCTATGGTGTCATTAGATTTTCAAGAATCTCCTAATATAGTAACTGACCCTCGATTTGCAGAAAGGGTTGTTTTGATATAGAAATTGCTGAACTTATCCAAGATGATTCAAAATTGACTTCACTGTTTATTCAACTACAACAAATGATCACAAAGAGGAATCATCCATTATATATAATTCATATCAGATCCCATATGTGTCTGCCAGTCATTCTAACATAAGATAATGATGAAATTTATCAGCTATTGATAGGAAGTGTGCTAGAGGCTCCAGAATTTCATAAAAACATATTTACAGCAAAGGCTTAAAATAAGACTTTTCTATCACTTGGCAGCAAGTCAAAGAAATTATTTAAAAAATATCCTAAATGTTCTTTATATAACCAAACTCCATTACCTGCAAGAAATAACCCAAAGAAATAAAATTTGGCAAATTAATGTGTTTTGTTTTACAGAGTTTGGAAAACAGAAATATGTGCACCGTACTATAGACACACATATTCAGGATTTCAATGGGCAACTGCTTTAACTTCTGAAAAGGCTGATTCTGTAATTATGCATTTATTAGAGGTGATGGCCATTATGGGGATACACGTACAAATTTAAACTAGCAGTAATCCAGCATATATCCCTAATAGAATGAAGCAATTTTGTACGGATTATAATATAAAACATATTATAGGTATAACACCCAATCCTACAGGACAAGCAATTGTGGAAATATCTATTTGTACTTTAAAAGAAATGCTTAAGAAATAGGGGTAACAAAGACCCTCAGAGATAGATTACATAATGCTTTATTAATTTTGATTTTAATACTAATGTATAGTGGGTTTGGCCTAATGCTGCTTATTTTAATGTTAAATTTGGTCGCCAAAGCTGCTTACATGAGTGTCTGCACGTAAAACACTGAGGGACCCTGCCCCCAGTTGGCTCTAATTGGTAAGTAAAGAGGCCAGCAGCTAATTACTGGGCAGGGCATACAGAGGCTGGACTTTTAGGATTCCTGGGCTTGAGAGAGAGGAAGGAGGAAGAAGATTCACCATGCCTGGAGAGAGGAGAGATGCCATGCTTGAGAATGCCTAAGAAGAGTGGAGGACAAAAGGCATAAGCAGCATGCAAACAAGTTGGGAGAGTGTCACCCAGTTGGACAACCCTCTGGGTTCAGGACAGCCAAGGTAGAATATAAAATTTAGTAAGTAATAATTTGGGATTACCAGCAGGAGGTAGATTAACCATGTGGAGGTTAGAAAGTGGCCTGAATTTTTGGACCAATATTTTCCCCCAGTATTTAGCACCCCCCCCCCCGGATATATCACCCTGCTTTCTTAGCACCTATTGATTCAAATTTGGAAAAAAAAATTCCTATATATTTTGCCCAGATTTTTCTCTTGAACTTTGGTCAGAAACTTATACCCAGCATTTTGGGTCTGTATTTTCACCATGTTTTTTTCTTCAGCCTTGGTGTCCTGATGATTTGCCTAGCCTTGGCTCCCAGCTCTCGTGACTATGTTCGTGGCCTGTATTTTTGTTCTGGTATTTTCACCAAACCTTATCACACCATACTTTACAAGCATGACTTACCAATGACCTACTCGTCCATAGCTTGGACAGTGTGCCATCAGCAGTCGAGGCAAAGGGCAGTTTATAGCCCAGTGTCCAGCATTGCCACATTTGAAGAAAACTCTAGGTGGAGGTTCTTTGGTGCCTGTCATTTTTGGAGGAGAATGGGGGTGCTGGTCTCTCACACAGAAAGCCTTTTTATTATCAAAACATCTTGAATGCCATATTCTTCCGATCTCTGAAGTGTTTCAGAAATACCTATGCATCTAAAGTACATCTAAATAGACAAATGTTGCTTGTTTCTAGGTACTTACTTGCTGCATAACTTTGAAAACATTTGTAGGAGGCCAAATAAAGCTTATTTCTGTAATTAAGCCAGCACCTAACCTGACCACAAGTTTGATTATTTATAGGTAAATGATTGCTAACCTGCATTTCTAAATTATGATTAACAATTTACAATAATAACTTTTATAAGACTAGAACTTTACATTAAATTTCAAATGAGTTGCATATAAGCAAACAAGGCTAGGTTCCCAAATAACAACTCAGAGGCTTACTTAAGAATAAATGCCTAGGCCATAAGCTAGTCTAATTTCTTGACTAACTCAAATTATTATCCCATTTATTCTAACCTGAGTTCAGCTTCATGGCTGGTTCCTTCTCACATTCACACACTGACATCTTCTGAGTACAGATGGCAAATCCTCCCACGCCTGACTGTCTTCCAGAGTTCCTCTTGCTCTCTCTGCCAGATGTTCCACCTTCTAATCCTGTCTCAACTCATTGACCATCAGACTTTTATTGACAGGTGGTGTTTCCACACAGTAAGCAAGCGATTCTCTCTACATCTCCCCCTTTTAGTCCAACCAAAGTCTCTTTCTATAACATCAAAAAACCATATACAATAAGAACAATTATGAAAACTATCAAGTAAAAATTATCTTCACAATCGCCAGTCCATATGTATTTGGCAAACTTGGAGAAAGAACTCTACTATCTATCCTATCTTGGTGAGTTCAAAGTTCTGTACCTAAATCATCTTCTATCACAGCTTGCATTACTAACCTGAAAACATCATATTAGATCTTAAAACAGTTTCTTAAATCCTAAATGACTTAAGCTTAATTGTGAGACTATAAGTATCTAGTCATTAACCCCTTCAGAGACCTGAGAAGGAAAAATATTACTTGAATAAACAGGAAGTATAGAGCAAGCAGCTTCCAAAAACCAGAGAAATGAAAGAAGTTTCTAGCTACCTGGACAGTCACCCAAAATTTCTGTAAGTTGTTGGAGCATCATCTTTGGCCTTTTGGCTCAGAATACCTAACAGATATTCTGTGAAGCAGAAATATTGAAGGATTTGTCTAGCTTGACCTTGTGTCTTAGTTAGGGTTTCCATTGCTATGAAGAGACACCAGGACCCAAGCAACTTTTATAATAAAGGCAAATATTTAATTGGGGTTGGCTTACAGTTTTAGAGGTTTAGTCCATTATCCTCATAGCAGGAAGCATGGCAGTGTGCAGGCAGACATGGTGCTGGAGGAGCCGAGAGTTCTTTATCTTCATCCAAAGGAAGCTAGGAGCACAGACTATCTCCCAGACAGCTAGGTGTAGGGTCTCAAAGCCACCCTCACGGTAAGACACTTCCTCCAGCAAGGCCACACCTACTCTAGCAAGGCCACACCTCCTAACAGTGCCATTCCCTGGAGCAAGCGTATTCAAACCACCACAACCTTGCATAGCTTGGCAGTTGAATTTCCTGCATCCTGTTTGTCCAGTTTGGACAACATACTGTCAGCAGCTGAAGTAAGGGCAATTTCTGGCTAAGTGGCTAGCTTGCCACATAGAAGCAAACTCCATATGGAAGTTCTTTAATGTTCATCATCTTCTTTGAAGTTAAATGAGGTTGCTGCAAGGAGCAGACATGTCTCACTCTCAAAAAGACCTCTTATTAATAAAATATCTACGCTAAACTAATAAAATATCTGTGATATTCTGTAGATCTCTGAGATCTTGAAGACTACAGTATGTCTGTGCTTGTTTCTGTTTTTCATCTTTATGTGTCTTATTCCTATTCGTCTTATGTGATTTAAATTATATATAGCTGTCTATGATTTTTCACACTCACTCTCTTCTTATTGTTTTCAAACTTAATGCCTTACCAGTTCAGAAGTTTTGGGCTTTCTAGTCCCGCACAGCTCCAGGTAAATGTTCCTTTTGCCCTTCTGTGTGTCTGCAGGCTCCTCAGGCCAGCACATGTCTAAGGTGCCTAGCTTGGCCCCCTTTCTGGTTACCCTTTCTGGTTTGGGGGCTGGAGTCACCGTTTGCCTTCTAACTTCCACCCACTCTGAAAAGGTGGCTCTGGGCCATCGCATCTGCTGCCTTTTTGGCTCTAGGCCATCACAGGCACTGACTTTTTCCAGAGGGCATAAGCTGGTTTCCTATGGGTCCAGGCTGCTCAGTCCGTCTGCTGTGCCTGGGAAGTGCACTAAAGCTCCAGCTTGAGAGAGACTGTGGTGTAGCTCCTCACCTGCCAGCTGCATTAGCTCACAGGCGTCCAGTTAAAGGAGCTGTGGTGTCTGCTAAGTGT
Organism: Rhynchomys soricoides; assembly: GCA_019843965.1. Taxonomy (NCBI): domain Eukaryota; kingdom Metazoa; phylum Chordata; class Mammalia; order Rodentia; family Muridae; genus Rhynchomys; species Rhynchomys soricoides. Next base: position 7,642,624 of record JADRCH010000050.1, read on the forward strand.
ACCGAGGCTTTTGATTCTCTGTCTCTTAAAGGAACCACTTTCTGCCCAGCTAGGAAACTGCTCTGTGAAGAGTTTGTTTTCACCCAAGACTTTTTCTCAGGCTCTAAGCTTAGATTTCTTGCCCCATATTCAATGCACCATTTGAACGGTGGGCTTTCACCTCTGCTCAGTTCCCAAATAGTGACTCAGAGGTTTATTTATTTATGAATAAATGCCTAGGTCATAAACTAGGCTGGTTTCCTAACCAACTCTCAACTCACTATCCCATTTATTCTAACCTGAGTTCAGCCAAATGGCTGGTTTCTTTGCCTCAGATTCATACATCTGACCTCCTCCAAGCCCAGATGACAAATCCTGTGCCTGACTCTCTCCCAGAGTTTCTCCTGCTCTCTGCCAGGTGTTCTACCTTCTAACCTGACCTCACCTCACTGGCCATCAGATTTTTATTCACAAGTGATGATTTCACACCAGTAGACAAGAGATTCTCTCTACAAATGTGTGCATATGCTGTAAACAAGAGTTGGGTCATGTATGCAGTACATTGTAACATAAGAAGCCTTAAATTTCTATCTTCATACAAAAATTTATACCAATCTAAAATGTTTGAGGCTTGTTGATTTCTTCGTCTAAAAGGATGCAGCAATCCACCTTTTTATCCTATCAAGGAGACACAATAATCTATCGGTCTGTGTTCTCTTTCATGGAGATACAATGGCCTTTGTCCTTTATCCCTTTACCCTCCCCTTTGCCCTCTTCCACCCCATAATGCTAGGTCAGAGAGAAAGGATGGCGAAGAGAGAGAGAAAGATAGAAAGAGATCCCCGAATCTAACCTCCTTTCTTTTGTCCCCCCCCCCGACCATGACCAATGACAACTTGCCACTAACCCCTCTAAATGACAATAAACATCCATAAGCCACTGAACAGTGAATAACCGCACACTCAACTTTTCTGCAATGAGGATGCTGGGTTTTTTGTTTTTGTTTTTTGTTTTTTAAATGTTTCCTGTTGTCAGGAGTGATAGAATCTTTTGGAGACCCTAAAAATTTAGGATATTGTCTAAGACCTGATAGAGTTGGCTGTTTCATTCACTGACCAAGTTCTGTGGGATTATCTGAGGCTAGGAAAGTGCAGGGCTTTACTGACCTCCTGGTTGAAGTAATCTGTGAGGTTGGTCTATTTGTTGGCAGCATGCTTTGAAGCTGTCTTGAATGCAAATTTTTGAGGAAACAGCCACTGAGTCACTCAGTGAGGTTGGATCACCTGGGTCTAATTGCTTTGTCTTAATTGGTTTCTGGTCCTTTTGCTCTGAAAACACACAAAAATTTAAAGGTAACATTGTAGCGGTATTTCTGCTTTAACAGGTGTATGGAATGTATGATGTGCACAAATCAGCTAAAGGTGAGTCTCTGCTTTGTGCTTGAGCTGGTGAAAGGCATCTGTTAATCTTTACAAGTTCAGAGTTTCAACTGCAAAGCCAAATTGAAATAGAGTAATATAAATCCCCATTCATGCCATATAAAGGATGCTGTGTAATAATAAGTCATGAGGATCTAGTAGCCAACAAGATTCACTGGCTATTGCAAAGATACTCATGTCTCAGCCAGTCTTTGAGTTGTTCCTACATACGGAAACCAACATTCACGTCACCTGTTTTGTTATTCTGTGTATCCTGCATCTTTCATGTCAGGAGTCAAGATTTTCGGGAAGTCTTCCATGGTCATATCTAATCATTATTAGCTTTGGAGAAATCCATAACTTTTCATTTCCTGTAGAAATAAAAATGTATCTTCTTCCCTAACACAGTACATTTCCTGACTTCCATTCTGAGCTTAACACATCCTTAAAGTATATAGGATGGTTTAATTCAGCAGTGTTTTCAGGAGCTATGCTACCTGTATCACTGACATTTTAAAAATTTAAAGTTAATGGAGCATTACGTAATCTATCGATGGAAGATCTCGTATCTTGCATTTCCTTTAAAGTACACTTAGATCTTTCCATAATTAGCTTGGCCTGTAAGACTGTAAGGTATGCCTATAACATATTTTATGTTACAATATTTAAGAAATGGTTGCATTTTGTTGTGTACATATGCCAAGCATTATTAGTTTTAATCTGTAAAGGTATCCCTAAGATAGTCATCACTTCTAATAAATGTATAATTACAGAATCAACTTTTTCAGAATTCAAGGCAGAAGCCCATTGGAATCCTGAACAGGTATGTATGATGTACATACTTTAATTTTCCAAACTGTGAAAAGATAAAACATATGCATCTGGCAAATTTCATTCCCTTGGGAACCTTTACAGTTACTCTGGCAGGTGACGGAGCTTGGTTATATAAAGAACACGTAGGACAAATTTTGTAGTTTCTTTGGCTCATCATCAGGTTATAGAAAAAATTTCTTTAAACTTCTAGTATTTACGTAATGTCTTTTATGAAAATTTGAAGCTTCTAATACATTTCCTATTAATAATTGATATATCTCCCCATTCCCTGCTGGCAATTGTCCTGACAAATCTATATGAGAATGAATATGGGTTATGTACAATGGATGATCTCTGTTTTGAATTACACGTTGTAGACGTATAAATAACAATGCTGGCCAGAATCCAGCCTGGCATCACAGGGTAAACTGAGGAAGGCAGCGAGGAAAAAGAGGAGTATGGAATTGGTAACAGTGGCCAAAGCTGCTGTACCTTTGGCCTCCTCTACCTCCTTTAACTCTTTGCTATTCTGTGGCCAAAAGATACTGACTTCTGGCAATCAACTTCTGCTGAGCAGGGGACTAAAGAAAAAAGGGCTTAGTTACTGGGCTTTTTTTTCTCAGTCTCAAGAGACCTTTTCTGTCTCAAAGGGCCCTTGCTGGTCAGTTGAGAGCTCAGAGTTCATTAACTCCTCATGAACCAGAGAAAAAAAGAAAAGAAAAGAAAAGAAAGACGGACAGACAGACAGAAAAGAGAAAATTCAGGCATACACAATGACACACATACTGAATTAAGTGTAAAAGGGCTAAATCACCTCTTTATTGTTGTTCTTAGTATTTGTACTTTCTCAGAATAATTGATCACATGGTTTTCTAAGCACTTGTAAATTTCATAAGTTCATAGTAAATTTAAGGCAACAGTTCATGTCATAGATTTATAAGGAGTTACAGCAGAATTGTTTACATGTCTTTCCATTAAGACTGGGACCTGACTAAACATTCATTATCTGTTACTAGCTCCATAAGTTCATTATAAGTTTAAACAATAATTTTTATGTCATAAGTTAGCACAGTTTTGTCAAGAGACAAATCATCTGTCTCATTATTTTGAAATTTTGTATAGATGGACTAGTCTACCTATATTCTATGGTCTATCTTTAGATAGACCTGAGACAAAGGCTCAATCCCTAGGAGCTGTGTAGATACCTTTTGAAGTGGCCAAGTTGGATTCAAGAATCTTGTGAAATCATTGTTAGATATGCCTTGGTATCCACAAGGCTTCAATCTCAATTCCATCTAATGCCATTCTCATATCACTTATAGAAGTTTTCAAAAATATTTGTTTTCTAGTATCTTAAGAATCTCTTGCTCTATCCATCTGTGAGTAGTTGGCTTACAGCAGTGTGCTGTCTGTCATATCAGGCATCAAATTAGCTAGTTGTTCTCTAGAACAGTCTCTTCTTAGCTGACAGAAAATGAATGGCTCTTGTTGTTTTCCGACAATCCTCAAGCAAAGCCCCTTAGGCTGTTTTCTGATTGCAGGGAATCCCTGTGTGGGCTCTTTCCATATCTTTTACATATCCCAGGAAACTTTCTCTCTGCATTATAAGAAAATAATGGATTAGAGAAAAGAAAATGCTCAGGGACTGTTTGTCTAGAGTCCTTTAGGAAATGGCCTGGTTTTCCACAGCCAAGGTATCTGGCATTCTGAGCTCTCATACTTTTAGCAATTGTCTGTTCAATCATAATAGAACTGATTAGATCTAACATCCATAGTGTTTTAATCCATTTATAAATAGGTGAGGATCTGTCCTTTAAAGGTCTAATAGCATTTTTATATTCAGTATCAGCATTCTCGAAAGCTTACGACTCAATTAAAAATTTTCTTGCATGTGAATCCAATGTTATTTTATTTACAGGTGAAGTTAATCTTTGTAAAAACAAATCAGCAAAAGATTCATCTGAGCCCTGCATTATTTTTGTAAATGACTCAGATAGTTTTCCCTGTTGTTCAACCTTGTCCCAAGCATTTAAAACTACTGTATGACATTGCTCTAAGGTGACATGTGTATTTGTAAGTCAGCATACTGACCTTCACCTAGCAACTGATCCTTGGCAATATTAATATCTCTAGTTCTATTACACTGTTCCATAGCTGAAGCCTCTTCTCTTTACAAGGTCAGTGGCTATAGTTGAGATCTTGCCTAAGATAGCTGATATTAAATCTTTCCAATCTTTCAGAATTATATGACTTTTATGTGGCCCAATTATTAAGTACTTGTTTCACATAAGGTGAATGCATGCCATAAGTTACCATTGCTTTTTTAAACCTTTTGAGATCTAGTGTATCTATGGGCTGCCATCCAAATTCATCATAGCCTGTGGGTTTCTCTCATCTGGAGCTAATTGTCTTATGTAGTGAAAGAAAATATTGTAGGTCTTCTAATGGACCTAGACTACCGTCCTATAATCTCGTCACAAGGTGGCAATGTAGGCTTTTGTGCCCTTATTTTTGCACAATTTTTTTCTCCTGAATTTCTGGGCTGGGCCTTTCTTCCAGCAAAGTTTATCTGGCATATTTAATAGGATATTTCACCTGGCCTATGTGTCATTTTTTAGACTTTTGTCATGATTTTGTGCCCGGTGTTGATCCCCTAAATTTTTCCACAGCTTGTTTGGCCTGACCTATTCACCCAGGATTTCCACCTGGCATTTTAGCTACAATTTTAATTTGAGATTCTCATCCTACAGTCTTGCCAGGAGCTTTCTACTAGCCTTTGCTGCCCACCTTCACTCTCATAGTTTTTTTGTATGGTATTTTTGCCCTAACCTTTCACATGGTATTTTCAACTAATATTTTAATAAGTGATTTTTTTTAACCTTAGCTCTTGCCCCAATTTCCTCATAGTCTTTTGTAATTTCATTTTCCCCCATATTTCTCACCTAGATTTTTCTCCTAGATTTTCTTGACCTTTTTGCCCAACGTTTTTACCTGGCATATTTACCAGGATATTGACCCAGTTTTTGTTGGGAACATGCCTGTCACTGTTGAATGAAGCCCCACGTGTCTGTCCTGGCACACTGCGGCTCTGGGTGGGACAGGACACACGGGAAGTGGCTGTGCATCTTCCCACACAGTCTGACGGGCAGGTTGGGGGCTGTGGAAAGCCTCTGTGGACCCTGCCCGTGGGTAGGGGAGGGGGCCATTCCCAGGGAACTAGCAGCAGCCATCTCCATGGGTTCTCTAGCCCAGGGGGCACTGCAGTAGCAGCAGGGTGCCACAGACAGGTTAGCCGAAGCACAGCTGGGGTTCCCGCAGGGATCTGGTCTCGGCTGCTTTGGGTGCCAGGCTAACTGCTTAGGCTTGGGTGAATGGGTACCGTCTAGGAGCACTGGGATTCCCACAGTAAGAGAGTAGCCTTGGCTCATTAATCGAGGGCCAGATCCCTCACTTCCCACGGAGGGTCCAGATGAAGAGACAGTCCATAATTCTAAGACGTTTATTTTCATCATGTGGAAAGTGGCATGGATGGAACTGTACCTCCTGCCTCTCCCAGAGAGAAGAGGCAGATATAATAACTGGGGAGGGGTGTGGCTAAGCCTCTAGGTGTCTCACTAACATGGGGATGGCTTGGGGCTGTGTGGGCACACTTCTACCTGGGGCGTGGTATGTGACCATGGCTGGAGCCAAAAGCCTCCAGGAACCTTAGCATAATGTTTCTGGTTCCTTGTGAATTACTTCGCTGGGTCCCCCAGAGTTTGTCTGTGCTCAACCAGTGTGCCAGACTGCCTGCCAATCACTGCCCCACAAGCTTTGTGCCTCTTGAGTGCTGGGATTAAAGGAGTGAGTCACCAGTACCTGGCTTTCACCTGGAATTTATTTTTTTTTATAATAAAAGTTAATTGTTAAAAAATTTTAGAGAAATGTTCCATATAACAGTACAAATCAATACAGTACTACTAATAAACAGTTTACTAACAACTACCAGAGTATAAATTGTACATAAAATTTTATCTAATAAACTTATTTCTAGGAATTTATGTTGACAAAAATATGTATGTACTGTGGGATATCTATCACAGTATTATATACAATGGTGAATTATGAGAAACATGCCAAAATTAAATACAGAAGTAATAAATTATGAAATTACTTGTAGACATTTCTATAATCATTAATATGCTATTATCTAGTCTAAAACTTTAGAAGCCAATAATATCATCATCATACTTTCACATTATAAATATGATTAAAATAGATTAAATCACTTTTTAAAAACATTATGCAATTGGAAATTATTTCTGACAGATCAACTCTTACAGTTTTGTAGGCCATTCATTTTTTTCTCCTTTGAAACAACAAAAGAAAGTTGACTTCAGTCAAAATAGCACACAACCTAATCTCATAAATCACAAGTTTAATGTTACTTGTTTTCAGTAGACTTTGAAAACCTTACTACTGTCATATTCAACTAGAAATAAATTGACAACTCCTGACTAAATTCAGAGACAATAAATACTAGTCTTCTAAAATATGCAGGACTCACCTCCCTAATGTGAACATAAAATTCGATTATCTCCAATTTTCTCTCTTGAAGAAATGTTAGCTTCACTCTGAGCAAAGAGCAACATTCCTTTGTGTTTCCCAAAGCCGTTACACTGAGAATCATCGGATACCTATAACACTTTCTGAAGTTACCCCTTAAATATTTCTAATTCCTTTTTTTTTTTAACCTTCGGCAATTTTATTTTATTTATTTATTTATTTATTTATTTATTGTTTTTCGAGACAGGGTTTCTCTGTGTAGCCCTGGCTGTCCTGGAACTCACTCTGTAGACCAGGCTGGCCTCGAACTCAGAAATCTGCCTGCCTCGGCCTCCCAAGTGCTGGGATTAAAAGTGTGCACCACCCCTGCCTGGCAAATATTTCTAGTTCTACAGTGACTATTTCTGTAAAGAATGAAGTGTGGGATATTTTTTTCAGGACAATTAAGTTTTTTAATAGTTAAACCACAGATGTAAAAAATAAAAGAATTCAAAGTATTAGCAACAAATAAAATTATACCAGTGGACTTCGGTAAAATTCTATAAAATTATAATCTTTTCAATTATAACCACTGTTAAAGAATGCTTTAGAAAACAATCCCTTGAGTCCTATCTATCCTTCTGAATGTGTCACTTACCTGAACTGTGCCATATTTGTGTATTTTAAACATATATTATTATTATACTGCTTGCGGTTTTCAGAGCATAGATGCTCAGAATTGAGAGTTAATCTTGGTAGATTTTTCCTTTGACCAGTATGAAGTGTCCTTCCTTATCTTTTTTTGATAACTTTTGGTTGAAAGTTGATTTTATTTGATACTAGAATGGCTACTCCAGCTTGTTTCTTGGGACCATTTGCTTGGAAAATTGTTTTCCAACTTTTTACTCTGAGGTAGTGTCTTTCTTTGTCACTGAGGTACGTTTCCTGTATGCAGCAAAATGCTGGGTCCTGTTTACGTATCCAGTCTGTTAGTCTATGGCTTTTTATTGGGGAATTGAGTCCATTGATGTTAAGAGATATTAAGGAAAAGTGATTGTTGCTTCCTGTTATTTTTCCTGTTATTTTTGTTGTTAAAGGTAGAATTATGTAGCTTCTTTTGGGTTTGTTGAAAGATTACTTTCTTGCTTTTTCTAAGGTGTAGTTTCTTTCCTTGCTTTGGTGTTTTCCATCTATTATCCTTTGTAGGGCTGGATTTGTGGAAAGATATTGTGTAAATCTGGTTTTGTTGTGGAATATCTTGTTTTCTCTGGCTATGGTAATTGAGAGTTTTGCTGGGTATAGCAGCCTGGGCTGGCATTTGTGTTCTCTTAGGGTCTGTATGAGATCTGTCCAGGATCTTCTAGCTTTCATAGTCTCTGGTGAGAAGTCTGGTGTAATTCTGATAGGTCTGCCTTTATATGTGACTTAACCTTTTTCCTTTACTGCTTTTAATATTCTTTCTTTGTTTAGTGCATTTGGTGTTTTGATTATTATGTGGTGGGAGGAATTTCTTTTCTGGTCCAGTCTATTTGGAGTTCTGTAGGCTTCTTGTATATTCATAGGAATATATTTCTTTAGGTTAGGGAAGTTTTCTTCTATAATTTTGTTGAAGATATTTACTGGCCCTTTAAGTTGGGAATCTTCACTCTCTATTATACCTATTATCCTTAGGTTTGGTCTTCTCATTGTATCCTGGATTTCCTGGATGTTTTGGGTTAGGAGCTTTTTGCTTTTTGCATTTTCTTTGACCGTTGTTTCAATGTTTTCTATGGTATCTTCTGCACTTGAGATTCTCTCTTCTATCTTTTGGATTCTGTTGGTGGTGATTGCATCTATGACTCCTGATCTCTTTCCTAGGTTTTCTAACTCCAGCGTTGTCTCCCTTTGTGATTTCTTTATTGTTTCTATTTCTATTTTTAGTTCCTGGATGTTTTTGTTCATTTCCTTCATCTGTTTGATTGTGTTTTCCTGTAATTCTTTAAGGGATTTTTTGTCTTTCCTCTTTAAGGGCTTCTAGCTGTTTACCTGCATTCTCCTGTATTTCTTTAAGGGAGTTATTTATGTCCTTTCTAAAGCCCTCTATCATCATTATGAGAAGTGATTTTAGATCATAATCTTGCTTTTCTGGTGTGATGGTGTATCCAGGACTTGCTATAGTGGGAGAATTGGGTTTTGATGATGCCAGGTAACCTTGGTTTCTGTGGCTTATGTTCTTATGATTGCCTCCCGCCATCTGGTTATCTCTAGTGCTACCTGCCCTCCCTTTATCTGGCTGGAGTCTGTCCTTCCTGTGATCCATTCTGTAATTCTGGGATCCTGTGATCCTGAGATCCTGGGTGTGTCAGAGCTCCTGGGAGTCAAACTCCCTCTGGGACCCTGAGATCTTGGTGTTACCAAGTTCCTGGGCTCCCCTCTGATCCTGTGAGTGTTAGAGCACCTGGGAGTGGAGCTTCCTCTAGGTAGTGTGGTACTGGCTGAGGATTTTGTGCCCAGGGTTTGCTCAGAGCCTCACCTGGAATTTTTAACAGTGACTCTCTTCTTAGCTTTTGGCCAGATGTCCTCCTAACCTTCCATTCCATCAAATTTTACCTTATTTTTCTCCCACATTTTCCCCAGACTTTTTGCCCAGCATTTTCACCTGGCATATTTACCAGAGTCCACCTCTGTGCAGTACATTTTACAAGGTTTTCTGCCCGATATTGCGTGTGTGTGTGTGTATGTGTGTGTGTGTGTGTGTGTGTGTGTGTGTGTGTGTGTATCTTGGATTAATTGCCTGAATTTTTGGCCAACATCTTCACTCTGTAATTAAACTGGCTTTTTAACCAGCACACTATACCCAGCCTTTCTGTGGTACTTTTTGTGTAGAATTTGCACAAATATTGTTTCCATAATTTTCTCTCAGATTTTTCTCTTGGATTGTTGGCATTGCACTTACTCCCAGCATTTTTCTTCTTCATTTTCAACACTAGATTTCATCAGTCTATACCCAGATCTTTCCAATAGCCTTTCCTCCTGGCTCGAGTGCCTGGATTTGTGTTCTGATATTTTCACCAAACCTTCTCACACCACATTTTCCCCAGAATTTTTGCTTTGCTTTCTGCAAATAATTTGCTCACAGCTCTTTTGCCCATGTTCCTACCCATGTTTAGGCATAGATGTCCATACAGGCTTTTCATAGCGAGTTTAATTAACCCAGCATTTGACTATGGTTTTTCATCAAGTTGTAGAGCCTGGAGTTTTCTCCTAGCCTTTGAGCACTTTTGTGACTGTGTTTTTACCTGGATGTTTGTCCCGGGTCCACACTCAGCCTTTTCTTTCACAGTATTTTCCAGATTCCCCTGCCTTTACACTGGTCTTTTAATGTAGATCATACTCCCAGGGATGTATACATAGTTTTTGCCTCATCCTCTTTCCTGGATCATTGGCCCGCCCATTTTGCATATATTTTTACCCATTATTTTTAAAAGGATTTTCCACACATACTCTGTGTGCTGATTTTTCTCCTAGGCTTTGGGCCTAGTATTTGGGCCTGAAATTGAGGCTTGTAATTTTTTCTTCGAATTTTTCTTCTGACATTTTTATACACTGTTTTTCGCCCACATTTCTACCAGGATTTTTCACTGAGCATTGTGTCTGACTTTTTGCTAAGATTGCACTCCCAGATTTGGTGCTTGTATTATTCTTTTCCCTGAGTTTTTATTCTAGATTGTTGTCACTCCCTCTTCCACCATGCTTTTCACAGAATTATTATTATGGTTTTACATCTGGTTTTTTGTTTTGTTTTGTTTTGTTTTTTTCTCCAAGGCCTTGCATACAGATATTCTAAAGAGGTGACTCTGAGATAAGAATTCAAGTACAAGCAATTAGTTTGAGAGGCGACCCTTGGGCAGTATATAGGTATAGGGAATGAGACAGGGAGAGGAAAGCAGAGAGTAAAGGGCTTTATGTCATATGAAAGTTGCTGGACGTATGAGTTCAATTCTGCTATGGTGCTCTAAGAGGTGGTAGAGCATACATCACAGAGTTGTCCTAACCTGGGGCTTGACTGTTTTGAAGCTGTTGCTAGGAGTAACAACTCCCAGACATTTTCAGATTGTTCTCTGTATGTGATCTGAGGGTGTTCGCTAGCAGACTGGATGCAGCACCTAGTTGCAGGTGGCAGGTACTTGCAGAGGGCAGCCTGCTAGTGTGTACAGTGAGCACAGAGAAACAGGGTACCAGCAACTGTGCCACCCCTGTGGATGTATTCCTGTGCCTTTGCAACCCTTTCATTATTGATTCACTGTCCCAGGAAATGGGAAGTAAAGCAAAGCCTGGAGCACATTCATGGGTCTTAGGTATATGCAAAGTTTTTCACTCCTATGAAGTAAAAGCTCATGCTTTATTTTGCAGACAGGGTTCTGTGTGTTTGATTACTTCCAATCTCCAAAGCCCAATGAATAGTGTCTATTTATTGGTTTCTTAATCATTCTAAGCTTTTCAGGATATATTAATCAAAACATCTAAAGTAAACCTTTGTTATCCTTAATTTCCATATAAATACCATATAAAATTTATAGGACCAAGGTTCTAAAGCTGCTAAGAACAATGAGAATTGGAGGGAATATGAAACATAAGTCTGTGAGATCTGGACTTCATGATCTTGTGCTTGCTTGTCTCTAGGAAGCTCTGGTGAATCAAAGTCCAGAACCTGTAGAGCTATGATGCAGGATATCTGATCACACCGTGAACAGAAAAACCTGTTCACTGTTACTGGAAAACCCTGTTTCTAGTTGAGGTGTGGCTCAGCCCTAGCACATACCTTTAATCCAAGAGCCTTCAGTTTATTGTAAACAGGATTACAGATAGTCAATCATAGGTCAAGAAATGGAACAAGCAACCAGTTGACAGGGAATGAATATAGGAAAAAAAAAACAGAGAATAAGAGGAAGTCAGGAGGGCAGATAGACGCATAGGAAGTAAGGGAGGCACATTCTGTTTGAGGAGCTTTTGAGATAGCATAGAGAAGGAGAGCTTGCCTTTTTTGGAAGGGGAGGAGACGTTGGCTAAGGAGGAAGGACAGCTGGATCTTTCTCTGCCTCTCTGAGCTAGCAGGCTTTCACCCCAGCAACTGGGGTGAATATGTGAGATTTTGTTTAAAAGTAGCCGAGCTAGAGAGAAAGTCTGATTGCACAGGGCCCAGCCAGGCCGCAGACACCCTGTGAGAACTAGCCCATAACCAGCCCCAGTTCTCACACCAGGCTCCTGCTTTATTCTTATCCTACTGAGAGAATATTCCTATCAGGGCCTCTACTCCCCTCTTCTTGTTGAAGAAAATCTTACACCCATGAGTGTTAAAATGGTAAGGGAGAGTTTATTCAGGGATGTGATAGGAAATACAGGGAGGGTTCAGCTCTAAACACTGGGACTAGTGGTAATTTATAGCCAAGGAACTTAGGTGGGGATTGGTGGATATAGAAAATTACTAAGAGGAAAAGAGTTAGTGGTAGGTGCATTCTTGCTAAACCAACTCAAAAGCATTTTGCTGAAGGTAGGCCTGGGTGAACAGTGATCAAAGATAAAGCGATCTCCCTAGATTGAATAAGCTTCTTTCTAGACTTGGCAAGGATAGATACAGATGTGAAAGCTAAGGGTCCACACTGTTGAAAGGAAGCTCAGAGGAGCTCATGGGAAGTTTGGTCAAGGAGTCTTTGTCACTTGACACAATGGTCCAGCTAGCATTGATGAAGCCACACACTTGGATTTATTACCCTTCCATAGTTAACTTCAGAATAACCTCGGAGTGCCAGAGGTTTTACCAACTAAAGTTCTTTCCAAAAGTAAAACTGATATTATAATGGATGGAAGGGGTGGGATTTGAACCTAAAAAGTTTTGCTTCCCACCCATAGCCTTAAGACACTTTCCATCTTGTTCATTCTTTAATGGGCTTAATGACTCCTCTATCATCAACTTGGGGCTAGAAGGACTGAAAGAGATGCAGATCCCACATGGTCCTTCTCTTAACTAGGCCAGCCTTCACATGCCTCAGTTTCTTTGAAGCCTCTAAGAAGGCACTGTCATGATGAGTACTCGAAGATGTGATTTGTAAAAAAGAAAAAAAAAAACATTGTCATACAGAGGAAGAAGTGGGAGCAGACTCCTGCATTGGTTTCTATTTTTGGTATGCTCTGCTTTTGTTTAGTAATAAGGGAGAGGCGACCAGACCACAGCACTCATGTGTAGCAAGAATTTTTAATTCCCAAGAACTAGAAAACAAAACAAGTTTAAATTCTTTTCAATTTTATTTGCCCATGGACATCTGTGCTTATGAGCTTGGAAGCTATAATACATTGTTTGTTCGTTCTTTTGATAATTCCTCTGATGGTGTGAGGAAAAGGGTCCTAAGCATGGTTTAAATCTCTTACGATAATACTTGCCCAACTATGTGGCAAACTGCTACTCTTCTTTTTATACTAGCATAATAGGAAGGAAAAACACTCCAATTTATCAGAAGGAAAAGCAGCTGCCAAAGCTTTAATGGAGCATATGTTTTCCTGGCTCTGCTACCAACTAACTGTGCAACAGAGGCAGGTGACTTAACCTCTGAATTTCTTGTTTCATGTTGCAAAATACAGTGTAGTGACTTCTTGAATTTCATGGTCCTTTTAAATCTTGAGTTTCTGGAGTCTGTCATAAAATGATGCCAGAAGACTCTCATTGTGTTAGCACTATGTACACACACACACACACACACACACACACACACACACACACACGTAACCATAGATACATGCATAAGATGAGTTTCAGCAGCTTCATGGCATCCACTCAAGAGTTTCTCTTCATATACATTCCTTCTTTTGACTTCTACATTTTCTTCACTACCTGAACTCTGAAAAGAAAAGAAACTCTTGCTTTTCCCTGTCTGGTACTTCCCATTGCTCTGATCTGCTCTCTATTCTGCCTGCTGGGCTCCTCTCAATGGACAGGGCCTCCTTCTTCCGTTCGCAGGCCTCTTTCCCCAGATTTTGTTTCCCTTCAACCAGACCTCTGACTTCCCCTGAGCAGTCAAAACTCTTTCCTTTTAAGTCCTTCCCAGCCTCTCCAGCCCAAACTCCCAGAGCCATGTCTGTCTTGCTGCCTCCACAGGCCCACTAAGGCTTGAGATGTGCGCCATCATCTCATAGAACAGTGATTCTTAACCCTCCTAATGCTGTGACCCTTTAATTCCTCGTGTGACCTCCCCAACCATAAAATTATTTTCATTGCTACGTCATGACTGTAATTTTGCTACTGTTATGGGTCATAATGCAAATATCCATGCTTTCTAACGGTCTTGGGAGACCCCTGTGGAAGGTTTGTTTGAACCCCCAATATCGATCGGGACCCACAGGTTGAGAACTGCTGTTAGAGTATGCCCAACCATACCTTTCTCTTTTGACTCCTTGAAGTCTCGTGCAGTGTTTGACATCTGTCGCACCCCTCTTGTCGCACCCTGTCCCCCAGCTATTGGGTCTGGCACAGATCTGGACTCCCTTCCTCCTCTTTCCGAAACCCTCCCAGGTAGGCTGTGCTCTGGAATCCACTCTATGCTTCTTTTCCTGTTCTCCTTTGTCAAGTCTGTGTGTGGATGATCTCACCTATCATACTCCGCAGCTTCCTCCAGACCTAACCTAGACTTCCTCTTTCAGCATCTCGGCCAATCTCTCCTCTCAGGCTTTCACTTCCCTGGACATTTGTAATCCTGACCCTGAATTCCTCTATTCTCTGTTTTGTGTTTTGCAATCCTGGGTATCAAATCAATGAAGTTGCATGTGTCACCCAAAGGGTTCTACTACTGATCCCACCCCCTTAAACTCCCCATTGTTTGGTCCTACTATATGGAGACATAATTAATAAATGAAAATTTGCATATTTGCTAAATTGCCATTGCCAGGTCCAGGTCTTCACTTGCTTAGAGGGTGAGCAAGGTCTTCCTTCTTGGTCTGATTGCTCAGCCTTTCAAAGCAGCCTTCAGTCTGTCACCAGAGTTTTCTCTTCCTGAAATGTAGTTTGACTATGTCACTTTTCTGTCCCAAACCAACACTCATATTTCCCACAGGATGCTTCCTCCATTGAATTTTAATAGCTAATAGGACAAAAAAAATCAAAATTGAAAATTGAATTATCCAAACACACTGTGTTAAACAAAGCTCAATGGGTTTCTTTACTGCAGATACTCAAGACAGGTTACTGCCACTTGAATGTCCAATGCATGTTAAAGTAGATTAGTTCTCAATTTCATGTAACCTTTAGAACATTTGCACATTAGGAAAGATACCAGAGTGACAGAGCTACCAGATAGGAGCCCAGGTTCTCAAGTGTGCATGCAAAAGAGTTCTCCAGCATAGATGATGTTCCAGTAGAAACACCTGGACCACTAGGCACGCGAGAATAAATTGTGTGTTCACCCTGTAAGCTTCAGAGTTATTGGTTACAGTATTTAGCCTATCTGTTCAATCAGAATGCATTCAGGTCAAGCTGCATGCCAAGGACTAAATGACCATTTTCAGCCCAGCTCAGGGGTTTTAATAATAGTAATAGGTCATATGGATGGCTGTAGTGAGAATCATGGAATTTTGGTTTGTTTAAAAATCACAGAAATATTCTAAGTCTATGGTTTCATTTAAATCCCAGGTGTGAGGTATGGGGTGCTTCACAGAAGCTGACTATGAGTTGCCTCATTCTCTAGCAGGGATGTGTTTTTGCCAGCTGCAGATAGTTTCTTCAATTGTGTAATGCTTAGAATTCTGGAGACTTTTCAGAGGGTATATAAATGCTAAGGCTCCACGAGGCAGTGAGGGTTGTTGGTGGGTTATATGTTGATTATTGTTAGTTGTTAGCTGTTGTCAGTTGTGATTTGTTAAGTAGTTGGATGCAAAGAAGGAAGAAGAAGAAGAAGAAGAAGAAGAAGAAGAAGAAGAAGAAGAAGA
>JADRCH010000050.1:7666946-7719177 GCA_019843965.1 Rhynchomys soricoides
TGGGAACCAAATTCAGATGGTCCACAGTACATGCACTTAACTACTAACTCATCTCTCCAGCCATGGATAATATGAAAATAAATTTGTTATTCTTGGCTAAAGAAGGATTTCCCAAATTTGCTGTAGTGTTTGAGGTGTGAAGATGTTCACATCAGCACCCAAGAAGCCAGGCAATGATAGGGATGTTCTCAAGGGTCCTGCTAAAAGGTTATGATGTTAGCATGTGCCCTTTCTCAGAATGATCAAAGGTTTATGTCAACCAGAAATCAGACCCAGGGCTTAGATGATTCCTCCAGTAGAAGTATTCATGACTTCGACCAGACACATTGGTTTTGAATGCAAAGGGAGGGATCAGTGAAAAGACAATGCCAAAGGGAGACTTGGAAAGAGAGTGTTGGCTAGACTGAAGACAAGAATCAGCAGTTCAAAAACCTGGGGAAGAGAGGAGAGGGAGGGAGGAAGAGACCAGGAAATTGAAAAGAGGTTTGGCTAACTCCTGCTTTTGGAAACAGGCAGCTGAGGTGAAATGAGGGTAAAGATCGGTATTAGAGAGAGTTTGTGATAGCATCTGAAAGTCAATAGCAATGCAAGCAGGTTGAAGGGCCGCAGGCAGAGTGATAACAGGATGGTGCGCCTTAAACTAGTCACTGACCTGGGTTCTAGTACTACCTTCCCCTAACTCTGGGCAAGGCACTCAATAATTTTAGACGGTTTCTTCTTATCTGAAGTGATGAGGTAGGACTGAGTGGCCTTGAGCACCCTCTTCTCCTTTCTCCACCCCTATATTCAACTAGACATTATGAAATCGGAGGCTTACATAAACGAAGCCTTCCAGATTGGAATTCGCATTTAGCTTTCCTAAGGATAAATTTTTTTTTTTTTGAAGAGAAGAATAAAAGGTTCCACTCAACACTTGGCAAGCAACATTTGTTCTGTATAATAATTAGCAAGTAAGCATTATTTGTCATGTAATTATAATAAAATTAAAAGGGAAATTTAGGGCATTCAGTTTTCCTTCCCATAGATCAGAGGGATGATTAACATAAACCATGGAGAACGGGTACTGAAGGCGGATCCAGGGAGGGAATGCCAATTTCAGAAGAAGAGTTTTGGTCTAGAAAACCTCAAGGATTCTGAGTTCCAATCTCACCTGCCACTCCAAGCACTTGGACATGCAACTTCTTCTCTGCTTTAACTGGTATGAATGTGGAGGACCAAATTCAGATCCTCTGTAAGAACAATACATGTTTCCAGCCCCAGATAATATGTCCTAATGAAAATAAATGTGATATTCTTGTCTATAAGAGGATTTTTACACTTCTATATTAATGTTTGGAGTGTGAATCCTAAAGTAATTCCAAAGGAATCCTAAAGATTTGGAACTCCAGCCTCCCACAATATCTCTGCCTATGATTTTTCAGGAAACATTATTCTTATGCCTAGGTCCTAATGAAGTCAAATTAGGGCATCATTTTATCTACTTTCAAAGAAGGTAAAGGAATTTATGGAATTATCTACCCAGGTAATGGAAGACTGGAGATGTCAAACAGAGCTGGTGAGGCAATCTGAACACTAGTTGCAGCAGGCAGCCATTGCCACTCTGAGCTGGAAGGACATAAAACAGAAGATGTTCTGATAACAGCCTAGATTCTGAGGTCACTTGATAGAAGATGAGGGTCACAGACAAGACAGCTGCCACCAGAAAGCGGAGATTCAGGGATAGAGAGCTAGGAAGAATGTTCCCGACACTTATTGCCTTACCCCCACTCACCCCACCTCTTCACCCAGATTTAAAAAAAAAAATTAAAAAAAAAAAGCCTATAAAAGCAGAATACTGTGCAGACAACAAAGGGAAAATTTCAAAACACGCACATTCTAGTTTGTTCTACTGTGAGAAACACCACAACTGAAAGCAGCGCGGGAGGAAAGGGTTTACCTCATCTTGTAGTCATGGCAGGAACTTTAGCAGGGCAGAGACCTGAAGCAGGAACCATGGAGGAACTTAGCTTACCTGACTTCTCCCAGGCTCAAGTCCAGCTACCAGTCAGATACAGCCCTTCCCCCCTTTCCCCTTTCCCCTCTACCTCCCGACCCTCTTACCCCCTCACCCCCTCCTCCCCTTACCTCCTTGCTCCCTTGCCCAGGGATGGTACAATCTACAGCAGGCAAGTTAGCAGTCAAGAACATTCTCCACAGATATGCCTAAGGGCTGATCTGATGAGGCAAAGGATCAGCAGTGACGACAGCTAGTAGAATTATTCATGGATTTTTTTACCTTCCCCTTTGTGCTTATAATTTCCCATTTTCTATAATCAGAGTGCACCACATTTGAATGAAGAGGTGGGACTCATAAAATCTTATTTTTGCTAGAAAGAAATGTGAAAAGCCCCTCCTTTCTTTGAAGGCTGTTTTCCAGCCCCTTGTTCTGGTAGTTCAAAACTGAACTACCTTAAAGCAGCAGCTTCTATGGAGCCATGATGGTTATGGCAGAAGCTGCCTTTATGTCTACCTTGAGATAAGTTATTAGTAATGAGGTTGTCTTGAACAGCCCCTTGTGTTCTGGGTCAAGACCACCTCAGCCCAGAGAAAAGCACACTTGAATCTGCAGTCAGAGCATTACAAACCACCTTCCTCCCTCCTCAAAGCCTCCCTCCCTTCTGCTGTCACGAGGTTTGCAGACCCTCCCTTTCCATCCCACAAGAGGAGACAGGCAAATGAGTCATAGCCCTGGCTCAGACTAAAGGAGTATTATTTCCTCAGCAGAAATGAATCTATTCTATTTTCTGTTTCTTGACACCTTACAGATAATATACTTTCCCCAGCAGATACGCAACTTCTACAAAAACTGAAGAATTTTGTTTGTTGAAGTTAAAAAAAATGGCCAGTGGAAGTTAGACATTCCCATGTTGTGAGAGCTGCCAGGCTCCAGTGATGTAGTGGAAACAATGAGAAGGTGGTTTGTGATGCTCTGACTCTAGACTCAAGTCTGCAGAGTGATGCTATTCTTGTAAAAATACACAGAGGCTCTGCTGAAACCTATTTCCCTTTTCAGTTCCCAAACATTTTTTAAAGAAAAAAAAGTGCCAGGATGGATTTGTAAAGAGAGGATTCACCTTCATGGGGTGATGGTCACGAGAGATATTGTTTTAAGGGGCTTCCTCCTCTAGCACTGGGTTTCCCATCTGGAGGCACAGATAATGTGCATTCTATTAACATTTCTCTCTAAACGCCTATGCCTGCAATCAGTTCCCTTTGTCTTGTCCCGTGACAACAGATTGCATTCCATAGGAAACTAGAGTGGAGATGTTATTTAGTTTGGATCTCTCTCTTCCATTGTTTAACTGCACATATGCTATTTCATTCTACATCCGTCTCATTATGCAGAAATATGAGGCTAGAAACAGCTAACCGATTAGGGATTGCTACGTAAAGACTTATCTTGTGGACTTCTCAAGACACTTTGATCAGTTCTTCCTTCTTTGCACCCATGAACAAAGCTCTGAGCTCAAGTAAGCTGGTATTCAGAAGAGGTCTGGGGATGGATGGACATATGTGTGTTGGGAATACGTGTTCTCGGGACTTTTCTGTTGATCTCAGCACACAACGATTTCTGTTTAATTTGTTGTTGTTCTTAGACATTGATTGTATCTGCATAACACTCATAAAGCACCTGTCCATGAAACTTCTACAAATAGAAACGAAAACATACCTACCAGGTGCAAGAAAACAAAGACTAAGGCACAAAGAACGACTTACATTCATGTTGTTGAATTTAGATTAGGTACTTAGAGACACTAAGTGTTTGTGTGTGTGTGTGTGTTTGCATGTGTGCACACGCACACATGTTTGTGTATGAGACAGAGAGAGAGAGAGAGAGAGAGAGAGAGATATCTGTGGTGCTAGAGACTGACTTAACATCTTAAACATGCTGGGCACACAGTCTATCACTAAGCCACATACTCCCCGCCCTGAACGCCTTTCAGCCCAATGTACTCTGTCAGGTGACATCATCGTTGCCATTTTCCTGTGAAGTGGCTACAGCAAACTTTTAAAAATTCCTTTCTCCTTTATTTTTTGAGGCAGGGTCTTACCCTGCAGGACAGTCCGGCTTGGAACTCACTATGTAGCCCAGACTGACCTTGAACTTGTGGCCTGCAGTCCTGTCTCAGCCTCCCAGTGCTGGAATTGTGGGCATGAGCTATCAGCTCTAACTCAGCAAACCTTTTAAATGACCCAGTTGTTTCCACACTCACTACTTTTACTCTTCACAGAGGACTGTGAAGGAGATGCTAATGCAGGAGAGAACAGAGAGGTTGGGCCATTTCCCCAACAACACACATTTTATGTAGGGGCTTCCTTTTTTTTTCCCCCCTTAGATAAAACTTTTATCACCAAAGCCAATGAGTTTAGTCTTCCAGAAAACCTTCTCCTAGAACAAAGTCGAGCTTTCATAGTGTTCTGTGAGGTCTACATCTCACTGAACAAGGTAGCTA
This sequence comes from Rhynchomys soricoides, assembly GCA_019843965.1. NCBI lineage: Eukaryota > Metazoa > Chordata > Mammalia > Rodentia > Muridae > Rhynchomys > Rhynchomys soricoides. The sequence goes on from JADRCH010000050.1 coordinate 7,671,440, forward strand.
CCAGCTAGATGAGAAGCCAAAGTGTGCCTGCAACACTGGACTACAGCAGGAAGTAGCAACTGTCCACTCCAGGCAGCCTTGATGTCAGTCCTCCCTCATGTACTTACTGACCCGAGACCCAGATTCTGGCCTTGTGAAATGGGGTGAACAGTAGGACGAGTCTATACAATAGCCAAATTTCAACCACGTTTCCAATCTTCAAAATGTAAATTCAACCCAATTCATCTCTGGTCTTAGTTTAGACAAAACGAGTGCTCGGAGGATGTGTAGGAACCTAGCACCTTTAAGTGGGCATTCTCTTCTTGATTAATTTTCTCTCGGGTCAATTGTTTGCAATTGCGGTGGGAAGTTTATAGTTATGAGAAGCAGGCTTGTAGCCACGTGAGTTTGAAAGCCTATATAATAGAGAAATACAATGAAAAGCAGTGTATACTCAGAAATCAACAGCGACTGCTTTCTCGCTAGGTGCTTCTCCTTCCTGGCTTGGCCCCTTGATTAGTTAATAAATTGCTTTTGTAAAAAAGAAAGTGAAAGGGGATGTTGAGAACGTTTAGTACTTGGCATTTAGTCCCATCAGCAAGAAACGGTTCCTTTCCAGCTCCCAGGCCAGAGGAGGACATCAGGTGTCCAGCATTCCTTACTCCTGGCAGATAGGACCTCTCATTGAACCCGGATTCACGGGGTTTACAGGCACCTGTGGGGGCCATGCAGGGCTTTTAAATTCATTTTTCCCATGCTGGAACACCAAGCGTTTTTACTCACTAAGCCATCTCCCCAGAAAAGAAAACGTTTTAAAATCAATTCACCAAAAAAAAAAAAAAAATCAATTCATGCCTCTTAAGCTGGAGGCAAAACTTGGCTCAGCAGCTTGATTGGCAGGGCGGGTCCAGCCTTCCAGGCCAAATCAGGCTGGGCGTTCGCCCAGCTCGCAGAACCAGCTCCCCAAGCCACGCCCACACTGAGAAGGGTCTGAACTGCGCGAGTTATCACTACCTGACTAGTTGTTTACTTTCTCACCAGGGGATAGGCGGGCTGCTTGTTCCTTCACAAGCGAACCGGCTGCGTTATACTTCCCACAAAATTCCTGCAGGAGTATTCGCTCCCCTCCCAATGCGAGGCAACAGACACAGATTTCGCTCAAAGCATCTAAGTGGTGACGTTGAACTAAAACTCCTGCAGTCTCTTAAACCTAACTTTTTCAGTGGGCAGAGAGGTGCATTTGCCCTTAGACAATCTTGCAAACTTGGCCACACCCAAAGAAGGGTAGTACTGGGTTCTAAGATCCGCACCACCTCACCAGGCTCCCAGTCCAGGGCTCCCGGTGCACAGGAATCCGGACTACTTAATCCCAGCCAGGAGCACTGGACACTCCTCCTCTCCCTCCCTCACACCCTACCCGCCACCAGCCCCAGCCCCCTCCCTCCGCTCCCCCCACACCCGGGTTCTACCCTCGCGTGCAGGCACTGGCGGGCTGCGGGCGGGCCACTGGAGCAGGCTTGGCCTTTTCAGAGCCGCCCCCTGGCCCTAGTGTCTGGCCACACACTGCCCACTCTGCACCGCCCGGGCTCCAGACTCTTTGCAGCCCATACCGTGTGTGCCGCGTCCACCGAGCCGGGAGCGCCCCGCAGGCAGGCGGTGGTGGATGCGCGGGCGGCAGCCCACAGTATGGATTCAGATTCTGGAGAGCAGAGCGAGGGCGAGCCCGGGACTGCTGCAGGTAGCGAGGGGGCAACCCTGCCGGGAGGGCTGGGGTTGGAGAGGAGGGGAGGCCAGCGCAGGAAATGAGAGTATTTCTTGGAGCTGTGGGGCAGAAGGCCAGTCTCCAGCAGCCGGAATCCTTCCAAGCCGAGACTGAGGACTGGTTTGGGGGCGTCCTCCCACCCCACTGCACTTAGGTGCGTCGAAGAGACAGGAGGGACATTTTGCCCATGGATCGCACAGTGGCAGGGTCTCCAGGGGAAGCCACGGGGCGCACTGCAAGTGGGGGTTGGGGAAGAGGAGAGCTTGAGATATCTGCGTCTTGTAATTTTCAGTGGAAACCGAACTGAAGTAACTTTCCATGTGTTGCCTAGTCTGCCATCCTGGGGCGGCGAGACCACGCTTCAGAGTCGGTGGGAAAACTCGTGGGTAGATCAGGGCTCCTGGCTGGGCTTATGTCTGAGGTTCTTGAGACAGTAGGGCAAAGCTGTGCAGAAGTGCTAAGGGCCCCCATGAGGGGTTCCAAAGTGACACGCAGAGCCGGCCTTCCCCTTTAAGAGGTGCCACCGACTTTCCATAATCGATAGGAATGGAAGCGATAGGACAGAAGGATGCTTATTTAGAGAAATGAATGTCCTTCTCTGCCTCTCCCCAGTACTGAGCAACAGGAGGAAGCTGCGCACAGTCCTAAGTCTATTTTCCTCCATGTTCATCCCACCTCCATCAGCCGGCTTTGCCCCTCAGACTCCTCCCTGGGGCCCAGGGTCCAGAACCACTCTCTTTCTATCTACAGTCATAGTTCTGTGCACACGGCACAACCCTGAAAGTTTGCTTGCCACACAGACCGTGACTGTCCTCTGGGAGTCTCCTAGCCCAAACCTGTACACAGTCAGGTCCTCACACTTCCCAAGGGCACACCAAAGTGCCAACAGTGGGGACCAATTAACAGACGGTCTATTAGACCAGGTGCTGGTGTAGAGAACGCATGTTCAAGAATCAGCGTAGGATAGCATCTAACCAAATGGTGTTTGTTGCTTGTTTTTACGGTTTTTTTTTTAAAATCTCCATTTTGCAGAGGTCTAGATTCTCTGCTGTGCCCTGGGACATACCTCTCTCAGTTTCAGGTCCTCACTTAGTGGGCGTGGGCTTCCTGGGGTAAGGTAGGCAGCAAGGGAGGTGCCTGTATGTGAGGATTCCAATAGCCGCGCCAGGGACTCCTGCTTGGTGTAGTGTGTGGATGCAGATTCTGTTCATAAGCACTATCCTTTTGCATGCCTATGTGTTTCTGTGACTGTAAGGCACCAAGATTTTGCTTCACAGGTGGCTTTTGGATCTTCTTTAATCCTGTTATCCAATAGGTGTCTCTAATAGGTATCAGTGTGTATCCAAGTATATCTCCAGAGCTTGAGGTAGAGGGACACCAGACACATTGTCACTGACACTTTAGAAATCTCAGTTACATTGTCACCACCCACCGCCTTATTCTGTAGGTGAAGGCTAGGAAATTGAGGGATAGGGGAGGAAGGTAATGAGATTCCTTAAAGAGAGGTGGGAGCAGGAGAAACTCCCTTAGAGGGAAGAGGAGAGAAGAAATACAGACATATCCTAGTGTGCCCACTCCCCAGCCTGCTTCACTTCTGAATGTCACTGCCTGTCCAAGTGACTGACAGTCAGTGTGAGCCCCACAGCTTACAGCATGCATTGTCACTCAGGTCAGATGCGCCTGGAAGAGTGGGGCAGCCAGTGCTCACAAGCTGTCACATTTGTTTGCACCTTGCTGTTGTCTACAGTCATTCCTTCTTTCCTGTGTGCTTGAGTCTCACGACTTGAACATTTATTTTAATGCCATGAGCCATTATGCTAAATGGCATTTAGTCTCACTCATTATTTTCAGTCTGAAAGTGTTCCCCTTAGTGACGAAGCTTCAGAATTAGCGCTGTCTCTCCATCTTGCTCTGCTTGCATCCTGTCAAACGGAAGCTGTTGTTGCAGATTCAGAGACAATTTAAAAGGCAGATATTTATCCATAGAGGCTGTCCTTTGTCCTTCTTCTACAGACCCGTGCCTCCTCTAGGTGAATGAGTCTGTAAGGAAGAAAGGCAGCAGAGTAAGTTCCTGGGTAGGCACACTCGCTTACAATGTACCTTTTACATTGTAAAGAAAATAAAGTCTAGGATGAGGAAGACCTTAGTGTCTCACTCAGGGGCAGGTAACTTAACTTTCCAATCATAGATCAAATAAATAACACCTGGAACATGTTCGCAGTCATTTCAGTAAATGGAAGCTGTTATTCATCATCTGAAATCTCGAGAAATATAACCTGGGTTATCTTTAGGAATCCTAATAAATAATGAGTCCTAGTGCTTTGTAGAGTAAAAATTGCAAGGTGTGTATAGTAAGTCTATATATTTGTCATGGTTACACTGATTAGGTGGTGAGATTTTTCAATTGTCTTACCTGGGAATGCTCAGAGTGAGTCTTAGTTTACATCTCTTCTCAACTTCATTGACCTTTGACCTCATCAAGATGGAGAAACCCATCTTGTGTGACTTCATCACAGCATCCTGCTTTCCCCATCCTCTTGGAGGCTCTTAGTGAAAGACACAGGACACTTCAGCCAGTCCTGCTAATGTGGCAATGGCAGCTCCCATGTGAAGTACTACTCCAAGTGGAAAAGAAGTGGCAATCTCCTCCATCTCTGCTCCCACTCCTAAACCTTTTCCCACTGTCCAGGAGGCAGGAGATGCTCATGTCCCTCCTGAACTTGCCCATGAAGGACACCTGTTGGCAAGGAGTGGGGGCAGCTTCCATGCTTTTCCCTGCTTTAAGATTTTCTTCCATTTTATGTGGGGTAGATCTCTCATTGAGCAACAAGCACCCTGGCCTGGGGAGAGTTCTGGAGGAGAGGTTTGGGGTGATATTTGTAGACATCTTCCTTTTCTTTTCCTCCTAGGAGGCACAAGCTGATGTTTCTATGTCACTCTGCTCTCCGCAGCTCACCTCCCTTTTTGTCACTTTATGGCTCCTTCTGTGATTAGGAAAGCAGCAGAGTTTATGGAACACTGGATTCACTCCAGAGACCCAACTTGGCAGTCTTCCATTTGGTAAATCTATCACCCACCTCTTGGAAATCCTAGGGCTTGATATATTAATTCTAAAGTGAATAAGAATCATTACTAAGAAGCAACAGGGGATTAGCATTAGTGAAATGATTTTTTTTCCTTGCTGGCTTGGAAGACCAAGAGAGTCTGTCTACTCAGCTGAAGACGAAAGACCTTGAACCAACAACTCCCCAGTCCAGGAAAGTCAGACTGATTGTACCTGAGGAGGTGCTGCAGAAAAACATTTCTGGGTGATGGAGTCTGTGCATGAGGTAGTTGCTTCTACAGAGAAGAAATGGTAGGCCCTGACTGCCTTCCCTTTGGATCCTAAGCTTGGTCTGTCTATTATGCAATAGGTAGGTGCAGTAAATTATAAAGAGGAGATGGACACTCCAGAGTCAGAGTTTGAGCAGAAGGATAGGTAAACAGGGAGGCAGCTGACAGGCTGGGAGTTCTCAGGAAATAAAAATGTCAGTGTAAGGCAGGCTAACTCTAAGAAGGGCTTGAAAAACAGGAAATTAGCATCCCATGATTGCTGGACAAATGTGACCAACAGAAAACCATCACTAGAAACCACATCTTGCAGAGACAAGGAAAGGCAGAGATTACTGAGACTCAGAGCCCCTGTTTTCAGGGTGTGACCACAACACTGGAGAGGCAGTGCATGGATGCAGGCCAGAGAAGGGAACAAATGGCATTGCAAAGACAACGGCAGAAGCTAGTTACAGATTGCACCAAAGCCAGGAAAGGAGGAAGAAGGGAGACAGTAGCTATGTGGAGCCAGAACAAGAGCAGAACAGTGGAGTGAAGCTGCCCTGGAGGCAGAGAAATGCTGGGGACTGAGTCCCAGATACCACTAGTGTTCTCAGAAGTGTCCCTTCAGGCACTTGACGTGATGTTTTGTTTAATGATCTTTTCTTCTCTGACTTTGAGGTAAACTCTTAGACTCTGCATGTTTGTTGAGTTTTAGGGGTCTGCTGAGTCTCATTGTTAGGTTAACAGTGGAAGCTGCTGATTCCTCTTTGCTGACGGATTGATGATGATGAACTGGCTAACTGAAGGCAGGAATGGCCTGGGCATGAGGTACCATTTGGCTATTAGTCGAGTTCTTTTCCTTGTTCCTGTTTTTGAAGCTTGAATGGGCTTCTGTCCTGCCCACACGATGAACTGTAGCTGGTTGATGATCTTCTGTTTCTTCATATTCTCAGATTCCATGGATGTAGTTTTAAATATAGACATATGAGCATCTGGAGGAACTTCCTGGGAACTCGACACTGATGGCCAGGCCAGCTGCAGAAGCCTACCCTATACAGTAGAACTGGCAGGTGTGTTGTCTTCTGCTTTGTTTGCCATGTCTGGCAATTTCTGCACTGTCTTGGACTCCGTTAGAAATTATAAGGAATTGTGAAGAGAGATCACAGAGTCCGTTCTTTCCTCTAGGGTTTGACATTGCACAAGGGAAGCAGATTAGAGATGGCTAGCTAAAATGCATCAGCATTCTAGACCTCCCTTTCCTGGGATTACATCCCTGTCTCTTTTGTGTTCTTCCTTAGCACTCGCCACAATATTCTGTATTTTGTGATTGTTCCTATACTGGGCTGTTGTTCTGGCTACTTTATCATGTGTATCATCCACCCCCTCACCACCTACACGCTTTAGACCCAGTGGCAGGTTACTGTGTGAGTAGATAGACAGAGGTATGTATGCGTGCATGGGCAGAAGGGTTGGTTCTCCAGGAAGCAGACTCTGAGGTAGAGCTTGGCAGGAGGAGGGTTGGTCTGTTTTTGTGTTTGTGTTTGAACTTCTCTCAGGATCAATATCTGTAGAAGAAGAGGTGAGGAGAAGGGCAGGAAGCAGCTGTTTGCAGTCATGTTAGGTAGAGGAAACACTTGGTCCAAACTGAGTCTGTGAAATTGGACAACCTTAGCGGTATGTAGGATTTGGAACATGGTGTAACACTGTTGGTTCTCGTGGGAAGTTTGTGAAATAGTGTATATGATTATGCACATATAAAAACATTTCCTGCATTATTTTTCTCTTTAAGAAAATATAGTACCTTTTTTAATCATTTACCAATCAAATGTAATTATTGTCACCTTCTCCATTAGTGTTATCTCTAATGGGTTCATTCTCTGACACGGCTACCACTAGCTTCCACTTTAATCCACATTTAAACATCTCCCCCCCCCCCATGTGTGTGTGTGTGTGTGTGTGTGTGTGTGTGTGTGTGTGTGTATGGTGTGTGTTGGAGACGGGTTTTCTTTGTGAGTCCCTGGCTGTTTAGATCTCTAGAAAGATAATCTAGAAATAATTTTGTTTAGTTTTTCAGTTACTTGGCCTCTAATTTATAGAAAATGTCTGCGTAGGTGGGTGTTTGCGGTGTATTCTGTGTAAGAATATAGAGAAAAATATAGGGTTGAGGGTGTAGCTCAGTGGTAGAGTACTTTCCTAGCGTGGATAAATACATGACTTTGATTCCAACAGCATAAGGAGAAAGGAGAGAAAGGGAGGTAGAGAAGGAAAAGAAAAGGGAGAGAATTTAAAGAATAAACTTCACTTAACAACCCTTCCCTGGACCAAAAAAAAAAATCATATAAAAAAACCCTTCCCCTCCCATATATGTTAAGGCATCAAAAGATGCTGTTTTTTGTTTTACATTAGGAATGTTCTTTTTGGTTAAATGCTTACTGGGTTTCTTAGACATCGTTGCTTAGGAATAAATTTGAGCATGTTCATGGAAAATCTACCCGTGTACAGACTATAAAACTGGAAGGTTTGGCAGCACAGAGAGTGCTGGACACACCCTAATAGAAACCAGGACTTTGTAATTCAGTTCCCTGGGAAGAAAAAGAGACACTTTAGTGGTGCCCAATATTGCTTAAACTAGAGAAACCACAGAGACAGCCACTGGCTGCTAGATTCTACTTCAAAAGTAAAATATGCTTTCTGTGAACGGTTCTAGAGCCAAAAGAAGAATTTTAGTAATGATACATAGCTTTGGGGAGACCTTCAGCTTATTTTCTTCCACATGATAGAGACATCCACTTTATTTATGTGAGACAGGAAGTGCTTTTAATGATGGGTATGTGTGCATGTTCTGTGCTCCCAACTTGGGGCCTGCAGTTCAGCTGGAAGGTTATAAAATAGGGAAGGCGGTGATGGGCTGTTTCTGCGCCAGTTCTTTGCCACTACCTTTGAATCCTGCTTTCTTGGTTTTTAGTGGATAAAATTAAGAAAGGCAGCGAAGAAATACCGGGATTGGAGACTCTAGGTTAAGAGAAAGGATCTTGTAAGTGGTAAAGCAAAATGGAGACAGTTGGAAGATTGTTTTTGTCACCCAAAGTCCAGCCTTAAGAATGGTACCTCATTTTTAAAAGTTTACATTGAGTCCTTATAATGTCTTAAAGTTAGTTATCCCTGTGGCATTTAATGTTATATTAACCATGCTTGGGGGTTAAATGCTAGAAATAGCCCAATTTTCTAGGCAAGGAAATAGAGGCATAGAATGTCACTAACTTTTTCAAGACCGTGCATCTTGTGAGTGGAAATGAAGCCAGCCTAAGTCCGAAATCTGATCTCTTCTACAGGTAGGCCATGTGTTAGGTTGATGGATACTCTAGGCTGCTTTGCATATTCTGCTCAATTCCTTTGGTTCCCAGAACCCTGACAACTAGACCTCCCCTGTCAGTCAGGGTGCTGTTTATGTGTGCTTGTTCTGAGGAAGTAATCTCCAGATGATTTTACCTTAACAATGTTGCTGTTACATTAATGGCAGATCACTTTTCAGCCCAACTAGCCAGCACTGATTGTCACAGTAAAACAAAGGTTCCACTTCAGCAGTGCTGGTCTCTTGTTAATCGCATCTGATTCTTCAGTCTCTGCTGATGAGAAATCACAGACTTTCAATTCACAGTATCCTAGGAGTAGCCCTGATAGTCTTAGCTTTCCTCTCAGGCCTCCATTGTCTGCTCTGCTCACCGCATTCTCCTCCAAGTTCCCACGGCAGATCATCAAACACAGAACTCACAGCCCCAATTTCCAAGTCCTTCCACAGTCCTCACCCCCAAACGACTCAGTCAGGTCTTTCACCACAAGTAGGGAAGAGTCTGGAACACTTGGGCACAGGGGAAATGTTCTTGAACAGAACACCAATGGCTTGTGCTCTAAGGTCAAGAATTGACAGATGGGACCTCATAAAATTACAAAGCTTCTGTAAGGCAAAGGACACTGTAATTAGGGCAAAACGGCAACCTACAGATTGGGAAAAGATCTTTACCAATCCTACATCTGATAGAGGGCTAATATCCAATGTATACAAAGAACTCAAGAAGCTAGGCTCCAGAGATACAAATAACCCTATCAAAAAATGGGGAAGTGAGCTAAACAGAGAATTCTCAACTGAGGAAACTGGAATGGCCGAGAAGCACCTAAAGAAATGTTCAACATCCTTAGTCATCAGGGAAATGCAAATCAAAACAACCCTGAGATTCCACCTCACACCAGTCAGAATGGCTAAGATCAAAAACTCAGATGACAGCAGATGTTGGCGAGGATGTGGAGAAAGAGGAACACTCCTCCATTGCTGGTGGGAATGCAAGTTGATACAACCTCTCTGGAAATCAGTTTGGTGGACCCTCAGAAAATTGGACATAATACTACCTGAGGACCCAGCTATTCCACTCCTGGGCATATACCCAGAAGATGCTCCAACATGTAATAAAAACACATGTTCCACCATGTTCATAGCAGCCATATTTATAATAGCCAGAAGCTGGAAACAACCCAGATGTCCCTCCACAGAGGAATGGATACAGAAAATGTGGTACATTTACACAATGGAATACTACTCAGCTATTAAAAACAATGACTTCATGAAATTCGTAGACAAATGGATGGATCTTGAAAACATCATTCTGAGCCAGGTAACGCAGTCACAAAAGATTGAACATGGTATGTACTCACTGTTAAGTGGTTATTAGCCTAAAAGTTTGAAATACCCAAGAGTCACTTCGCAGGAACAGTAGTACTGAGTATGAGGTCCCAGATGGAGGGCTTGGAGAAAGGACTGAAGGAGCTGAGGGAGTGTGCAGCCCCAGGGAGGTAGCAACACTGGCAACTGGCCTGACTCCCCATACTTCTGGAGACTGATCCACCAACTAAAGAATACACATGGAGGGACCCATAGTGCTGGCCACAAAGACTGCAGAGGAGGGTCTTGTACCCGTCAGGGGGAGGAGAGGCCCTTGGGCCTGAGGGTGTTATATCCCCCAGTATAGGAGAATGTCAAGGAAGGAAGATGAGAGTGGGTGGGGGGTGGGGTGGGGAAGTGGGTTGGAGAATATCCCCATAGAGGCAGTGGGAGGGCGGAGGGAATGGGGAGGTTCCAAAGGGGAGATCTGGAAAGGGGGAAACATTTGAAATGTAAATAAAATATGAAAATAAAAAAAAAAAAAACAAAAACAATCCTCTACATTCCTGATACCAATGCCTACTCTAATTTGTTCTCTGTCGCTGTGATCAGTGCCATCATTAAAAGAATCTTATGGAAGAGACGTTTTGTTGCAGCTTACAAGTTAGAGTTTATCCTTGAGGGAAGCCAAGGCAGAAGCTAGAGGCAGGAACTTAAAAGAGAAGCCACTGAGGAATGGTGCTGACTGGTGTGCTTCCAAGCTCATGTTCAGTTCCCTTCCTTATACAGCCCATGCCCACATGCCCAGAGATGGCACCACTCACAGTGGGAAGGGCCCTCCTGCATCAATTAGCAATCAAGAAAATTCTCAACAGCCTTGCCCGAAAGTCTGATGGGAGGAATTCTTCAAGCTGATTCCTGAAAAACTAACCCCTCCCTTTCCTCAAATGGCTTTCCTATTCCGGGCATATTTGCCAGAAGACTGGCCACCACAGCCCACACCTACACTTTGCCGAGCATCTTCTTCCCCTGAGTCAGGCTCATTTCCTTTTCTCAGTTAGAGGCACCCTATATATGACCCTCGGATTATTAAGTTTTTATTTCTTGAGGAGTATGTTCACCCTGTGACACGGTTGCCACAAAGGTTAATTTGCTTTGAGCCTTAATAGCTGTCAACTTCAAGAAAACAAAATTTATCATCCCCTAGTTCTCCCGTTCTGTCTTCCTTTTCTTGAGATTGATTTTTTTTTTATTTAAAGAATTAAATTCTTTGTAAGGAAACTGGTATATGAGTTCCCTTATGTTAAGCTTCTCTGTCTTTAGGATTTAACTTCATAATTTACTGAATCAAGTCCATCAGGAAAGCAGGGAGAGCTACCTTTATACACGGCCAACCTTGAGAGAGCCCAGAGTAGTGTGTGGTGGAAATTAATCCTCAATTGCTTTAACTCTTTAACTAGATTTTCTGTGATCCTGATCTCCTGCAACCTTCATGATTGTTACTAATGTCTTCCCTGAGTTACCCTTTTCCTGGCTGTGTCCCCAGGGTACAGTGGTTGGCTTTGCTCTTCTGACAAAACCCTCCCGTTTAGGAAGTACCTTTCATTCATATAGCACAAAGCTACAATTGTATTGTTTACAATAAACAAACACTACCAGGATGGCTACATTATCCTGATCACAAAATGTGTGGCATAATTTGTACTATTTCGAACTGATGACCTCAAAGGAAGAACATGGAAGACAAAACTCAAATAATCAACCAAAATAAACAATTTCAATATCCAGTGAGACAATTGCTGAACCATTGAGTATGTGATGATTACCCAGGAACTGCGAGATAACTACACATAAAACACGTGATGAGTACACACAGTGCCATATTATTCAGCTCTTTTTTTCTTGACAATTTAATTCTTTTTATTAATTTATTTATTCACACATTATTCAACTGTTAAGAAAAATTAGTCTGAAGAATATTTAATGACATAGAGAAGAATTTACATTAGAGCACTTCTCAAAGAAAGTTTAATAATCTATGATCTCAGTTTTGTTGTGTGTTCATAGGTATGTATGAATATATATGAATATGTATACATTTATAGACACAACCATTCGTGAAATGAGTGAGAGACAATGGATCACACTTACACACATAAACACTTAAATAGCTTTTTAAGTGCACAAACAAACCATTATGTGCGGTTACATTTATCATAACTCTTTCTTCTAGATATACTTCCTGTGGATTTCCCCTCAATAAATGCATATAACTATTGACAGGAATTGTTTTTGAAAAGCAACAGCCAGGAGCTGGTGGTAATGAAGCTCAGTATAGCACTTCTGCTTACCGAGTGTAAGGCCCTGGATTTGATCTCAGGGACCATAAGTTAAAAGCAAAATCCAAATGTGACCCACCATCCCCTTCCATGGCTCTTCCCTCTGACTTTCTGGCGATCTTGCACTGTTCTCTCCTGCTTCTTCCCTTGAACCCTGACTTCTTCCAGTGTCTCCCTTCCATCTCAGCATTTCTCCATGTTCAGTGGTTGGAGTGAACCCATCCCCACCCTCAGCCTTCTTCCTCCCACAGTGTCCCAGCTGGGCTCTGGACCTTGATAAGACCTACTGGGTGAGCCTGTGGACTCCACTCGTTTGGTTTTCTTGAAGCACAACCTTGAAGAATTTTGCTGGCCAGAAGTGTGGATACCTGGCATCCCTGACTCTCATTCCCACCTCCCTGTGACTCTTTCTCTATTCTTGACTTCTATCCTAAGTATGACTGACTTTTCTCTTTAATCTTTGGTTTACATGTTTTGCTTTTGTATTTTATTACTTTTAAAATTAGGTGAGAAAAAGAACAATTAAAGTTTGGTATCACAAGATCACGTTAACTTATCGGTGTCACCCTTACCATTTATCTTTCGTTCTAAAACAAACTCAGCATGGAGGAGTTGTGTGGCAGTGAGAGTATAATCTGCAGACATAGTATCTGGTTCTGAAGCAGTTAGATGGAAATCTGATTGACGGGTTTCTTGTGCCTCTTGAAGCTTGAAGACATCACACAGTAGGCCCAGCATTCTTTACTCCTTCTGCCTCCTCATCCGACTGTAGCCTACCAAACAAAGGCAGCCTATCAGGTGGCTGGTAGGAAAGAGCAATACTCACATTTATCAGCATTATTAAAACAGTTTTAAATTTCTCTCAATCCCTGTTAAGGACTAGTATTCATTATTTGCCAGGATTTTGGGCTATACTTAGTTTATGTTATAAAAATGGCTTATTTTATGCATGCTCAAATACAAAATTATAATAGATTACATAGAGAACTCTCTTCTCCTCATAGAGAAACTCATTTAGTTTTCAAGTAGAAAGCAAAGCAAGACATTCCATTACTTAGTTCTCTGCTTAATAAAAAGCTGACTTGGGACTGAGGTGTAGCCCATTAGTAAGAATACTTGCTTAGCATTGGTGAGGCCCTGGGTTGAATCCCCAGTTGTTATTTGAGAAGGCTTTTCCTGAGGAGACTCAACTCACATTCCTCCTAACCCCCAAAAGGGAGCCAATGACTGATACTACTAAAGTCCAACTTGGTGAACCTATGGGTTTTATTGGGGTTTCTCACAGGATATGGATGAGGGGTACTTACAAGGGCAGAAATGACTCAGAGACAGCTGCATCACCAAAGCCCATCCCAGCACGGGTGACAGCTTATAAAAGCTGGGATCCTGGAGCACACTGCACAGCCTGCAGGTATCTCAGCAGATTGGAGAGAGTCCTTTCCAGGTGCTACAGTTGGTCTGAGCTTCTTCTAGGCAGTTCAGCTGGTCTCTGCTTCTTTTTCAGACGACTTCACGAGTCTCAGAAGCTTTGTACCTTGAATTGCCTGAGAGTCATCGTCGTCATTGTCTTCTTCTTCTTCTTCTTCTTCTTCTTCTTCTTCTTCTTCTTCTTCTTCTTCTTCTTCTTCTTCTCCTCCTCCTCCTCCTCCTCCTCCTCCTCCTCCTCCTCCTCCTCTTCCTCCTCCTCTTCCTCCTCCTTCTATTCTCCCCTACCCTTCTTTCTTTCCTCCCACTTTGTCTTTTTCACATTTATTTAGTGTGTGTGTGTGTGTGTGTGCGTGTGAGATTGTGCGCACATACTTTAACATGCCATTGCACACATGTGGAGGTCAGAGGACAACTTTGCAGAAGTTGGTTCTCTCCTTCCACCATGTGAGTTCCAGGAATTGAACCCAGGTCATCAGGCTTAACAGAAAATGCTGTTACCAGATGAACTATCTAGTCACCCCTCCCTCAGTTCACCTCCCGCTCCTCTCTCTCTCCTCTCCTCTTTCTTATTTGCATTTCATTCTGAATGCAATTTCCCCTCCATCCTCTCCTCCCAGTCCTTCCCCTGCCCCCACTCCCTCCCATCATTTCTTCCTCCATTTCTCTTCAGAACCCGGAGACCTCCCATGGATATCAACCAGCCCTGGCATATCAAGTTGCAGGAAGACTAGGCACATGCTCTCCTATTGAGGCTAGCCTAGGCAGCGAAGTAGGAGGAAAGGGTTCCAAAGGTAGGCAACATAGTCAGAGACAGTCTCTGCTCCACTGTTAGAAGTCCCATTTGAAGACCAAGCTACACAAATGTAACATATGTGCAGATCTAGGTCACGGAGGCTACCTGGTTGGGGGTTCAGTCTCTCTGAGTGCCTATGTGCCAAGGTTAGTTGATTCTGTAAGGTTTCCTGTGGTGTCCTTAACTCCTCTGGTTTGTACAATCCTTCCCCAAACTCCACCTCATGTTTGGTTATGGGTTTCTGTATCTGTTTCCATCCGTTGGTTGGTGAAGCCTCTCTGATGACAATTATACTAAGCTCCTGTCTGCAAATATAGCAGAGTGTCATTAGCAGTGTGAGGGGTGGGCTCCTTCTCATGGTATGGTTCTCAAGCTGGGCCAATTATTATTGGCCACTCCCTAAATTTATGCTCTATCTCTTCACCCCTGCACATCTTGTAGACAGGACAAATTCTAGGTTGAAGGTTTTGTGTCTAGGTTTTATGACTGGGTTAGTATCCTTTGTGGTGGGAAGAATCTCATTGTGTTTTCCAGGCTGGCTGGCCTTCAACTTGTGGTCCTTGCACACTTGAGGTAACTGAATTTGATAGAGTTCTGGACCCAGTTAAATCGTTCGTCAAATGTGAAGATGGAATAAAGTTATCGTGTGACATGCTAGATCTCAGAAACAAAGGAACCTTCCATGACCCCTTCATGGGGAGCTAGCAGCTCTCTCAGGGATCAGCCAACTGGGTCCACAGGCCCCTATAATTTCTACCTTTTTTGTGTCTTAAATGGTTACAGTTTAAATGCTTGTTTAAAAACCTGGATATATTTTATATTCTGCCTTTTGATGCTTTATTCTCTGGCTTTTAAAGGTGTTTGTCAATATCTATCCTGGGCAAAGTGCAGATTGTGGTTTGAAAGCAATACATTTCCTATAGACTCATATACTGAATGTTTGGTCCTGAGCTGGTAGCCCTATTTTGGGGGGTTCTAGAAATATTAGGAGATTCGGCCTGGGTAGATGAAACACATCATCAAGGGTGGGTCCCCCCTTTTCCTTCTCTTCACTTCCTGCGTGCCCTTAGATGAACAGCCTGTTTCTTTACTCTGTACACCCTCCTGCTGCTATGATGTTCGTCCCATGTTCACGGGGCAACAACTGTGAACTAATCCCCTGGGGTTCCTTGGGTTGTCTCTGTCAGGCATTTTGTCACAGATGAAAAAAGTAACAAATACAGCACTCCACTGGATCAGGAAGTAAATTTCAAAAGAGAAGCCATGAATCCACGAACTAAGGCACAGAGCCAAGAAGAGGCAAAGGAGGAGGGAGACATCAGGTATGCTCAGCCCTTAGCAGACACAAGGCACCCAGAGGGGTATCCAAGGAAATAGTAGAGGTGGTCGAGTCATTGATATAAACGACCTACTGAGAAAGAGTCTGTACCTCTTAGGAACTGGGGGAGTGTTTTAGCTCTAGCTAGATAGGGAATTAAACAAAAATAGACAGGCTGTGTTAACGCCTTGGGAAAAGGAGATAAGAAAGGAAGTGCAGTCACAGAAATCACAGAGCATCCCGAACAAGCTATGATTGTTATCTAGATCATAATAGCACAGCTGCCACAGCGTGAGTAACCAAAGACTGACAGAAGATAGACAGAAAAACAAACGGGGAAGACAATGAAATTTCCATGTATGTGCAGATCTAGGTCACAGAGGTTAAAAGCAAATACGACCAAGAACTAGAAGTGTAAGCGTATAATTTAAATAGTGGAGGCCATTAGTCATGGAAACAGCTGAAACAGCTCGAAGTGGCTTGTCGCTAAGGAACCAGCATCAGAGCTGGGTCAGAAGATGCTTCATTTTGTTATAAGTTTTATAGATAGGTTTGATTTTGAAATCATTTACTTACATTACTTTGAAATAAAAAAAACAAAAACAACCTAGCTTATCAGCCTAGGGAGTAGTATAGCATCTACAACCTCAGCACTGGATAAGGAGCACAAAGCAGGGACTGGACCTCTGGAGGAGGAAGTGGACTTCAGTATCCCAAGTGTATGCTAGCTCAAGGTTATCATTGGTGTTCTTAACATGAATTCTAATACATGTCAGAGCTGAGAGACATTCACTCACCTAACGGAAGTTTTTTGAAGTATATTTCAAGTCCAAGCCATGACTGTTGGGCATATGAACTGTGATTTCTCAAGGAGTTCAGATTGGTGGGGGGAAATGTTGTTCATCCAGGTGATGGATGGTTAGTGATGATTAATGCTGAAAAGGTACCAAGAGTATGCTTAGAGGCAGAGAGAATTGCAGAAAAATTTTTCTCAGGAGTCTGAGGTCCTTCAATCAGAGACCTTGAGGTTGAGGAAGGATTGGTCTGAGAAGGGGGTAAGGTGTCCTAGCACAGGCAACAGACTGAGCAGAGTCATAGAGGGGGCTTTGGTTTGAAAGACCATGGTATAGCTGAGACCAGAATGCAATGTCAGGTGAAGATCTTGTAGAGGTACAGAGTGAACAGAAGATAGACAAACAGCCCAGAGTTATAGGTGAGCCATGCCTGGGAATCTGAATAAATCTGTGAAGAACCCCAGACAGCTGGGTAAGGATAGCACACACACACACACACACACACACACACACACACACACACACACATTTAGTAACCTTAAAAAAGGCTCCATGCTGCTGGAGAACAGGTCAGTCAAAGACTGAGAAGCCTATCTTGGAGGTGCCCTTTTCATTCTTTGTCTTGGACTGCCCATTAAGTTAGCAGATCTTCCCAGGAAAAGCTGTAGAACTTCTTATTCACATACTACAAACAAAACCGCCCTGCCTTGATCTCAGACACCCCTAGTGGATAATTAAACAACTATCTGGTTGGCCAACAAATATATAAAAAATGTTCAATATCATTAGCCATTCAAGAAATGCAAATCAAAATAAGAGTAAGAAGCCATCTCAATATCTCTAGATTGGCTGCTGTCAAAAAGCCCAAAATAACAAATATTGGCAAGAATGTGGGAAATTATGAATTCTCATACATGAATGGTGGGGGTCTAAATTACTATAGAATCTATACTATAGTTTATGAAAGTTCCCTTAAAATTTGAAAAAAAAAAAAAAAGGAGCTGGAGAGATGGCTTATGGGTTAGGAACATTGGCTTTTCTTCCAGAGGACCAGGGTTCATTCCTAACATCCATATGGTGGCTCGAAATCATCTATAATTTCAATTCCAGGGTATCCAGGCACTGCACACACTTTGTGCACAGGCATACATCCAGGCAAAACACCCAAACATAAAAAAAGAAAGTCTAAAAACAGATCCACCACCTGATCCAGCTATTTAACTTCTACATATATATCCAAAGGAAATGAAGTCAGCACACCAGTGATACCTGATGATTATGTTTATCACTGCCTTTTTTACAATGGCAAGATAAGAATCAGCATAGGTGCCCATCAACTGCTTAAAGGATGAAGGAAATGTTCTCTCTCTTTCTCTCCCCCCCTCTCCTTTCTCACTCTCTTGCTCTCTCGCTCTCTCTTTCTCTCTCTCACACACAAATGTGTATGAATATGTATGTGTATATGTATATGATGTATATGTACATGTATATGTAATAATTTTCAGCCATAAAGAACAATTAGAATCCTGTCACTAGCAGCAGAATAGATGAGACTAGAGTACATTACGTTAAGTGAAATAAGCCAGGTCCAGAAAGGTAAGGACTGCCTGCTGTGTCTCACACATGGATATCAGTTCTGCCTGAGTGTAGAATATTGATTACTAGAAGCTGGGAGGCAAGGGATGGATAAAACAAGCTTGGATTTGATCAGCACATGCTTCATACATGTGTTAAATCATCACACTGACTACCATCAAATGTACACTTAATAAAAAACCCAGAAAATTGGCTATAACAATTAAATTGTATTTGACAATTATTATTTTTAAAAGACCATTTGTAGCACTGGCAACAGCAATTACCATTGAATTTGGAGTGAAAGTGAGGAAGTACAAGACCACTCCTCTGTGGGTATCTTCCTGTGCTGATCCAGCCACTATGTAATTTTTGAGGTTTAAGTTTATTAAATGTTTTCCATGTGTCAGGGATACCCCTCTTGAAACTGCCAAGGACCAAACAAATAAAAGCAGTGGGCATTCTCTGACTAGACCTTATGCAGAGAAATTTGTTCAGAGGAGTGTGCAAGAGGGTAACTGGACTTGTGCAGACCTGTGAGAAGATGCACAGTGTGGTTGGGATGAGTCTGGGGAAAATGTGAGTTTGCATTTAGAGGAGACAGGTATGCATCATCTAATGGGGTAGCAGGAGGAACTGGAGCTGAAGTTTCTACAGAGCCCGTGTAGACTGCACTGGACAGCTTGCTCAGGCCACAGGCTGGCAGAGTGGCAGTCTGTGGCTGAGTCTGTGGGTACTGAGGCTGACACAGGAAGGAGCTTTAGGAGAGATCCTGCCAACTTCTTGTTCTGTGGTTGGCATACACAGAGGTCTGCTGGAGAAGTCAAGAGCCCCAGAAAATAAACAGAAGAAGGCCTTCTGTAGGGAAGCCATAGAAGAGGCGCATTATAGGCTCTGAGGTAAATCTCTCAGGGTTTTTAAAGGAGGAGGCAGCATCCCATTTCTAAAGACAGCAGGAAAGGGGGGTCTGGACAGCACTGAGTGAAGCATGGCTGTGACCCATTCCACAGGTAACACCCAAGCTTAGTATGTGTCCAGAGGTGGGTTTTGCGGATGAAAATTCAATTTCTGCTTCTAAAGGGGATCTCTATTAAACCGAGAACACAAATCACTGGTCTGCTTCCTTGTTTAACCGAGTAAGAAAGCAAGAAGGTGAAGAGATTGTCACCTAGGAGAATTTGGGGGCTTGGCGGAGGGACAGGCGGCCAGCTCTCCTCTCTTCCCGCCACTGTTCCTGAGTCAGATAAACACTCTGCTTTCTCCATCTTTGAGGGGTAACAGCCCTGGCATTGTGACCCTCAAGAAAGATGAGCTGGGAATTCAGCTCACAGTCTTTTCAGTGATCCAATTTTGTGTTTCTTTAAAGTATATATATTTTATTCTGGGCCATTTACTGTCCTAGAGACAAGTAGAGGGAGGGTTTGATTGAGAAAGGCAGAAACTTTCAGGAAGACAGACCTCTACCAGGGCAGAAATATGAGCGGGTCAGCCCTTGTCCAAGCGCAGAGTCCAGGATCATAGCCTCCAACCCCATGGATGATCTTCTCATTATCCACTGTGAACTGCTCACCCCCACCCCCAAAACCACCCCTACCCCCAGTGCTGTTAGTCCACAAACCCAATGTTGACTGTGGTGATCCTGAATATTCCAGTTCCAATTTTGTTAACAACATATTCACAGAGGATCTCAAAAGCAATATGTTATAAGTGTCCCTTTCCTGCGGTTCCACAGTCAGTTTTTGGCTGAAATAAAATTCTTAAACAAACAAACAAACAAACAAAAAAGCCAAAACAATTAAAAAAAAAAAAAAAGCAAACCAAAGGTCAGTAGAACATTAAGAAAGATACACTGCTCTCTGCCAAATGTTCTCCCTCCTGGCTTTTCCTTTGTGTGCCTCAACTTCTGTAGCTCAATTTACAGGTGTGTGTGTGTGTGTGTGTGTGTGTGTATGTGTGTGTGTGTGTTTAACTGGGGTTTTACATGTTGCTGTATTAATCAGATTATAGTGCCTTTCAAGATCTTCAGTTTTATAAGCTTAAATTCCCGCCACCTCAGTCTATACCTTATTTTCCCTGGAGTTTGTCCCAGAAAATGTCAAATGCTAAGTTCACTAATGAGATTTGTAAGCATATTAGCTACATATATCAAGACCAGTTAAGGCTTATCATAGCAATGCAAATATGATTTACGTTTAAAACTGTTATGATTGTTTAATTTGTGTATTATGAGATAAACAATCTCAACAGACACAAAGTTTACTAAAAATCAGGTATGTAATTTTACTTAAAAGCCAAAAACCTTGGAAATAAGGAGCAGAATGAAGATTATTTTAACTGGTGTTGTCTATCAGAAACCCAAAGCAAGGAACATGGAATTTGGGGTAACCTAAATCTGTGTTCCCAGGGCCATCCATGATCACTCAAAATGGCTCCAGTATAAACTCATATTCCCTTTAAGACAAGAGCTGTGTTTTAGTGTCGACAATTGTGGCACACATGGGACTTAAGAATCATCTATTTTTCACTGGAGGAACCAACTGAGTGGAAAACTAGTGTCTGCATGAACCCATTTAAACCATCTGGTGTCATTTCCTCAAGTGGATTGTTGGTAAGTTCTTCCTCAGGCTTAGGGAGTCCCTTGGTTTGGTTGAAGGTCCATCTGTTTATTCTGAGCTGATTATCAACGATTCTACCTTTTTGGTCTGTTCCCAATGTATTTGGTTTGTGAAATCTAGTTAATTTGTTTGCTTTTAAAACATTTTGATGTAGGCATTTGGTTTGGTTTGATTGCTTGCTTTGGGTCTCTAAAAGCATTTTTATCAGTATTTTGCTTGCTTTTGGAACTTTGAAGGCATTTTGATGTTTGTACTGTTTGTCTTGGTTTTCATTGTCTTTGAAATGTTTTGATTAATTACCCATTGGCCTTGTCTCCTGTCACTCCTCCTCAAACTCCTAATTCTGCTTTTACCCCCATTGCTTCTCTTCTGACCTTGCTAAGCTCTAATAAAGTCTCCAAAGAGAAGAGGCGCCCATTTCCTTCTACCCGAAGGTGTGGAGCCATCAGAGGAAGCACCCTATGATATACCACAGACTCAGAGGGAAACCCAACAAACATACCACATTCCTGAATCTGAAGGGACTTTATTAGCCTGCCCAGGAAGACACCTATGTCACCAGTGTCTTGAGCAGCTCATGTTTGTGTATCCAGGAGGACATTGGAACAGGAAGACCCTTTCTCCTGAGGTATTCACATAAGTGGCAATTCCTTGGCAGAGACTGGAGAAGCTAGTGTCTTTTAGATCTACAGAGTCTTTATCCAAATTATGGGCTGTGTCTAAGCAACAGTTGTTGTCATGTGGAAAACCCTTGTACACAAACCAGTCCTAAAAGTCCCCTTAGGCTTAAAGCCAAAAATCAGCTTGGTATGCACTGAGGTCCCTACAGTTTAGGGGAACTCCTCAGGCTGATAAAAATAATCAAGTGAAACTCTGTCTGTGTCACCGCAACAATATCCGTGGGGATTTACGCTCAGTCCCATCTTCAAGCTTCTTGGGTGAGTTTCCCTCTGTTCATTGACTGGTGTGTGGATCCTGCTAAATGTGAGTTCTGTGTCCCTTTGCTTCTGCTGTTCTAACAAGAAAACCACTTAACATCTGAGAGATACTGACACCAAAAGTAGGTAAATCCTAGACCCATCCCTACTCTGCTCTTGGGTCATACGTAGTAACCCGTGGCTTTTCTGAGGAGCAGCTTCATAAAGCCTGATTTCCACCCACTCCATTTGTATAAAGATCCTAAAGAGACACGTGTGTCTATCAATCTATCACACTGCTAAAAGAATGGGCCCTAAGAAGCAGGATATTTTTCTAGGACTGCAATCTGGGAAAAGGAAAGAGCTGCAGCCAGAGGGATAACTTGTCTCTCTGAAGGAGATTTCAAACCATTCAAGCAGCTGTTAGACCACCTCACTGGTGAGGCTAAAGTCCAGATATTGATGAGTCAATGGTGGGTATAACTGATCCTTGACAGGGACTGCTTGAATGAGCATATCCTTGGAGCTCTACTGAAGCTTTTTCTTACTTCAGGACCCTAAGGGTGGACTTGAGAAAGGTTTGATGGGTCTTTGTGACCCCCTTCTTAAAGTGACCACAATGAATAAATTTCCTTTTTTTCCTGCTACTTTTAATTTTGCTCTTTTAATTGGCATGTAGTGGAAAAGTAGCCAGATCTGCTTGGCACAAGTTGTGATCTCCAAGTTACCTGCTAGAAATCAGTCTGGGACACAATTTAAAAAAATAAAAATAAAAAACCTACTCCCCTCTCCTCAGCTAGAGAAAGAGTTTACCTTAAGTCTGTAAGACAAACTTCACCTTTTAGTCTGCTGTTACTAAGACTTTCTCACTTCTTAAAAAAATAAGATAAACTTTCTGTGTTAGTATCTGATTTCATGTAATTGTGTCATGTGTCTGTGATAATTGTTTTAGGATATTTTTGGTTGTTTTCATATATTGTTTGTATCAAAGATTTTTTTTATACACACTGTGGCCACTTTGGTTCTCTTCTTAAATTTTTGTATATGCTAAAATTATTTTTGCAATGCCTAACTAAAAATGCACATGCAGATTCAAATTTCGATACTATGATTATGTATTAGGGGCTGATAAGTACGTGCTATTTATACATTTGAGAGCTCTAAACATCTTAAAACTGATTCAAATAATATCTTTTGGAATCTTACATGATATATATATATATATGATATATATATATACACACACGGAATTTCTTCCAAAACAGATCTTTGTTTATGTAATGGCTACATAAATTCATCCAGTCTTTTTAAAATTTCATTTTTAATTTTTTATTGATTCCTTGTGAGTTTTACCTCACGTACCCCAGTCCTGCTCATCTCCCCATCCCCACATATCCACCCTGTGCCCTTCAATCTATCCCCCAAATAAATCACCCACAGATAAATGACAAAAATCAAGCACACAAACCATCTCATCGTGGAAGCTGTTGTGTGTCACAGTGTGTCCCACAGTCTATCCCTCTGTCTACATATCTTCACTTGCAAATGTTCATTGCAGCGAGTCATCAGTGTGGCCTGAGATCTCTGGCTTCTGTGACACCATCAATATTGTATCTTCCCAGGACTCCTCCAGGTCATCCCATTGCTGCCCTGTGTCGTGGAGATCCTGCAGTCCTAGATCAGCAGGATTGGCCCCTTCACTCATTCCAACTATTTGAAGATGATACAGATTTGGGGGTGGGCCCTCTCAGAGTCCTGGATCTGGGCCTAGGTGGCAGCTGAGCTAGTCAGTGTGCAGGCTTTCCCTTATCTGCACCACCAGGGCTAGCTCTCCAGCATTGCTCCAGGTAGGCCACCCAATGCCACCATCTGGAGGAGGCGGGGTCAGCTCTCTTGCTTTCATGCCCTTGGAGCTGGCTTGCCTGAACCCACTCCTTCAGAGCTGCCCAAGCAAGGTGCAGGGCCCACTTTCCCAAGTGCTGCAGCCTGTGAGGGACTGGGCCTGCTCTCCTGTTCTTACATCCTAAGGGCTGGCTCACCTGTGCTTTTGCCATTAGGGTCAACTCCGCTGCTGCAGGCGAGGTGCAGGGCCCACTTTCCACAGTGCTACAACCAGTGAAGGACAGGACCAGCCCTCAGTTTTCAGGACCCTAGGGCCAGCTCTCCAGGCTACTGCAGATAGTGAGGAGGGGAAGGGAGCATCACCCCCACCCATACCCACACCCATGCCACCTCACCAGACAAGTGGTGGGGCCAGCTCTCCAGTGTTCTCACCCTTGGGGCTGACTCACTCACTTGTGATCCCTCCACCAGGGCCAGCTTTACTGTGCTGCACAGACAAGGTACGGGACCCGGGCTCTGGAATGCTACAGCCGGCAATGGACAGAACCAGCTCACTTGTTCTCATGACCTAGGGCCAGTTCTCCTGACTGCTTCAGGTAGTGGTGGTTGGGAGATGACATCCTCCCCACACCCACACCACCTCACAGCAACGGAGTGGCAGGGCCAGCTCTCCCATGCTCTTTCCCTTGGGGCTGGCTCACCTGTACCTCGACCATCAAGGTCAGTTCTGATGTGCTATGCAGGCGAAATGCAGAGCCCACACTCCCAAGTGCTAGAACTGGTGAGGGGCAAGGTTAGCTCTCCTGAGCTCATGACAAGAGGTAGGGGCATCACCTCGGTGACTGTGCCACCCCATGGCAGATGACTGGCTAGGTTAACTCTCCCACGTTCAGGCCACCAGGCTGGCTCACCCATTCTCCTGCCACAAGGGTCAACTCCACCGTGCTGCCTGGGCCACACACAGAGCTAGTTCTTCTGAGTGCTGCCAGCAGTGAGAGATGGGGCCAGCTCTACAGAACACGCATTCAGGCTGATCCAGTGAGAGATGGGGTGAGCTAGGGATAGCCCCTAGATATCCACGGGTTCCCAGTGGCAGCCCTGACCAGAGAGTCCCCCCATTCTCTAGTGGTAATATAAGCCAAGTTCGTCAATCAACACTGATCCCTGCCACTGACCCAGACATGGTCCTCAGCTGGGTCTGGGACTTCACCATGGCCCCAGGCAGCAAAGTAGGCTCCTCTCAAGGGTGACTTTTCTACCCTCGAGTCTCCAGTTCCATCTTTCTTCATAAAATTGAAGTTTCTCTGCTTCTCTTTCTGACAACCACATATTTGCACATTGTGGTGGCTTCTGCTGCAGGCTGGGGATGAAAGTGGTGGGCCCCTGGGTGATATTCTCCATCTGTGCTGTATGGCTTGGCAGCAAAGGGGTGCCTATGGTCTGCCTGCGTGCTGTATGCTGGAGAGCAGGTCTGTGAGTGGTATAGCGGTCTGCAGTCTCTGTGTTCTTCCTCCTACACTATGCTGCCCGTATTTGATTTGATTTCATTTGATTTGATTCATCTTATTTTATGAGTCCTAGGTATAAGACAGGTTTGGCCACCAAGCCAGGCATCAAGCTAGGATGAACGAAGGGTTGCCATCTGCTCTGCCCCTGACTGATATATGAACACCACCACCATCAAGGTGCCTCTTTGCCCATTGCCAGGATTAAAAAAATTCTTAACATACAACTTAAATGTAAGGTTTTAATTATTGTTGGACTATATATAAATCAGTAGAGATATATGTTTACTGAAGATGATAAAATATTGGTTTATTAAAATATATCTTATAATATATATTACCTCCTTTTGGTTATGTTAGATTTTTACATAATGCATGTATTGCCAAATTGGCTTATAAGTAAGTGCTTATGTAAACTAACTTGGTTCAGCTTCATTTTGGTTCACAGTAAACTAAAATTAAAAAAAAAATGAGAAAAGACAAACATATTTAATCAATGTGACATATAAGTAAAGCAAATAGAGATGGGTGGTCCTCAGTCTTTGCTCAATACAACTAACAAGAGTTTTTAAATTTAAATTTTTGAAACTGCTTTTAATGACAAAATATACATAATCATGCAATTCTGGTCAAGATGTAATCCTCTTGACCTTTATCCCAGTTCTGGTCCTACAACAATGGTCCCTATTGCTTGAGAGTATAAATTAACTTTAAGAGGTGATTACTCCTACTGCAGGATATGTTTTTCTTATCAGACAATTGCCCTACCTTGAGTGTAATTTTAGATATTATATATCATATGTGTGTATATGAATATGTATATGCATAAATACACATATGTTTTAGGAATCTTAAGGATTTTTAAACCAAATTTTAAAAAAACATGTTTTATAAGGCCCTTACTTTAGTCAGGCCTATGTAAGAAAAAAAACCTCCAAGTATTTTTAAATTATCATTTTGAAAACCTACCTTGAGGCTTAGGCAGATATCTTAGAGTTTACAGATCATCATAATGTGTTATACCATTGTAAGATATATACCATGTGAGACATATATATATATGTCATTTTGTGAAGTCATTGTTTTTAATAGCTGCGTAGTATTCCACTGTGTAAATGTACCACATTTTCTGTATCCATTCCTCTGTTGAGGGACATTTGGGTTGTTTCCAGCTTCTGGCTATTATAAATATGGCTGCTATATACATAGTGGAGCATGTGTCTTTATTACTTGTTGGAGTGTCTTCTGGGTATATGCCCAGGAGTTATATAGCTGGGTCCTCAGGGAGAAGTATGTCCAATTTTTTGAGGATCCACCATGAAATTCATAGGCAAATAGAAGGAACTTGAAAATATCATCCTGAGTGAGGTAACTCAGTCACAAAAGAACAAACATGGTATGTACTCACTAATAACTGAATATTAGCCCAAATGTGCAGAATACCCAAGATTCAATTCACAGACCACATGAAGCTTAAGAAGAAGGAAGACCAAAGTGTGGATGCTTCAGTGCTTCTTAGAAAGGTGAACAAAATACTCACAGGGGAAGGTATGGAGACAAAGTGTGGAGCAGAGACTGAAGGAGAGGCCATCCAGAGACTGCCCCACCTGGGCATCCATCCCATATATAGCTGCCAAACCTAGACATTATTGTGGATCCTGGGAAGTGCTTGCTGGTGGAAGCATGATAAGCTATCTCCTGAGATACTCAGGCAGAGTCTGACAAATACAGAGGCAGATGCTCGAAGCCAACCATTGGACTGAGTGTGGGGTCTGGATGGAGGAGTTGGAGAAGAGACTGAAGGAACTGAGGGAGTTTTCAGCCCCATGGAGGGAGCAACAGTGTCAACTGGCCAGACCCCCAGAGCTCCCAGAGACTGGACCACCAAATAAAGAATACACATGGAGGGACCCATGGTTCTGGCCACATATGGGGCAGAGGAGGGCCTTGTTAGACATCAGGGGGAGGAGAGGCCCTTGGGCATGAGGATGTTAGAAGCCCCAGTGTAGGGAAATGCTAGGGAAGGAAGACAAGAGTGGGTGAGTGGGTGGGGGAGCACCCTCATAGAGGCAGGGGGAGGGGGGATGGGATCGGTGGTTTCAGAAGGGGAGACCTGGAAAGGAAAAAACATTTGAAATGTAAATAAAGTAAATATCCAAAAAAAAAAAAAATGAAATAAAGGTGAGTGGTGTCTGAGGAAAAAAAGTAGTCATTTCTATTGTTAGCAATAAAATAAATTATTATTATTATTATTAGTCAAATGTCATCCTGCTCTGGATGCCTCATCCTACTTTTGATGCTTCAGAAACATTCAAAAAAAGTGAATACTTTTTCTAACAAAAAGCCATTTCAAGCTATCTTTATAACTTACTTCTTAACAAGTAACTAATTTAAATTTGGTTAAGAAAGCAAGAACTATTAATGTACTTTACCTGGGTTTATAATTATTGTGTAGCTAAGATATCATACTTTCTGTTTTGGATATAGCCTCCTGAGCTTTCATTTAAAATCACCTCACTAAAATTGTTTTCTAAATTTTGTAATAATAATAATGATGATAAGACTAAAGTCTGCTGAGATCAGTTGTGTAAAAATATACATGGTTCTAACTGCTAAAAATTATCAAGACTATAAATTTCTGAAGGTTAATTCAATACCCTGAGAAAAAGTTAACGCCTGACTTTTTACAATAATCACTGTTAAAGTAACGACGTGTTCTTAGTCTCCTTTTACTAAATGAAATTTAAGAGCTGTTATTAAGCATGCTTTCTTATTGGACAAAGATGTTGCTGCTTGAATAGACAATCATTGCCATGTGTATGTGTATTACTCTTCAAACAGATTTATAAGTATATCTAGACCTATATGCATATATATCTGTTGGAGACTAATCCCTACTAAGAATATTCCTATTAATCATATAGTGATTGTAAAATTGTAAATTATAGTGGGCAAATATTTAAATCCATTTATAAAACTTTGCCTATTAAATAAGCTAGTAACACATAGTGTTTGTTAGAAAAGACTTTTAAAGGTGATAACTAGTGTTTGGATTAGTTACAGAGGCCTATTCCAAGTGTGGGAACCAGATGATTTTATCAACTATAAAAAAGAAAGAGGACATCACATCAAAGGCATCTTTCTGATTTAAAGATGAGGACTGTGCTGGATGTTTCTGACTCACCCTGGAGGCTGCCACCTCACCTGAGAGTTCACTCATGTGCACTTGGGAAATGCTGGCTGTGCTCACCTTCAGCACCACCGACAGTCAAGTGCTAAGCAGTTTCCCACCATTTCTGTTGCTGAAATACTTTTGTAATTAGATTTTTAAAAATTGTTCATGACATCTAATATTCTGCCTGGCATATCTCTAATTGATAAAATATTAGCCCTGGTTTTCGTGATGTTACAAATGAAAATGTCCTTTCATTTGATCAAACCTTTTCACTGGGACTATTTGCTCACCCTAAACCCCTCTGTCTCATATGAAATGAAGGTCTGAATGATTTGAATTTTTTCACTGCCTTTATACTTAAGAATAACTTAGGTAAAACAAAACATGTAGCTATTAAGTTAAACTTTAATTCCATATACTTTAGCTAGAGATACCCAACGAGTTTGGTTAATTTCTGTTCAGATTATATAAAAGACATCAATGTCTAATAATATTCACTATGTTTTATACTTTGAGTACTAGTGTTTCTTGATTTTAATTAGCATCTAAAATGTTCTATAATTAGCCTTGGCTTAAAAATTAATTACATAATATTTGTACTTAAGTAATAAAAAGACAACACTACAGTGACTTCTTTGAAAGTCTCACTTCTAGCTCTCTAATTATAAGTAAGATACTCCATAGATTACAAGTAACTGTAAATACAGGGGAAGTATATAGTCAATCTCATTGCAAATATATAAAATTGGATTATTTTAGATGTTTGATTCATCTGTAGACCTCACTCCATTGTGCCAAACTGTGTTCTTGACTACTTAAATTTAGGTATGGTAAGCTGTCACATGTAAGTGTTATGTCAGATACAGAGGATATAAAAATAATTCAGATCTAAATCCTAATGATCCAAGGTTTCTTTCTTAATGATATTTCCCAGCTAACCTCTCTCCTGAAGGCTGCTGTCTGCCCACTACTCAACCTAACAACCTCACATCCTAGAAACGAGCGTCCTAGCTATGAGATAACTCATAATATTCAATAAATAAAATGTAGCCCTTGTGTTCACAAAGTACACCGTCCAACAAAGGGAACTGTGAACAAAATCTCTTAAAAAGGAGCTGCGTCTGCAAAGACTGGCCTAGTAGAAGGTTAGTTCTGTGGAGAGACTGGAATGTTGTAGATCCAAAGACTAGCTACTTTAGCGGGGGTTCATTTTAGCCCTCCAGAATAGCCATTTCTTGCCCACCTCTGGGTTAGAACTAAACTTGTGATTAATAGATTTAGACCTTTTATAATTGAAAAATTGTGATGACTACTAGCTTCCCCGAATCCAAAAGCTAAGAATGCCATCAGACAGCGTTCTGGACCCATAGAAAAGGTGTCTTCATCTTGCTCTACAGCTGTCTGTCTGACTGCTCTACAGCTGTCTGTCTGTCTGACGCACCCACCAATGTATTTCAAGCTTGTCTTGATTTATAATTTTCTGAAAAATTATAAAATCTGAAAAATCTATAAAACCCTTACAAAAACCACAGCAGGCATCGTATTTGATGGGAAAGGTTTAGAGGTAATCCTTTTGAGGTCAGGAATGAGACCGGAATGCCAAATAATTTCCCAAGATTGCATTGGGTAATCCCACCATAGTAAAAAAAAAAAGCAGTAAAACACCAGATAAGAAAACATGATAGGGGATGACGAACATGTGATGTGTAGGCAACGCTGGCTTCCTTACAATATCGAGGAGATGCTACATAAAATTGACTAGAGCTATCAGCAGAGCCCAGCCAGCCAAAACAACTGGGAGAAGTGGGTGTGGATTCGTGTCTTTGATATGGAAACTTCATATCCATTAAACACGATTTCCTCATCATTTGGCCAGATTTTCTCTGTCCTCTGATCATGCTTATAAAGCATTTTGCACATTTTGCTCAGCAAATACCCTTTGATAGAACTTATAGTTCGCTTATTTTGTGTGAGTCAGTGCGCATGTGCACAGGTCAGAGACCAACTTCCGAGTTCTCGCCTTCCAAGTGACTGCTGGGGGATGTCATTAGCGTGCACAGCTATCTCATTGGCCATTTCTTGCAGTTACTAAATAGCTTAGTTAGTTAGTTAGTTAGTTAGTTAGTTAGTTAGTTAGTTAGTTAGTTCTTGCAGTGCTAAATGGCTGTTAATGACTGGTTTTTCTGTGTTTATCGCCAAGAGACTTAGCTTGCTGACTTCTGTTATCATAGATTTTCTGCACTTGAGCAAATGATTTGAAAGTCCATACTGGATAGGAAAAGAATAGTCAAGAAAGTTTCAATGCAGAATAAAAGGGAGTACTTACCCACTGTATTAGCAATTAAGATGTGGTATTGTATTGAAATAGCCAGACTAAAGAATGCACTAAAAAATTCAGAAGTATATTCATTAAATATGGAAGCTTGATATAGAAAAAAAAAGAGGCTTGAGAGGTCAGTAGCAGAAAGGATGCACTATTTAACATAATAATAATAATAATAATAATAATAATAATAATAATAATAATAAATTGTGTGGAGAAAAGTCTTCCAAACATCATATAATGTGCACACATATTTTCCAGATGGGTTGAAGACCTAAATGTGAAAAGCAAAACCTTAGCATTCTAGAAAATATATAAGACTTTTATTACACCATGGAAGGAAAGACTTTTTAAAAATCAGATTTAAAAAACTTAAGGGAATTACTGGCCAATGTTTGTTAACATTTAAACCTTCTGTGTGCCGTCAAGAGAGACAGGTAAAGCTGCTGGCTGAGAGCAATGCATCTTAAAACAAAATACCATTTCGGTATCATTCAGATGGACAGAATGTTTTAAATGTGGGCTATTGATGAGGAAGCTTAACCCCAGGAACTCACTACTGCTGGGAGTGAAAATTGGTGCAGTCTCCTTGGAGACCAGTTGGCAGCACTTATGCCAGGACTTGGCAGGCATATTCTAGATGTAGAATCTGGCAAACTGCTGTGTGTCCACAGGGAGTGTAATGAATTTAAAAGTCCAGCAATGGGAACGGTGCAGATATGTTCATACTAGGTAAACCTTGAAAGCATGATGTTGAATAAAATGTTTCTAAAGGATTTATGTGATGCCTTGTATGAAAGCTTTAAAGTCACTCATCTATAAAAACCAGAGATCAAATACATCAGCATCTAAAGTCAGTTAGATTCACGGAAAGAGAAGCAGAAGAGAAGTTGAACAAAGAGACCCTCCCTTCCCTCTTCTTGGAGGGCAAAATATTAAGAGCTACTCCTGGGCTGGCAGCATTGCTTGCCAGGTAAAGTGCTTGCCTCACAACCTGAGGGCCCGAGCAAAGTCCCCAGAAATCATGTAACAGTGGAACAGAGAACAAACTACTCAGAGTTGTCCTCTGACTTTCACATGTAGGCTTTGGCACATGTACATACCCACACCTACACATCATATATACATGATAACAATACATTTAAAAATAATTTAAAAAGAAATTGTTTCTGGGTATTGGCTATATTGGTGTTACATTTTCTTCTATTTTATTTATATGTTTAAAATGGTTTATTGGTTTTATAGATTATTTTTTGTAGCGTGTGTGTGTGTGTGTGTGTGTGTGTGTGTATGTGTGTGTGTACATATGTGCATGCCTGGAGTATACATGTGCCCATGGAGGCCCGGAGAGGGCGTGTGGCCCATTGGAACTGGAGTTACAGGCGTTTCTGAGCACCCGATGATGGAGTGGGGATCTGAACTCGGACTTTCATGATAGAGCAGTAAGTACTCTTAACTGTGAAACCATCTCTCCAGCCCCAGTTTTTTTAAAGTAATTCTTCTGAGGGAGATAAAGCCAATCAATCTTCATTTTAAAGTGGGCAGTAATTCAAAAAAACATTTAAGCTAATTGGTTCATCACTCATGCATGGAAGTTTAGTATGTATTGAAATAATGTGTAGTTTGGGGCGAAGCACAGGATGATGGGGCAGACTGCAGAACCCAGCTCTGTTTCTTCCTGCATGGTGGATTTAAAGAAGTAACCTCTCTCTCTCTCTCACTCTCTCTCTCTCTCTCTCTCTCTCTCTCTCTCTCCCTCTTTCCCTCCCCCTCTCTCTTCCTCCCTCTCCCTCTTTCCCTCCCTCCCTCTCTCTTTCCCTCCCTCCCTCCCCTCCTCCCTCCTTCTCTCTTTTTGCTTTGAGTGGAAAGTGCTGCTGCTGTTGTGCACACTGTAGAATGCCTGCAGGAATATGATTGATCTGTCGTATGCATAAAGTACTTCAGTGATCAAGGTTACCCCATAGCAAACTCTTTTGCAATTGTACCTGATGATAACCTACCATTTAAAG
Source organism: Rhynchomys soricoides (assembly GCA_019843965.1). Taxonomy (NCBI): domain Eukaryota; kingdom Metazoa; phylum Chordata; class Mammalia; order Rodentia; family Muridae; genus Rhynchomys; species Rhynchomys soricoides. The sequence continues at coordinate 7,703,780 of JADRCH010000050.1, forward strand.
GGATACTAGTTACTACATGCAAGAATGGGGATTGACTAGGCTTTGTTTAAAATTATTATTTAAGTAGATACTGGCTTTCCCAATGGATGCTCTTCTGTGGTATAAAAATCTCTCTCAGATCATCAGAACTAACCTGTCAACTTGGAAATGATTAAGTCTTTAGTGACTTCGTAAATGTCTGCTTCAGATGTTCTGCCAAAAGGAAGTGATCAAATACTGATTTACTTTTCATTGCTAGCTATAAAATCAATAAGAAAAAAAAATCTACATAACTGTTTGAAACAGACACAATTCTGTCCCAAAATGAAAATTGTATCTATTACAACTTCTTGTAAATATAATATTATTCGATCATAATGCTCTCTCCTCCTCCTCTTCCTCTTCTTCTTCTTCCTCCCTCTCTCTCTCTCTCTCTCTCTCTCTCTCTCTCTCTCTCTCTCTCTCCCACCTTGTTGGAGACTGAGGTCCTTTAGTGTTTCACATAAGTAAGAAGTCCCAATCATTAAGGAGCTTGTTTGGTTACTGTTCTGAAAAGATACTGTGACCAAAGCAACCTATAAAAGAAGGCATTTAACTAGAGACTTGCTTACAGTTTCAGAGGTGAGTCCGTGGCAGGTAATATGGTGGCAGAGCCCTGGAGCTGAGAGCTCATATCTTATAAACTGGCAGCAGGCAGGGGACAGGGTGAGGGAAAGAGACAGAGACAGACAGAGACAAAGGAGACAGAAACAGAGACAGAGACTGGAATAGCATGGGGTTTTGAAACCTCAAAGGCATTCCCCAGTGATCTCCTTCAATAAAGCCACACCTCCTAAAGTTTTCCCAGAACACTTCCACCAGTTGGGGATCAAGCATCCAAATATATGAGCCCATGGGGGTCCTTCTTATTCAAATAACATCAGGAACTAAGGCCATTCCCTGAAGGAAGATGTACAAAGACCAAGGATGCAGGATCTGTCTGGAGTCTTGTGCACTTGGGCTCTGGAGCCCTTCTACTGACTAACCACATATCTCTGAGTAAACTGCTGACATCCACTGAGCCTCAGTTTCTTAATTTATGAGCTGCAGCACACAGGTTTCTCTTACAGGTCTACGAGGATCAAATGCATGGTCCACTTGGTCTCAGGTACAGAATCGTGGGTTGAGTTACAGATTGCTCAGTGTAAGTTGGATGTTGGCTGGGGTGGGTTAGAAAAGATGAGATAATGAGCTGAAAACTTGTGTAGCTGACTCTCTTCATTCCATCTAAAATGATAGGGGAGAAAAACAAAACAAAACAACTCCTCCCAAAAAGAGGATGAAAAACATTGGTCTTCCAAGTGACTGTCATAAAATACTGCTTTCCTGATGCTATGATTTGGAATCCCGCTCTGCAGCCATCTGAATCTGCTTTCATGCTTTTACAACATGTTGTGACTTTTGTGTGTGCTTCCTCAGCACCCCAGATGTTTAGCATAGGTCAGACATCTTCTCAACTCACAAATTCCCCCCCCCCCTCCTGTCTTTGAGTTAACATCCAGGACTGAGCAGCCACCATGGGCAAATCCAAACTCTGTCTGCTCACAAGTTTGCTGGATGAGCTACAGCTGAGATGTCAGGGGCCCCTGAGTGCCAGCTGAAAGCAGGAGCACTGGCTATAGGACAAAGGAGATGAAAGCTGCTGACACAACACCCCTTGCTCTGTGGATATAGCCTCATAATTTAGTCTTTTCTAATGTTTCCCTTCACACCACCCTGCATCACTCAGATCTGCCTTTCCTCCCTTGCATAGTCTTGAAAACACCCATTCTCTTGGTGGGTGATTAGGGGTGGTGACGTGTTAGGCTACAAAAGGGATAGAGAATCCCAAGATGGATCCAGCATGGCTCCAGGGAAATAGACATTCTTCTTTAGCAGGACAAACGTCTGCATTCTGAAAAAAGAGCCAACTTATCCTTCAGGGTTGCTCACTGCCTGTTAAAGGAAGTCCATGTTCTCGTTCTTGTTAGAAAACAACAGGGGATGAATGGTAAACACGGGGAGCCCAGGGTCAGATAAATGAGATTGAGATGCCCTGTTACTCAAGCCAGTTAGACTTGAACTCCGTCTTCATGCCAATGCCCACAAGCACCTGGGACTCAGGGCTGAGTTCATCTTCTCCCTACACTGGCTTTTCTAGTTTCATCTGGTGACGTTTTAATGTCCTCCTACCCCACTCAGTCTCTCAGGCTACACAAAACAGTGTAATCGTTAGCTTTTTTCTCCCTCCAAAGCAACTGATGTTGCTTATCTCTCTATCACCCAAAGGACAAGATGGACACCAAAATCTATGTAACTGTCTACCTAATTACCATGGCTTGCCATTGCCTTTTGGAAATATCTCAAAGCAAGTGACAACACTGAAATATAATCCGCATTTCATATATAATTTTATTAATTTTTGAAAATTTTATGGGCATTTTTCATTGTTAAGATATGCTAGTATCTTAGTATCTACGTAGTTCAACCTTACCTCAAGCTCACAGCAATCCCGCTGCCTCAGCCTCCCAGCACTAAAATTACTAATGTATACCATCATGCCTGGCTTTATGGCTAATTTCTTATCAGATTATGCTAGATCATTGCTTTTACCTTTAAAAATATGTCTGTGGAAGAGACTTTACCAAGAGGATGACAGTCATTGACGCTGTCATCTCTTCTCAGCTCATTTGTGCTTGCATGCAAAGAACATAGTCCCCAGTCTGGTTTTGTGTCTCGCAGATTGATGCTTTTTGAACTCACTGTGGAAGGAAGTAAAAGTTCAGAGTTGTTTGTGAGCCTGTTCTGCTCAGAATGCCTTGAAGTTCTTTCTGTTCCTTGGACTGAGACATAAGTGACCGGCAGCCAAAACCATGAGATCTTCTCAGCTCCTTGGCCTGAGCCTCACCTTCCCTGTGGTCTTGACCTTACCACTTTCCTTGCACATGTGATTCCCGGTCTTCACAGATGGTCTAATAAACAACATCCATTGCTTCCATCTGGGTACCATGCCCACTTCTAACTTCTACTTAACATTTTGCAGATAATTCTCTTTCCTGCTGTCATCTTGAACTGTCAATAGAAATGAAGCGATGTGGTTTGCTTGCTGTTGCGAATAATTCTCTGTTGCAAAAATATGTCTCTCTGTACTTAATATGCTTGTTTTCCATACACCTTTTAGGGAAGTGACAAAGGTAGAGAATCAGAGTCCTATGAGGAGGAGGACAGAAGAGTTGTGCTCTGACCCTAGCATCCCTACATCCTGGTGATGCTCGGGAGCACTTTCCTAGGCTCTGGTGACAGCTCAGTGTTTGATGCCTTTTATAACCATCGTTTACTTTCTCTCTGATGAAGTTTATTACCTTATTCCCACTAGGTTCCTCTGCCTCTTTCCTGCCCACTCACCAAGCTTGGTAAGACGTTCTTGCTGTTCGTCACTATAAGCATGACATTTCCCATCTAGGGAGTGTCTTCTAGAAATAAGGAAGCATAACTGTGTGCTGGCTTTAAAACAGCCGCTCACTATGGCCCCAGGTTTTTCGCATGCACTGAGGTGTCCACTTAGAGCATCTTTGGTGTTCCCTCTAGACTACTTGATTCCCACTGTCAGACTATAGTCAGAAATCCTGGAGCATCATAAATTATTCCTTACCCTTCATGGCTAGATAATGGGAACTTTTGTTCAGAAATAAGAGAAAAATCGCCAACCAAAAGCACTTTCTGAAGGAATATAAACTAAAGTACCAACACCTATTCTGGATATTTTGGTGTTTCCCGTTAGCCACAGTGAAGGTTACTTTTCAAATCAGTTTACCCTTGACCTTGGTTTCTGTGATGGTTTGTATATGTTTGGCCTAGGAAGTGACACTATTTGGAGGTGTGGCTTTGTTAGAGTAGGTATGTCACTATGGGTGTGGACATTAATACCATAGTCCCAGCTACCTGGAAGCCATTATTCTGCTAGCAGCCTTCAGATGAAGATATAGAACTCTCAGCTCCTCCTGCACTATGCCTGCCTAGACGATGCCATGTTTCTGCCTTGCTGATAATGGACAAAATCTCTGAACCTGTAAGCCAGCTCCAATTAAATGTTGTTCTTTATAAGAGTTGCCTTTAAAAAAAAAAAAAAAAAAGAGTTGCCTTGGTCATGGTGTCTGTTCACAGCAGTAAAACCCCAAGACAGTTCTCAAACTTAACTTAACTCATGTTCTTCATTCAAGTCTGCAGTCTCTTCCTGGTATGTTATCAACATAGTTCCTCTTTAGACTACTAATACAGAAGTATGGATAGAAAAAGCCCAGAATTTTCCTGTGTAAAAATATTTCTGAATATAACCCTTGGGTCCACACTCCCTTAAATCTTTACTAACATTGTGTGTCCCTTCCTCCATAGATCTCTATAAAAATGTTCTGTTGATCAGGTTCTCTTGATTTTATTTCTATTAATCCTGTCCACTGTTTCCAATGCATACCACAGGATGTGTTTTACATATATTTTTTATATGTATTTGTGTGTGTGCCTAGTAAGTTTGTGGCTGGGTGACTAAACAAAACCACAGGTCATCTTTACTGCAGGACTTCTTAAAGCCTTGACAATACCTGATATGGTGGACCATCAAGAGCCTTCTTTCCCAGGACATCTAATAGGATTGATTGTACGTGGCATTTGTGTTGGGGGCACATTCATAATCACTTAGAATGCAGAAATTTGTGGTTATGTGGGAACCTACTTGGTGATGTGAGGTTTTTGTTTTGTTTTGTTTTTTTCTTTAAAGTTTCCTGGTGGTTTTGATGGTCCATACACTCAGCTTCTTCTGTCCAAGACTCACAATCTTTAAGTCTTCATAGACGTTCATATTCTAACCCTCTTGAGTTCTGAAAGTAGAAGTTTGTAAATCTGGTTTATTTGCAGATAAGTAATTTTTATTCAGGAGGGATGGTCATAAGCATTAAGGAAACTGCCTAGAAGCTTGGTTTCATGGTAAATATGCAAGATCTCCTTCTACCCACCGAAATTAATTTAATGCTACCATAACAGTTCACCATAAATGTCAAGGCTTAAGCTGCTATTAGTTTGTCTTAATGTTTCTGGAACTCAGAAATCTGAATCAGGTTCACAGGGATTTTGAATGGTGTAGGGAAGAATGCTTCATCTTGGATTTTTAGCTTCCACAGGCCACCCAGAGTCTTTGGCTCACATTCTCATCCTCCATCTGCAAAGCTAGCAGACATGTCACCCTGCCTTCCATTCTCACACTCTTTTTCTCTTGCTCCCTTCTACCCCCATCTTCCCCTTATGACAACATGTCATTTCATGGGCCTGTGGGTAGAACAATATAATCCCTCTCCTTCAAGACCCTTAACTTAACCACCTCTGTTTTGTTGTGTAAGATAGCATTGGTTCCAAGCATTGGTACAAGGACATCACATCGTGGTGGGATTAGTCATTTTTTTCTGCCAATAATCTCCTTCTCTTGGAATTGACAGAACACCTTAATGTATTTATTTAGCCTCACAGAAAATAATCCGTCTCATTTTGTGTAAGAGCCAGTGTTCTTCAAATTATTTAATTAAGGGATTTTTTTTCCTTCACAAGGCACATTTTGTTTTGTCTAAATAAAACATATTTATTTTATTTTAAATTGTCTGTCTGTCCATCTGTCTGTCTGTATGTGCATATATGCACATGAGTACAAGTGCCCACAGGGCTAGAAGAGACCATCCTCTGGAGACAGAGTTATGTAGTTGTGAGCTGCTTGTTGTGGGTGCTGGAAACTGAACTTAAGTCCTCTGCAAGAGCCGTCAGACCATGCTTTTAACTGCTGAGCCATGTCTAAGCCTGATTTCTTGTCTTATTTTGAAACTTCTCAACATCTGATCTCAAACTTGGCTCCTCCTCCTCCTTAGCACAAACATGCATCACCTACCCAGCTCAAAGAGAGTTTTGAAGGAACTGACTTCCAGATGCAAATTCTGGTTTTCTGGTTTCTATACATCCTCTCTGTGCAGACTTTATACAAATTCTTTTACCTGAGAAGATATATGAAGCCAAGGCATAGTGATCTTTTTTTTTTTTTTTTTTTTTTGATTTTTTGAGACAGGGTTTCTCTGTGTAGCCCTGGCTGTCCTGGAACTCACTCTGTAGACCAGGCTGGCCTCAAACTCAGAAATCCACCTGCCTCTGCCTCCCAAGTGCTGGGATTAAAGGCGTGTGCCACCACTGCCCTGCCATAGTGATCTTCCTTTTATTTCCATTGATTAGTCATGGTGTTTCCTCCTAGGAAGAAGTTTAGAGGAATCTGTAGCTCTGCAATGGAGAACCTTCCCAGACAAAATGCCAATCTGAAATTCACATTGATGTCTTTTAATCAAAGTACCATAGCCTACTATTCCACATGCCATTTAGAGATGTATTTCTAATAAAACATATATCAAGACAGCCTAGGCTTGTCTTGATATGAGCACTATGTCCGCTAAAAGTAAACTATCAATCCTTGGGGATTTATTGTTACAAGGATCTTCCTAAATTTCAATTTACTTGCACACTTTAGTTGTAGATAATTACAACGGGTTCATCAAGTGTCTTTGAGCATTAAAAAACCTACATGATATTAAAATTCTGTGGGTGATCCAAGTATAATGGCTCATTCCTATAATCCCAGTACCAAAGAGGTAGGCACATAAGTATTGCAAGATCAAAGCCAACCTGGGCTACATAGACCATTTGTAGACTTTGTAGAATATTTCAACAAATTCAGGATAGGCTTATGTAGACATACTGTTGTAGGAATAAAAAACAAAAAACACATATAATATCCTTTATTCACAATGTGGATAAGAACAAAATAAGTTGGCTGTGGTTTTTCTAAGTTTCATTCAGTGTGCTAGTCGTGTGAGGCATGTTTGATTTGTCATTTGTTGATATCTCTATTTTCCACACAGTACCATTGTATGTCCTCAAGAACTGTAGTGACCTGGGTATAGTGATACACATCTGTAATCTCAATGCTTGGGAGACAGAGGTAGGAGGATCTTAAGTTCAAGTCTACCTTATACTACATAAGAAGTTCCAGACCAGCCTGGGCTACACAGTGAGACCCTGTGTCTTTGTGATTGTGTGTATGAGTGTATGTGTGAGTGTGTGTGTGTGTCACTGTGGACCGTGCCCAGAGGCTTGTGCTTGCTAAGGAAGTGCTCTCCCACTAAGCTATGTCCCCGCCCCCTTTGAGACTCCTATCTCAAAAATAAAAATAAACAAATAAGTAAATTAATAATAAGCAAGTAAGCATTGGTTAGTAACATTTCTTAATAGAGTTCTTTTGACTTTCGCTCCAATTTCTTATATCTATTGTGTAAGTTGTTGTACATACAGGCAATGACAACCACAACACAACAGCTACCTGGCATCTCTAACAAACCACAATTTCCAAGATCTTGAAAGTGAAAATAATATATCTTAGACTCAATAAAACAAAAATCCTGAGACTCAGCTTAAAAAAGTAGTTTCATGATCAACTGCCCCTATGTCTCTGGAAATGATATGCTGTCACTATGCAATAATTTTCTTGTATAAGTTGCAAAACTGAATAGTTTCCATGGTACCAGCAGCTATAGAGAAATATTTGGTAAGTAGTCAAGTCGGAGAGGCCATATGCATGGAGTAGGTCTAAAATGGTACAATTTGGTCTGGATGAGAGGAAGAAACGGCCACAGAGGCATGAGCATCTGTTCTCAGGATGAACAGGCATATGTGAAGAGGGCAGAGCAGCTGGTGGTTTGGTGTTATTGGTGTCTGTTTCCCCAAACAGTCTTTCCTTATACCATCAAGAACAGTGGTGAGTGCTGTTGAGAGTGAATCAGTTATTATTAAGATATTTACCAAGCCTGATGAACTGAGTTTAATCCTAAGGACCAACATGGTAAAAGGAGAGAGCTAACTTCCACAAACACACATGTGACTACAACACACATGCCCACACATGTGCACAGCATGAATAAATAAATAAATGTAATTTAAAGTTAATAAAAAAGTTGGTGACCAGGGTATAGTGACACTTGAGAAGATCTGGGGTACAGTTTAGTTAGGGTAGTTGTGGATACAGGCATGAGGTTTTGCTCTAAGGATGTAAGTTCAACTTACTGTGTTTTATTTGGAAAAAAGTAACAGCTCTCATGTTCCTGCATGTATCTCTTTACTATAGGTCCGCATGTGTTTAGTTCTAAGAGTCTCGCCCTTCAAGCCCAGAAGAAGATCCTGAGCAAGATAGCCAGCAAAACTGTGGCCAACATGCTGATTGATGACACCAGCAGTGAGATCTTTGATGAGCTGTATAAAGTCACAGAAGAACACACCCACAACAAGAAGGAGGCCCACAAGATCATGAAGGATGCAATCAAGGTGGCAATCAAAATTGGTATTCTCTACCGGAACAAACAGTTCAGTCAGGAGGAGGTTATAATTGTGGAGAAACTCCGGAAGAAACTGAACCAGACTGCCATGACCATGGTCAGCTTCTACGAAGTAGAGTATACCTTTGATACAAATGTGCTCTCTAAGCTTCTGCATGAATGCAAGGACCTGGTACATGAACTGGTACAGCGACACTTGACACCCAGAACCCATGGACGCATAAACCATGTCTTCAACCACTTCGCTGATGTGGAATTCCTTTCCACTCTCTATGGTCCGCATGGAAACTGCAGGCCCAATCTCAAGAGGATTTGCGAAGGAATCAATAAATTGTTAGATGACAAGATCCTCTGAACAGCTTCCCTCTCCTGGACTTTGCTGCTTCGAAGTTAGAATATTCAACCTCATCCAATGAGAATCAAGCAGCAACCCTTGTTCAAGAGGTTCTGTGTCTTCTTTATCATTCTGATGATGATTCTAACCCAGACTCGGTGTGTTTATTCCCTGGGCACAGGCAAGAGCTCTAAAGTCTAAATGAACTGTGTTTGCAAAGAATAGTAGACTGTTCTAAGCAGGAAGGCTGCTTTGCTTACCATCCTGAGCTCAGTTCATCTCAAAGTAGACAGTGTCCTGGATTAGGATACAGAAGACATGGATGTGGATACCAGCCCTGCCACTGCTAAGGAGATCTTCTGTGTTCTGGAACTTGATGCTTCCTGACTACCTCACAGGGCTGTGGTGAGGATTGAACAGAACTCCCATTCACAGTTTTGTGAAACAGAGACCAGTGACTGTATATAATAAATGGATGCGGCATAATTGTTCGTAATTAGTAGGTTTGTTTGTTGCCAGTTGTCACAGCATATTTAGTAATCACAGTAGCAGAGAGGCTGAGCTATAAGAATTATGATTGGGGTGGGAATAGTCTGGACTTCAGAGTGAGGTCAGACAAGCATCACCTATACAGAAAACTCTCAGGAAAGAAATAGAAAAGGAAGAGTCCCTTGCCTCCTTTAAAAGAAATGAGAGTCAAGGTGACGCTGCCCCCTTTATTCTGCATGTGGAGTGAGGACATCCATTCAAGGCTGCAGCGATGACTCTCAGTTTAGGAGGAGCAATGCTTTCATTATTTTCTGGTTCTCTCTGGTTTCTCAGCCTCTCCAGTTTCATTTCCAGCTCCATCTGCTGAGCAGCCACCCTACGTCACAGGCTGCGTTAACTCACTGTCTCACGTGTCTCCTCCTCTCCTTTCCTCTTACACAGACGTGTTTGGATGAATGGTTTTTAATTTTCTTAATAAGATGATAAATTCTGTTTTGTAGGGGGTGGGGGTTCTCCCCTTAAATTTTATTTATAATTGATCTGTAATGATTTTAAGTATTTGTTGTAGTATAAAGCTTCAGTAGATGTATATATTGTATTATCAAATCAGTGTAATCAGCAAATCTATCACAAATATTTATTTTTTCTGGCAGGGATATTCAGAATCCCTCCCTCTATCTATTTACTAATATGTAGCACATTATTATTAGCTATACTAACTACCCTATTATGAAACAGAACAGTATAATTTTCCTATGTAAATGTGACTATCAACCCCTTCCCATCTCTTTTCCTCTCCACTTCTCAACTCTAAAGGCTGATGTTCTACCTTTTATTTCTTAGATATCAACTTTTTAATTAATTCCTGTTTGTGAATTATACAGTGTTTGTTAAATGTCTGTCTCATTTCCACTTAACATTAAGTTTTGTAATTTTATCCACATTGCTGCAAATGTCAGAATTTTTTTTACAATAATAAAAAAAAAATTCCATTCTGTTCAAATGTCACTTTTTCTTCTGTTGCTCATCTGTTGATGGGTGCTTTGAGTCTGTGTCTTGGTGGTTGCAAATCTTGCTGTAATAAATATGGGGAGTCCCTGTACCTGTTTTCAACATGATTACTTCATTTACTTGGCATATAGAACCAGTACTGTAGTTTCTGGGTTAGGTGGTAGTTTTATCCACTCTGTTTTCTACAATGGTTGTTCTGCTGTGTATCTGCAGCAACAGTAGATAAAATTTACATTTCCCCCACATTCTTGTGACTGCGTGCCGTCCTGCGTGCCGTCCTGCGTGCCATCCTCTGTCTTTTTATATTATCATTGTATCCTCCGTAAAACCTCACTGTGATTTCAATGTGTATTTACCTAATAATTAATGATTTTATAACTTTTACAAATATTTTGGCTATCAGTATGTGTCATTTTGAGAAATTTCTCTTATTGTCCTTCCCCATTTAAAATTTGGATTGTGTTTTAATATGCAGTTGAGATCTTTGGTTATGTTAATAGTAATATATTACTAGAGTTAGTGACTAGGGCTATGTATTCTGTAGATGGCAGAGCCAGCAAAGCAGAGTTGCCCAGGCCAAGATGTGAGTCAATTCCAGATGTAGGATCTTGAGCTACAGGATTTAATTTCCACTGTTAAACTTTGGTTTTGCTTTGATTTATTGTGACTGTCCCTGGTTCTTCCCTCTTGGAATAAGAACTATGTAACTAGTCTGTGATTTTAAAGGAGCCCAAACTTTGGAATTTTATAGAGACTTTGGTATTTTAAAACACTGTGTGACTACAAAAGTTATATCGCATTTTATATTGTGACATTGATATTAATGTGAGATCTTGGGATGAACAAAAAGGAAAGGTTAGGGATTAATAGCAATGTTTTATCAATGCCTAGCATGACAAGGGGTGTACTGACCTGGTTGAATAGTTGTCAACTTGACATAAGCTGGAGTTTTCTAGAAAGAGGGATATCTATTAAGAAAACACATACATCTGATTATAGGCAAAAGTCTAGGGCATTTTCTTGATCAATTATTGACATGAAAGGGTCTAGCTTGCTGGAAATGGTTTCACCCCTGGGTGGGTGATCCAAGACTGTGTAAGGAATCAGGCTGAGCAAACCATGGAACCATGCCAGTAAGCAACATGCACCCATGGCTCTACTTTAGTTCCTGCCTTCAGACTCCTACTATGAGTTTGTGCACTTAATTCCCTTCATAAAGGACTTTAGTCTGTGAGGAGACATAAACCCATTCCTTCTCAAGTTGTTATGGTCAAGGTGTTTTATCATGCCAGTAGAAAGCAAACCAAGAAATAAGATAAAGAGTTCTTTAAGTATATCCTGAGTACAGCTTGAAGTCCGGGAACAGTGCAGGTGGTCCCTCCAGCCACCTTTCACTGTTTAGGGTTTTGATTGTTGTCTTTTGTATTTTCATATAACATTCAAGTTTTTTTCTGTAAAGAATTGCATTTGAATTTTGGTAGGAATCGCATTAAATTGTAAATTGCTTTTTGTAGGATGGCTGTTTTTATATTATTAATCCTGCCAATCCATGAGCATGGGAGCTCCTTCCATCTCCTGGTATAATCTTCCAAGTCCTTTTTTTAGTGTCTTAAAAGTTTTTACTGTAAAAGTCTTTTACTTCCTTGGATTTATTCCATGACTTTTAAGGCTGCTTTTTTTTCTTAGTAAGCTTGTCATTTGTGTACAGAAAAGCTATGTATTTTTTCAGTGTTATATTTGAATCCTGCTACTTTTCTGAATGTGTTAATCAGGTGTGGAACATTTCTTGTGGACTCTCCGGGCTCTTTTATATATAGAATCAGATTGTCTACAAACAAGGATATTTTGCCTCCTTCTATGCATCTTCTCTATTGCCTTCACGTGTCTTATTGAGTGAGATAAGGCTTCCAGCACTTTAGTAACTAGGATGGCAAGAAGATGGGCATACTTGATTTGTTCCTAATTCTAAAGAAAATGCCTTCAGTTTCTCTTTGGCCGTCTTATTCCTTCCTTCATAATTCACCTATTGCAAGTTAATAAAATGAGCCTCAAAACACCACAGGCTTTCAAGTATCACCAAATAGCAACTGCAAAAACAGAGATCCAAGGTTAGAACCATTTTTAAAAAATACATAAGAAGAGGTCCAAGGACATGAAGTGCTGACCACTTAGAAAGGGACTTTTCTTTTATCTACTGCTGAAGTCTGTGGTTTCTCTGAAGAGACTCTGTGGGACTAAAGGTAGATCTGTGAGCAGAGGGATTGATGCCAACTGCCTGGTGCTGGAGACACTTAAAGGCTGGACCATAAATATTAGAACAAGTACAAACTGGATTCAGCTGCTGCTGCTGAAGTAAAGAGGTGTTACTATGGTGATACTGGAACAAACAACACAAGCAGAATATCTCCTCCCCCACTCAAGCCCTGCAAACTCCCTAACTGTAGAGTCCAACAGGAAACCTGACAATGCAGAACTGTGGTCTGGAGTTCTAGCTCCAGTATCCCACAACAAATATTAAAGAGTGGCCTTGAAACTCAAAACTAATGCATTGAATGGCATAGATACCTAGGTATATAAAGTCACCTTAAGTAATTAATAAATGGAAGACAACTGTGGATAGTTAACTAATATAAATAAAGTTAAAAGTTGAGCTCCATGTATTTTTTTGTTCTGAGTTATTCTGTGTATTATTCATGATTCCATAGGATCAAGAAAATTTTCTCCTATTGATCTTGGTCTTTAGTTTATATATTAATAGATTAGGTAATACATTTTTATCTATGATGATGATACTTTTGTAAAGATTTATCAACATAATTTTGCTTCTTAAAAGCAAATGAATTAAAAATGAAGGTAAATAAGTATTTGATTGGCAGTAGATAGATTATGAATTTTGAAAGAGCTGCCATGTTATAAGCCTCCACCACAAGGATTTACAATTTAAAAAGAAGCAGGCCCCAGCACCATCTGGATAATCATCAAGGCCCTTGTGTTTATGCCCACAATGTCAGAGAAGAATCCACTGGATTAACAAATCCATTCACAGACATAAACAGGACAATCTCTGGCAGGGCTGGGAAATGGGAAATGGAGCCTGCCCTACCCCCATCAAACTACAAGAGCTATCACCTTGTACGTCCCTGTGAACCAAGAGGGCTAACAGATGACTTTTTTTTTTTTTTTTCGAGACAGGGTTTCTCTGTGTAGCCCTGGCTGTCCTGGAAGTCACTCTGTAGACCAGGCTGGCCTCGAACTCAGAAATCTGCTTGTCTCTGCCTCCCAAGTGCTGGGATTAAAGGCATGTGCCACCACTGCCCGGCACTACCACGTGTCTTATACTGACCTCTACATGGAACTCCAAGCCATCCCCACTGGCACAGTAGAACTTAATTTAGGGAAAGCAACCAGAACCTATGGAGACTACAGATTTGCCTAGGCAGAATGGGGGTTATACAAGGGAACTAATAATGCTCTGACTCAGTTGACCCAAACTTAGTTTATATTGTACAGGAAATAAAAATAGCTCAACCAGTGATATTCTCCAATAATAAAAAGGAAATGTGCTCATGGCTCGTTCCCACAACCTTTTCTCATCCAATCGACCTGCACATTGCTTCCGAGGGAAAGTTCTTCTCTGGGGTATGGAAAACAGTCCTATAATGCATCAGGAATCTGTTAAGGCTATCAAACCCGTGTATGACAACAATCCTAAGGCTTGTATCATTCCTGTATGGATGATATTCTAATCAGCCATCTTGACTCCTAAATTGGCAGTTGTCTTTGTTTGTCTTAAAAGCAGCTTTTAGGCCCAAAGACTGCAAATTACTCCAGAAACAAGCAAGCAAAGCGGTTCAAAAACATCTCTAGTCCAACATCTAGATATAATTATAGAGGAATATACTCTCTGCCCACAAAATCTAGAAATCTGTAAAGATGGTCTCCAAACTCTTAGTGGTTCTGAAACCTGCTGGGAGATTGACTCCGACTCTCCCTGAAGCTTACTACCCAGAAACCTTCTACACTTTGACAATTTGTAGTAAAGAATGCCGATCCCTCTCATTTCTGAGGCTGGGATGGATTTAGTGGAAGTGGAAGCAGCTGTGACCCCTACTGGGCTACTCTGACCACTGTAGGGCACTTTGGAATGATTGTATGTGGGATAATCTACCTCTGGATTCTAAACCTTACTACGGTTTGGTGGAAAAAATCAATCTCAAAGGGGTGTAAATGTGCAATAGAAATGCTTGGTAAAAAGACAAAAGTAATTAACATCCCATATTCAGGAGATCAACATCAGCTCTGCCAACAGCCCACGGCCTGGCAATGCTCTTTGGCTAGTCACCCTGCCCAGCTTGACACTCATTTTCCACCATTCAGGATGTTACATTTTGCATCACTCATGGGTTTATTTTTGCCAGGGTAACACAGTCTTAACCCCTTCCTTTGGCTAAACTGTCTTTATGGACACCTCTGGCAGTGACTTGCTGCCTCACTCTTCCTCAAGTTCTAAAGTACGATGCATTCTGCGCTTCTACTCAACAAGCAGAACTCTTAGTAGTCAGCATGATTTTAGAGATGTCTGCTTTTCCCATCAATATTTACAGTGACAGCTCCTATGTAACAGGAGTAAAGCAAGCCTTGGAGGCAGCCAATATTGGTTGAACCCCAGATCAAAAGTTATACCATCGCCAGGTGTGGTTCCACATTCTGCCTTGCTGCTGGGGTGTGGGACCGCGGCTTGAGCAGGTGAAACTGGAGATGCTAGATTGCCTTTACCCTGTGCTGCCATTGGGTGCTGGGCTTGTAGAAAGCACCAAGGCATGGCTCAGATGGTGGGAAAATGCAGCCCAGGCTGGGGGATCTTAGCCCAGGTGAGAAATGGCACAGGCTGAGGCCGAAGCTGGAGTTACCAAGCTCCCTGGCATTCAATCACCACTGGAAACCTCATGGAGTCGGGAACGAAGGGGGACCACAGTCTAAGGAGGATGAGCCCAGGGCTGGGATTCGATTTGGAAACCCTGTCTCAAGAAAGAAGAAGGAAGAAGAAAGAGGGAGGAGGAGGAGGGAGGAGGAGGAAGAAGAAGAAGGAGGAAGGGAGGAGGGAGGGAAGAAGGAGAGAGAGAGAGAGAGAGAGAGAGAGAGAGAGAGAGAGAGAGAGA